>AP027103.1:62559236-62924891 GCA_028142955.1 Pinctada fucata | reverse complement strand
CTCAGTATCTGACAAAAACCTAATGCTACAGTAACCAAACTGGCACAAGTGATTCATCTTTGGATGCTGAGGTGAACCCATGCATTGTATGCAGCATCTGACCTACATTTTCCGCTTGAGTGACTTGGTTAAGAAGTTTGGGGTAGCTCAGTATCTGACAAAGTACTGATGCTACAGTAACCAAACTGGCACAAGTGATTCATCTTTGGATGCTGAGGTGAACCCATGCATGGGATGCAGCATCTGACCTACATTTTCTGCTTGAGTGACTTGGTTAAGAAGTTTGGGGTAGCTCAGTATCTGACAAAGTACTAATGCTACAGTAACCAAACTGGCACAAGTGATTCATCTTTGGATGCTGAGGTGAACCCATGCATCGGATGCAGCATCTGACCTACATTTTCCGCTTGAGTGACTTGGTTAAGAAGTTTGGGGTAGCTCAGTATCTGACAAAGTACTGATGCTACAGTAACCAAACTTGCACAAGTGATTCATCTTTGGATGCTGAGGTGAACCCATGCATCGGATGCAGCATCTGACCTACATTTTCCGCTTGAGTGACTTGGTTAAGAAGTTTGGGGTAGCTCAGTGTCTGACAAAGTACTGATGCTACAGTAACCAAACTTGCATAAGTGATTCATCTTTGGATGCTGAGGTGAACCCATGCATTGGATGCAGCATCTGACCTGCATTTTACGCTTGAGTGATTTGGATAAGAAGTTTGGGGTAGCTCAGTATCTAACAAAGTACTAATGCTACAGTAACCAAACTTGCACAAGTGATTCATCTTTGGATGCCGAGATGGACCCATGCATCGGATGCAGCATCTGACCTACATTTTCCGCTTGAGTGATTTCGCTTTTAAAAGCCAATATTGAGCAAAGCATAAGTGCTACATGTACCAAACTTGCATATTGGATGTATCTTTGATCAAACTTTCATAAAATGACCTTGACCTACTTTTTCCACTTGAGTGATTTTGCCTTTAAAAGCCAATATTGAGCAAAGTATAAGTGATAAATGTACCAAACTTGCATATTGGATGTATCTTTGATCAAACTTTCATAAAATGACCTTGACCTACTTTTTCCACTTGAGTGATTTTGCCTTTAAAAGCCAATATTGAGCAAAGTATAAGTGATAAATGTACCAAACTTGCATATTGGATGTATCTTTGATCAAACTTTCATAAAATGACCTTGACCTACTTTTTCCGCTTGAGTGATTTTGCCTTTAAAAGCCAATATTGAGCAAAGTATAAGTGATACATGTACCAAACTTGCATATTGGATGTATCTTTGATCAAACTTTCATAAAATGACCTTGACCTACTTTTTCTGCTTGAGTGATTTTGCCTTTAAAAGCCAATATTGAGCAAAGTATAAGTGATACATGTACCAAACTTGCATATTGGATGTATCTTTGATCAATCTTTCATAAAATGACCTCAACCTTCTTTTTCCGCTTGAGTGATTTTGCTCTTTATAAAGCCAATATTGAGCAAAGTATAACTGCTACATGTACCAAACTTGCATATTGGATGTATCTTTGATCAAACTTTCATAAAATGACCTTGACCTACTTTTTCTGCTTGAGTGGTTTTGCCTTTAAAAGCCAATATACATGTACTAAGAAATATGTGTGAATTGAAATTTGCTGTCACGAGGTGAGCTTTGTAATCTGTGATAACCTATGTTTGTACACCTAATTATCTTTATAACACCCACTTTCACGTCTAAAACATAAGTTGTGGGAAATGTACCAGGTACTTTAGGGAAAAATTTCATCCTTGTAAGTCTGAAAAGCAGAGGTGCATTCATGCTATTCCCTTTGACTTTAAGAATCTCTTAACATTTCATATTTGCTTTGGTTTTCAAAGGCATAGTTCCTATGATCCCAATAATTGTTACATAACCTGAAGGTGTGATTGTAACTTTCATAAGCGTCTAAAAGGAAGAATTACCAGACTATAATTACATAATTACAGGTAACTATTTCCTTCTTTCAGGCTAAAGACCATTATAATATTGCCTTGGTGGAGAGATTAATCAGGATAATTACACTGGCTTGTCAGCATGGTATGTAATTATCGATTTTTTGCCGAACTCAAGTGAACTTCCACATGGTTCAACTGATATATTGCCGAAGGATAAAGATTACAAAGAAATATTCTAGATTTGAAGATATAAACTTAGTGCATGATTGAATAATTGATAGGTAATGTGTCATGGACATGTAACTTTCTTGCATATTCAAGAATTTTTTGCCGAATTGCAAACTTTTCAGTCTATAGATTGAGAATGAGTTCCGTCTGTCTGTCATCAACAATTTGGTTGAAGCAAAATCTCGGGAACTAAAAGCAGTAGAAACATACAGGTAGGTTGCCTGTGACAAGACTTCAATGTATGCTGTAACATTTGACCTAGTGACCTTGACCTTGGACTTTGACCTACATGTAGATAAACCTAGTTAATGACAAAAACTTAATTTCCAATGTGACCATACCTTCTTTAGCGGTGTTTTATTTCAATGCAATGAGCAAATTGCAATAATTGCATCTTTTGTACATTTCATATGAAACAGAGGTACACATGTTGAAAGTGAAATATTAAAAGAAACTTTTATTATTGCCGTTCTATTGCCTTTATGTTGTGGTCATAAAGATGTGGCTGATATGACTCTTAGTAAGTATAAGAATATAACATACAGTTCACTCTCGTTTACTCAAACTCGGTTAATTCGAATTTCCGCCTAACTCGAACTGTTTTTAAAAGTCCCGATTCTCTTCCATAGATTTCTATGCATTTTTACTCCTGATAACTCGAATTCCGATAACTCAAACTTTTTGTTAAGTCGAACTAATTGTTAAGTCCCGTAAGTCATTTTACATTGTAAATTTACCTCAATAAGTCGAACCACAAATTAATTTCAATTCTTAAACAAAAACCAATTCATTATTAGGAGATCAGAAGATGGATAACTGATATTTTCTTCCTATATGGAGTTGTAACACAAACATTAAGTCTTGATTGGTCACTAAAGGTGGACAACACAAAAGTTTATGAATGGTGATAGAGAAAGGGAAATAAGTCTTTTGAAAAATTGATTGCTGATCATGTACTCAATATGTCGAACTCCTGATAAGTTGAACTATTTCTGATGGTCCCTTGAAGTTTGAGTTATCGAGAGTAGACTGTACATTCTTACTGCTTGTGGAAATTGAGACAAATAACTGCTAGTGATACATCTTCACATAGCAATGATTCTCTCATTTTTTGGGGGTTCCTTCGTTCTTTTACTTTAGATCTTACACTGTAATTTGAAAACTGAAAGATGAATTGCAGAACTGAAGATACAATCAAACTATTAACTTTGTATGTTTATAGGATAGTGTTTATTTATTTACAGGTAGTAAAGTCAGATTATCGACCCTTGAGTTGTCCATAAAGCTATTGAGACAGTTGGTGTTCAGACCAGGTAGATCCTACCTACAAGATCGTCATCTAGCCTGTATAGAGAACGCTAGAGAATGTAGTACTCAATTACTCAGGAACTTCTACAAGGTTAGATATGGCAGCATATATTGCCAGACCATACTCTCAATAGAATATTCCTTTTATTCAGACCCTACCATACATGATATTATACACTTTATCACAAAGATTTTTAAACTATTTTTCATCAAAAACCTTTGCTGCTATGTCTTCTGAATTATCATAAGTATTGATTTTGTACTTTTAGAAGTATTATTTTTGGCTTTTGAGTTTGGGACAATCATGAATTTCATAGACCCCAGCTTTTGCATTCAGCTCATCTGTCTGTCCCTCTATCTGTCAGTAATAAGAACATACCTTAAGCATAACTTTTTGATGGTTAATGATAGGTCTTTCATATTTCACAAATGTATTTATTGTGACATGATCTTTTATACCAATATTACTGACCTTGTGACCTTGACCTTTGAGTTTGGCCAATTTATGAATCAAACGCCCAAAGATGGGAGTCCACAATTCTATCAATTTGCTTTTGATCAAATTTCTTGAATCTTAATATTATTTCTTATTTTGCAGAGTGAAGAAATCTTTCTGGATATGTTTGAAGACGAGTACACTCAAATGAAGGTGAGATTCTGTATATTTCTATATAATCCCTATATATAGTTTTTCTCTGAAACTGAACAATATAAAGAGAAAAACCTTGCTATGATTAATCTGTGGACTAGTTGTTGACTGAAATTTTATTTCAGCCTTTGAACCCTTGAGTTCTTGGAAAATGAGTGTTGCCATGTATGTTTTTCCTCTTCTGTGTAAATGCTTGTGATCTTGAGTGCATATTTTTGTGTGACTCTTTCTGCTTTAAGTGTTTCCTATATCCTATGGCCTTTCCAGTGCCACATTGCTTCAAGGATTTTACTTTTGCCGACCTTCCACACCCATTTATCCTTCGTCTGGAGTGGAAAATGGATGATGACTTTTTCTCATACATATCCCACGTGTAACCTTATTCTATTTAATCTTTAAACATTACCTTTCGTGTATCAAATGTATTTAATCTGCATGTAGTTTACACTTTGAGCTTCTTTACCTAGTTGTTATAAAGATTTTCAGATAACAGAAAATTACAATTGAGCTACACTTTCCAGACACTGACTTTTGGTTTATGTACTCTAAGATTTATTTCCCTTTGAGCAACATTCACATGTCAATTTTTTAGTATCTTGAAGTGTTCATAATGATATGTAATTTCATATTCATTGGTGATGAAATTTACAGTCTCTATCTTACCTTTTGAAACTAAAAAAGAGCGTTTTGTAAATTATGTACATGTGTATGTAATAATTTTTTTCAGCCCCCCCCCCCAAAAAAAATAGAAACTGAAAAAAAAAACCATTAAAACACCAAGAAAATAGCATAAAAAATATGAAGAGGGCCTTTTAACAAAATTTTTAACCTAGTTAATAAAGCTTTAATAAATTCAGATATTCCAAGACCCCTATGCCATAATTGATTGGCTTTTACTAATACTTTATGATGTCTATTCAGAAGGTAGCCTACTAGCTACTATACATAGGTAAAATTGTTAAATAATTTGTATGTTTTTGGTTTTATTGTACTTTAAAATGTATATTTTCTTTGTATGGCCAGAACAAGCCCCTGAATGTTGAGTACCTGACAATGGATGCCTCCATTCTCCTCCCTCCCACTGGTACACCACTAACAGGGATAGAATTCAGTAAAAGACTGCCATGTGGTGAAGTGGAAAGAGCTAGAAGGGTGAGTAATAAAATATATAACAATTAGTCCTCTTTTTGTAAGTCTTATTCTGCCGCTAATGTGTTTCCAAGGTTTTTTGCCCCTGCCATGAAATGGCGGAGTTGTTATACTCAGTCTGTCTCTATCAAACTTTCCTTCTGTCTCTATCAGTTTTTTAATGACAAGTCAAGAAATTCTATCTATCCATACTATAATCTTGATGTATAGATACTTATCAGGAGAAGATGGCCTTACTTTCAGAAGGTCAAAGCTTAAGGTAACTCTTGGGAAAATGAGCTTAAAATATTGGTGAAGAGATGGAACCTCCAGAACTTTTCTTAGCTAAACTTGGATGTATGGATAATTATTCAGAGGGGAAGCGGACTATCAATTTTAGGGTCAATCGATAAAAAATAAAGGTCACACTTTCTTTCTTTGATTCTTACTGCAAGATTCAAAATGCTACAGCAGGGGTACTGTATTATCAGTCTGGTTCTCAAACATCTGTACTTTCTGTTACCAAAGTTACAACATAGGACCTAAAGATGTGTCATGATCATATATCAAAGGTCAAGGTAACAAAGGCACTATCGGTAAAACCTTGTTCAGAGCATAACTCCTCCCCTTGTGGATGGATCTCAATAATATTTCACAGAAATGTTCCTTAGGACCTAAGCTTGAACCTAGGTCAAAGGTCAAGGTCACAATAGACACCATTAGTAAAACCTTGTCCCCCTGTATAATACAATCCTCCTGTGGATGGATTTCAATAATATTTCACAGAAATGTTCCTTAAGACCTAAGGATGTGCCATGACCTGGGACCAAGGTCATAACTCAAAGGTCAAGGTCACAATAGACACCATTAGTAAAATATTGTCCGGAATATTGCTCCTTCCCCTTTTAAGGGTTTCAATGATATATCACAGGGTGTCATGAACTTGCACCAAGGTCATAGGTCAAAGGTCAAGGTCACAATAGACACCATAAGTAAAACCTTGTCCAGATCATAACTCCTTCCCCTGTTACATGTAATGGATTTCAATAGTATTTCACAGTAATGTTCCTTAGGGCCTAAGGGTGGGTCATGACCTTGCACCAAGGTCATAGGTCAAAGGTCAAGACAATAGACACCATTAGTTAAACAATGTCCAGGGCATAACTCCCCCCCCCCCCTTATTGATGGATTTCAATAATTTTTCACAGAAATGTTTTTAGGACTTTTAAAGTGTGTGTCATGACCTTGAACATAAAGGCCATAATGAACATCATGTTCACAACCTTGTCCGGCTTATAACTCCTCCCCCTGTTTATGGATTTCAATAATATTTCACATTAATTTTCTTTAGGACCTAAGGGTATGTCATGACCTTGAACGAAGGTATAAGACCAATTTTACAATAGACACTTGACCTTCATCCAGGATAACTTTCTAAAGAATATTGCTGTGGTTTATATTTTCGTCCCGTTAACTTAGGGCAGATTTCATTTGATTTGTAAGTGGTTGGGGCTTTAATATTTCACAAGTGTATTGATTGTGAGCAAAACTTTTTGTAGAAATGACCAAAAAAAAAATGGCCTTGACCTAGATATTTGACCTCCTTTTTTAAATTCAGATGGACTATATCTTTGGATTCTTTTTAGCTCACCTCGACGAAGTTGAGTGAGCTTATGCTATAACCCCACGCGTCCGCGTCCGCGTCCGGTTAAGAAGTTTGGGGTAGCTCAGTATCTGACAAAGTACTAATGCTACAGTAACCAAACCAAGTAACAAAGTAACCAAACCAAGCTCAGTATCTGACAAAGTATCTTTAAAAGCCAATATACATGTACTAAGTAATATGTTTGAATTGAATTTTTTTGCTGTCACGAGGTGAGCTTCGTAATCTGTGATTACCTATGTTTTGAGAAGGCTTTGATATTCCATATGTGTATTCTTTCTGAGGAAACCTTTTTATAGAAATCAAAGCAATTTGAACTAGTGACCGTGTCAGACCTAGATATTTTACCTTCTTTTCAAAAATGAAGATAGGCTATATCTTTTGATTGGTGAGTCATTTCGCATGTGTATTTCTTGTGAGACCTTTCTTTTGTTACAAAAAAATTTGACCTAGCGACCTTGTCCTACAATGTAGATGTTTGACCTTCTTTTCATAGAATGTAAGATTGGCCATATCTTTTGATTGTGAAGTAATTGGTCTGATATTTCGCATATGAGTTTCATTTGACAAGACTTTCCCTCTGATTCCAATGATTTTGACCTAGCGATCTTGACCTACATATTTGATCCATTTTCAATAAAGCCGCTTCGCAAGCTACACAACTGTCACAAGCATTCCTTGGATTGCTATGTTTGTGACAATGCGTGATTGGCGCACGTACTTGCTATTGAACAAAAAACCTTCGATAAGAATTGTCTATTGAACCAAATTAGTATTCTGAGAATGAATCGATTTTCTGACTTCCAAACAGAAAAGGAAAGATGACTTGTACTTTAGAAATTTCCAATATAATGTTGACGGCGCATTTTCACATAGACCTTTTCTTGCTGCGTTATACAGCGAATCGTACTTCCTGTTTACAAGGTGTTTTAATGTAGACTGACGTACCGGGAACCACTTCGCCTTCCTTATTTATATTCTAAATGGGTCACGATAGAGCATCTTTGTACCAAAAAGTTTATTTGCGAAATAGCGCCTGATTTTTTGAAATTATGCAGGTATGGGGTACGATTTGGTGCTATTTTACGGCGCAATAGAGACATTTTCCATTGTTCTCTGTACCAGCATAGCCCATGGACTAAAGACCTATTTTAACATAGAATCTGCCCACATTCTTCATTATTGTAATAGGATACATTAAAACAGCATTGAAACATTCACAATACAGATATGACATTCATCTCAAATTTGTTGAAAATATACGATTAGTCCGGTGGTTAGGTTACACGACTTCGGAACAGTTTCATCTGGTTCGATCCCAGCTCCCTTGACATATGTTCTTGCTTTCACCCGTGATATTTCTGTCATCTTCAAAATCGATAGGATGCTATTTCCTTCGATAGAAAAAAATTCTGGATAAAAATGTGAAATATCACCGTCGAAGAAAACGGTGTAAACATGAACAAAGGGGAATCTTTATGCGTATACCTTTGAATGTCAAAACGCAATTAAGTGCGTCAATGTTTTGCATTGGAAAATCCAAAGGAAAAGCTCCTTATACTCTTTTTGGCCCCTTGGCCTTTTTTTTAGTGCAAAGGGACAATGTTTTGCGCTTGATAAAGTTCAAGGGACCGAAAATTTGAGTACACGAGAGTTGTTACAATGTGTCAAAATTGCAAGAAATTTTAGCTTTCCCTGTACCTTGGGACCATGGACTGCTGTATTGAACAACGCAGTTACATACAGTAGTATTCATCCCTGTAGCTTAGATCTAGTTCCTCAATGATCGCCTAATATTTAGATAGCTTCTGTATATGTAAGATAAAATCATTATCATAGTGTAAGTAATACCTAGTATCTAGTCCGTATTCCGGGAAATGCCGGCAAATCATGTCTTGTTATAATACGAACAATGTCATTAGTGATGGTTTTGACCTCGCATCGTTTATGATTTCCGGCTTTTATCCTAGTAGCTGACCCAAGGGCATGCTGATGGTAGTACGTACATATATTCAGTAGGTTAATTAATATCGATCAGTGAGTCTTCAAATGGGGAAGTGAATCACTTATATAAAAGTACATTTAAGCACTTTTATGAGTGGGGTTTATTTTTCATTTGCAGATCATAACTGAAGACACTACTGATGTTTTATCTTTCCCCATTGATTTACAGATTCACAAGAAATATTCCCTGATCGATGTGATAGAAATTAGAAATGCACTGTTTTTCTATCCCCCATTCCCTCATAAAACGTCGGAGTTCATAGAAAACGTTATTTCGAAAATACACAAAGTTTTCATGGAAATTGCGTTCTATGAGAAAGTACAAATATACAACAATAGCTGTTTCCTATATGGGAGTTGGAGTGGTTCGATTTTGTTCATGATTGAGTCATTTCCAGCGAAGGAAGTCTCTTTCATTCGGACTTTTTTTTTCGTCATTCTTTCATTACATAAGGGGGAAGGTGAGATACACCCTTGAATCAATACCCCTCACATCTGTTATAAGTCATAATACCCCTCACATCTGTTATAAGTCATAATACCCCTCACATCTGTTATAAGTCATAATACCCCTCACATCTGTTATAAGTCATAATACCCCTCACATCTGTTATAAGTCATAATACCCCTCACATCTGTTATAAGTCATAATACCCCTCACATCTGTTATAAGTCATAATACCCCTCACATCTGTTATAAGTCATAATACCCCTCACATCTGTTATAAGTCATAATACCCCTCACATCTGTTATAAGTCATAATACCCCTCACATCTGTTATAAGTCATCCCTTTTGGAATGAAAACACTTTCTTGTTTGTCATGTCGTTAGTTACGCCATTTCCTTGCAGTGAATGCCCCTTTTCCTTTCATTTTATCAGAGATTAAACAGAGGACAATCTATCTCTCGCTCTCTCTCTCTGTTCGTCATGAAGACCTAAAAGTTCAGAAGAGAAATTACATAGAAAAATAAACACGCTGTTCCTTGAATGGATTGCTTTCTCTCTCTCTCTCTCTCTCTCTCTCTCTCTCTCTCTCTCTCTCTCTCTCTCTCTCTCTCTCTCTCTCTCTCTCTCTCTCTCTCTCACACACACACACACACACACACACACCCTCACACACACACAGTTTGTCATGCAGACCCAAAAAGTTCATATGAGATATTACGATGGAATTTTTCCGTGGATTTTTAGTATGCTATTTTAGAGTTTAGTTTAAATCATCACCGAGAAAGAAAATTATTTTTAAGCAATATATTTACATTTCCTCCTTGAATATAGAATAAAATATACATGCACGAATTCCATTTCCTTCTCAGGCACGGAAACTAATCCGCCTGACGATGAGTAAATTGAAAATCCCCTAAAATTTACAAGAGAATGAAATAGTAATTACGAAATATCTTGTAAATATCATAGGGATTTCTTTTTTCTGGTACATGTACTAAGGTTTCATTTCCCGGTCATGAAGAATAAAAATCTACATTTTGCTTGTGATTCGCTCCTACAATATTTTTGAAAACATTTTTTTTTAAGTTCGTATGTGTATTTTTTAAGTCAAGAAGAACGGAACTTTCACACCCATAAAATTGTGTAATGAAGAATGAAGTAGGCCTATATCAAACTGACCTCATTACTGAGCAAAAGATTTTAACTTCAATTTACAAAAACTATATCACGATTTAAAAAAATGATATATACTAGCATATTTGTTCATGGTTTTCTGTAAACGGAGCACTAGATTTGAGCATTTTTTGAAAACACTTTATTGTAAATGTTGTTATCTATTTTAGATAAATCTTCTATATTTGCCCTATCTTTTTCCTTTGTAAAATGTAAGCTATAACACTAGATCTTGACTTCTTGACTCGTGAATTCAAGATGTAATGATCACACTCCAAAAGTCATTTAATCTTTCTTATCAATTACAGAGGAGGATTGAATTTTTAGAATTATTAATTTCACGAAAAAGAAAACTCCTATAATGTTGAGAACCAGCAGTTAACAGTGAACAGTACTATACATAAAAGTACGAAAAACGGCACATGTGTCCAAGGTCACATGTCACTATCGCCTTCATAAGAGCTAATATCGAGGTCTTACCTCAGCTTCTTAGATTTCAGTGTCATGGGTCAAGGTCGGTTCTTAGGGCATTGGTTTTGACCTCACGAGCTGGCGTAGAACCCTGACTGTTTCCAGTCATCATAGGTGCAGCTCAAGAAAGAATCTATAATTTGTATAAGATAGTTTGGTAGTATAATACTTCGCGAGCCGATTTTTTTTGCGAGGTACCGCCTTTCCCTAATTCTTTTCTATCAGAATATTTTCATTTGAATTGAGTTTATTTGTATAAAACTGATACACCTTTTGGTTGAACTTTTTTGTCAAAACTCCTTTTAAAAGTATTTATTCACCTAAAACTAGTACCTATTCTTGGTAAGAAAAACTAGAGTAGGTCACCTCGTCTTCTTTCACAATAAAAGAAAGTAACTAGACCTGCAACCTGATTAGACTGAGTGTATCACTTGCACATTTGTACGGATGCATGTGAAGTCCGCCTTTCTGATAAATATTCTTTCTTCAAAGAATGGCGATGTTGTCAACCAGCCACTTTGTGAAAACATCTTTAGATATACTTATCAATTGTCATTTTGAAAACAATCGCACATTTTTGTGTCGCCTGCGAAGCATAGCGACACTTAGGCGTTGTCCGTCTGTCTGTCACACTTGGATGTCACACCCTATAAAAGTGATTCCTGAGTGTCGCTATGTTTCGCAGGCAACGCATGCATTCCTTGGTATGATTTTAAAGAAATATACATGGATTATATTGAAAGTGCTTGCGAACTGAAATTCATATAACATACATAGATTGACTGAATAATGAAAAAAAGATATATAGGACGATTAGCAAATGAAATCTACATGTACGAGAGGTATCTGAATAATGTTCTGTAGATCTGTAAAAGAAGCAGGCGTCTCGTCGTTCGACCACCAAGGAGGGTGGGGGTTCATGATAGAAAGCACGAGTGTGAACACGAGTCCTTCAACCATTTCGATTTTATCTTGCTACAGCTATATCTCTTTCAATTTTTTTATGTAAAAACTAAACAGAAGCCTCTTGTTGCATGGTTTTTGGAAAACTCGAGTCCTAGTTATTGCCTCTTAGCGTAGGTCATATCTTATGTATTCTTATTTTGGTACAAGCGTGTACATTATAAATGGAATTGACGAATTCAGCTTTAAATTTAGGAGATGACAAAAGAATTTATCTATGTTTTATCGTTAGCAGTTTGTTGTCCTAATTCATTATATGGATGCATCTGTCCGTGAATGGTGTATTGATTGGCTATACTAAGAAAAGATTGAGCGCTTTCCGAGAAGACCTTGATGCGTTTATTTGTTTATAAGTGAATCTATTCAATTTCATTTTATTCAGGCGACGTAGCAGGTTGTAGGAGACGTTTGAATTTTCAATCGTCAATTTAAAAAAGAAGTTGTCTTCATCATCTAAATACCAATAAGAGGAACATTTTGATGCAAAATTTAAGTTATTTCATACTTGAAGTGAATAGATATTGTATAATGAAAATTCATTTATAAGTTGTTAAACTTCCCTTTTGAATTCTTTGATTCTGAGTGAAACGCTTAAAGTGAGACAATGTCATAACCTATGTCCCGCTTTCTCCACCAGTCGTCTATAGAGAAGCAACTACTCAGTGTCACCTATACCAAATCGTTTTTCGATCCGATACATCAAACAAGATGGCCGTCAATGGACAGATCGAGCAACGCATTTACGACTTTTCCGCAACCGCCTCTCTCTTTTAGAACATTGTCCCGTCCCCTCCCAAATAGAATCTAATTCATTAGATTATAAATTATTTCCAAGAATCATTACGTTTCATTTGTGGCGTTGGCACTATGTGATGCTTCATTATGTGCGCGATATCGTGTCTTTGCACATGATGTCATCCGTACAGCACTCTTTGGATATTTATCATCTTGTTTTGTTTACAGGAATGCTCAACATGTCAATGAATCAAAAGTATTGCATAAAAACCTTTCTTGGTATTTAATCACTTAAAAACGGTCAAAATTGACAGATGGTGTCATTATTAAACAACCTTTTAACTCTTTATCATAAATATATAGAGTTTGATGATATATGAAGGTAAATGATTGATGTACCATAAAAGTACAAATTGTGATTTTATTTATTTACGCCCATTCGAAGAACTAGATATACTTAAAGTGTACTGGTTTGTAATAGAACAATAGAACAATGTTCTAAGCTTCCATTCTTCCAGCTGTACGATAAAAGGTCTCTCTACATGTACCTCGACCATTATGACTTCCCATGGAAAAAAATTAACAGCCATTTCGTGAATTACAAAATGTGCCATTGTTGCCAAAAATAAACTCTCATGAAATTCTTTTTAGCCTATCAACTTCATACTGTCAACTGTCATACATACCCTCTACCTCTGCTGTCAACACTAAAATAAACTGTGAACATCTGTGTTTATCTCCGTATATTACTAAATCTACCCCTATCATTACCAACCAGAACTGTCTGAACAACTTTTATCTACGAATGAAGTTATTATCCCAAATGTATTAGTAAACTTATATTTTCACTTCAATCAATACCAATATGAACTATTTTAACCCATTCATCTACTAGCATTACCAACATGAGCTGTCATAACAAACTTGTGTAAAAAAAAAACTGACATGTTCACAACCAACACGAATATGGACAATCACCACCAACAAATTCAACATGTCATAAGCGCAACGTAAACTTCCAACATGAACTGTCATTGTTACTTGTACCACAAAGACAGGTTCACAACCATCATGAACATGAGCAAGAGAAACTGTCAAATTGAACTAATTGTTACTGCCAAACTTTCCAACATAAATATTTTTTTCCTGAACCAATATTTTGCAAAACCAGCTTTGTTTCATCTTCCACCTTGTCTACCAACTTCAACTGTCATAACCAATTTCACCTTCCACCACTATAATAAACATCGTTTACCTATATGCACTTTCCAAATAACTTCCACCATCTCTACCAACATGAATCGTCATAACCACTTCATCTTCATTATCTCTACCAACATGAACCGCGATAAACACTTCATATTCATTATCTCTACCAACATGAACCGTCACAACCACTTCATCTTCATTATCTCTACCAACTTGAACCGTCATAACCACTTCATCTTCATTATCTCTACCAACATGAACCGTCATAACCACTTCATCTTCATTATCTCTACCAATTTGAACCGTCATAACCACTTCATCATCATAACCCCTTCATCTTCATTATCTCTACCAACATGAACCGTCATAACCACTTCTTCTTCGTTATCTCTACCAACATGAACCGTCATAATCACTTCTTCTTCGTTATCTCTACCAACATGAACCGTCATAACCACTTCATCTTCGTAATCTCTACCAACATGAACCGTCATAACCACATCATCTTCATTATCTCTACCAACATGAACCGTCATAACCACTTCATCTTCATTATCTCTACCAACTTGAACTGTCATCTCCCACCGATTCTACAGACATCATAGCCTCTTCATTTACCATTATTTCTACCGACTTGAACCGTTATGACCACCTCTTCTTTCACTATGTCTACCAACAAGAACCGTCATAATCACGTAATAACGACGTGACTTTGTCTTTGTAACATGATCATGGTTTATATATTTCAAGGGAGGAAGACAATGATACAATGTCTAGACAAGTAATAATTACTGATATTTCAGCGCAGACCTCGTTCAAATTTCTCTTGTCCTCCTATTTGTAACCTGAATTGATTTGAAAATCAAGTTTTATCTTACACGTTTCTGATCTAGAAACTTTTGCGTTCTTCTGCTACTAACAAAATTTCTCCTTTCCGCTCCGCATTACATTGTAATTTTGGGTGTGCGCCTAGATCAAACTAGTGACCTTCGGGTTTGACGTCTGATACGCTGTCTCCTTTCCATTCATCCAGTATTATTGATAATTGGCAGATCAATACTATTTCATGGAAAGGAAACATAAAACCTCAACAAACAGAGAACTATCCCTATATGAGTTTTCTTGAATTACATGTACCCATATAAACTGTCAATTCGTTCTAATGCATTTTTATCTCATTATTCAATGTAACCATCGGCATTGCTTGGATATTACGTGAGGTTTTGCACGAGCACTGATCCTTTTTCATGTTTAACCAATTTTATTTTGAATGATAATTGTTCCCTCAGATATAAAACTATTCAAATTTAAAACACCGGGTACTTGGTAACGCCTGGTCACAGGCTGAACGACTTGCTTCATATCAATTACATGTGTATTACAATATAGGTGGTCTACTTATACGACTTCTTTGTAACTACTATTAGTTATAATTGGAATCCAAGTAGTGTTAAGGTTTTTCTCCGAATTAAGGATACTGAAACAGTAGATAGTAATAATAAAGTCAACCATGTGTACTTATCTTCATAAGAACGTCGAGGATATGCATTTGACCTTCAAGTTGTTTTTTTTTTTTCAAAGAAAAAATCCTTTAAGAGTTCATAGTACTGGAATGGATCGAATTCTTTGAAAAATGTCAGATCCTGGATAAAATTGAATCGCCTGGTTCAATTTTCCATAAAAAAAAACAACAATCGATAATACTTTCGGTTCCGATTATTCGAATCAGTTTTCGGTGAATTGCTCGAGTCTTTTTTATTACTCATTCTAAACGTCTAAGTAAGATTTTTTTTATCACTAGTAACACAGAAATGGCATGTCACAATTTTATATTGTAATGTTGCCTGCAACTCGAGGGCGACATACAGGGATTTGATTGATATGAATTGTACACCCATCAATCTTGCAGGGATGTTAAAGCATGATGTGACTTCACTCCCAATGAGGGTCAAGTTCACCTGCAAGGTCAAGGTGTCACATATTTTAAAAGGGTTTAACATGCGATAGACAACACACCTGTTCTTGAACTGCGAATGCTCATTTCACGACTCACGTGACCCGAGATGTGTAACATGCTTTTGTCCCAAAATCATCCACACATCTTAGTTCCCAAGACCTCGGAACTTTGAAGCTATGCATTGAACTTGCCCTTGGAAAAAGATTGTTGATATTTTCTTTCAAATTTACCAAGTTTTACTTAAATTCGTTCGTGTCACCTCATGACCTCAGTAGCAAAAGTCAAGGTTTAGATGTAACTGGTTTAGATGTAACTGGATTTAAGGTTTAGATGTTTTAGATGTAGCTGGATTTTGCATTGTTTTCATCCATCGACGAATGCTCAAACATTTTTAGATAATCTGATGTTCATAACTGAAAAGATTACAGAAGACCTCAAAATTATAATTATTAACATGTATTTCCCTTAACAAAGATTAGTCTATAACGAAACTCGCCTTCAGTGCCTTCAAAGCTTTGATTTAGTTTTGTACACAAAGAGAAGGTCTCCATCTACATTTTGCATTAAACGTTGTTTTCGCTGTAAAGCGATAATCGATCGGTTAACCCTTTCCGATTTGTTTTCTGATTATTAGTACTTGTATCGTTTCCTGAATGTCTTCCAATGTACCACATTCAAGTCAATCATGTGTGCTCATCTACGTAATAAGGCAAAAGATGTCGAGATTATGCTGTTGAACTACATATTCATCGAAATAATCTTTAGAGTCCATTGTTCCGGAATTTTCAAAGAATTCGATAATGATCTTTTATTACATTAAATGATCATTATTGAATTCTTTGAAAAATGTCAGGTTCTTCATTTTCCTTTCCTAATGCTCCCATCTACACCCAAACCTCTCCTCTTCAAAAAACTGATATATAGAAGGAACAGGACGGACGGACCACGGAAAAGAAAATTTGATTATTTTGTATTCCGGACACAATGAAATAGACAGGTTTCTAGGAAAACCAATGTTTACAAAGCTAAAGATATGTTTCCTAGAAATCATCGTACATTGGTGCGTAATCAATTATTCCCGGAGAGCTTGTGGAGGACCTTGTCCGTGATATAGCTAATAAGCCTTTCTATAGTTCACGGAAAATAAAAAAAATCAAAATAACTGGGCATTCATAGCAAAATCATTAAAAAGGGAAATGAAATCATAATCTTCTTTGTGTAGATATATTGAAGAAAAGTAAAATAGCAGATAGTATTTCATAAATTTGATAGATGTATACCATTACTAGTTCCATTGGCGGGTCTCAGTGGGTAGCTCGTTAAATATACATCAAAGGATGTTTTCATTTGGTACAACCTTCAAGAATCTTAAGTTTTATTGGATCAAGATACACCATAACAAAAGAGAGAATACATTGTAATTAGTTTGATTAAGATTTCACTGAATATCCTTTAATTCTCTTTGTTTTCACCGGTATGATAGACTAGGTTCGTTGGGTAAACTGTTCTAATATTCGATTTTTTTTTAGACCTTTCACGGGCAAGTACAGTAGTTTTTGGTCCGTCTCTCAGTCTGTTTGTCTGTACTCCCTATTTGTATGTGATGAGATTTTCATATATCATATATTTTATATACTCTTGATTTGTATGTGATGAGTTTTTCATATATTCATGTATCACGTGTGTATTCCTTGTAACAAGATCTTGTTTTTTTTTTTATATAGCGACTTTTATCTTTGAGTTTGATCTTCTTAATAAACCTTGACAATGCTGTCTGAATGTTTCTCTTTTGCATTGCTTCCAGTGGTACTAAAATGTATAATCTAGTGATCTTGACCTTGTATTTGACCTACTTTTGAAAAACCTTTAACCTTGGCCGTATTTTCTGAATAATAAGAGACAGAAGCAAGACATTTCTACTGGTTCCAGAATTTTTTGATTTTGACTCTTCATTTGACATACTTTTGGGATATCATAGCTCACATACTTACAAAGATGCCGAGTTCTATTTACCTTAGCGACCGGCTGATTGCAAAACTATATTTATACCCTCCGCAAACGAAGTTTGGAGGGGTATGTAGGAACCACCCTGTCCGTCTGTCTGTCTGTCTGTCCGTCTGTCAACCTGACCGTCCGGTTAAGAAGTTCTTAAAGCAGATAACTCTTCAAGTGTAAGTGATAGGGCTTTCATATTTCATACATACATTCACCATAATAAGTACAACATTTTGATATCAAGACATTTCACCTAGTGACCTTGACCTTGAACCTGATAGTTATGAAGTTCTTACAGCATATGTTTTTTCATATATAAGTGATAGGGCTTTTATATTTCATACATACATTCAATATAACAAGTACTTCATATTGGTACCAAGACATTTGACCTAGTGACCTTGACTTTGAACTTTGACCTTATAGTAACATTTTGGATACGAAGTTCTTAAAGCTAATGTCTCTTCAGGTATAAGTGATAGGGCTTTCATATTTTATACATACATTCGCCATAACAGGTGCTACATTTTGATACCAAGACATTTGAAATAGCAACCTCGACTTTGAACTTTGACCTTATTGTAATATTTTGCTTAAAATGTTCTTAAAGTGAATATCTCTTCAAATGTAAGTGATAAGGCTTTAATATTTCATACACACATTCATCATAACAATTATTTGACCTTGTGACATTAACCTTTGACCTACTTTTAAATATAAGGGGTAGGGCTTTGATATTTCACATATATATTCCACCTAACCAGAGCATTCATTTGATACCATGACTTTTGACCTAGTAACCTTTATCTTGATCTTGACCTTTGACCTACTTTTAACTATATGTGAAAGGACTTTGATATTTCACATATACATTTTTGTAGATCATTCCTCCTGACCAGAGCATTCATTTGATACCATGACTTTTGACCTAGTGACCTTGATCTTGACATTTGACCTACTTTTTAACTATAAGGGATAGGACTTTGATATTTCATATATATATTCCTCATGACCAGAGCTTTCATTTGATACCATGTCGTTTGACCAAGTGACCTTGACCTTTTACCTACTTTAAACTATAAGAGTAGGGCTTTGGTTTCAGACTGATAAACGAATAGAAGACAAATGATTGAAGAACTTGATCATGTTTAGAACATACTTATTTCATATGAAAACTCATTAGATGTTTAAACAACTTTATCATATCACTGGTATTTGCCAAGAATGAAAGTAAAAAAAAACTATGTAGTATGTTTACTTTCAGGTATCTCAGACCGATTTTATTGAATCCTTAGTCTTATTCTCTATCGTACAGTTCGTTCGTAAGATTTCAACATGAAAATGATTTATCCTTCATGCTCGCCCTTTATGCCTTTTTTATCAATCAGAAGTGGTCTTCATCAAATTTGACAGACTAGAAGTACCTTATGTTGATAACTGATTATATTTATCGACGAGAGATGACAGAAATTGATCAGAGTATTATGCAATCAGTTAGTCAGGTCCATATTTACCTGAAATTTACTTCATACATTTACTCTGAAAACTGTCACGCCTTGAAAACAAAATCTTGTATCATTGATTCTCTGTGCGTCTGGAACCTTGTGAACACAATCATTGGTGTAGCTACCATGTATGCTCGTATGGTAATACATCCACAATTTTTTTTAAAAACGATTGAATTAGTATACAAGGTTTTCTTTTGAATGGGCTATTTTCGCGGAACTTCCCTGGTCCTTGTCCCTATACACCAATTCAAAGCATAGGTTCCAAAGCCAATGTATCACGAAGAGCAGCCACTAAATTTTGGCCTAGCTACGCCACTGACAATAGGAAACAAACTGAACTGTGTAGAATCGCCAAACAATCTACAAATGCCCTTGGATAGGGAATGAACTTTTGAGTTTTCAGTTTCAAAGGTCGAGGTCATAGGAAAAATCTTGCGAGCACAACAGATGGCAAACTTGAAAAACTTTCCACTGGGAGATGAAAAATCTGATTGATTTAAGTTCAAAGTTTCTGTGAACATGCATTGTGCACATAATAAATGACAAACTGAATGTAGAATAACCAGATCCTTATTCACAAGGGAAGAATGTGACTTCGTGATGGTTACAAAAATATAAAGCATTCTAGATCATCATCATTTATTTGCCAAGAATTCTATATAAGAATCATTTGTGAAATTGATAAAACTGCGCCTCTCTGCCATCCGATGGCATCATCAACACACCTTACTGCCTTTGTAAAAGACTAAACACGACGTACTTTATATATAGCTACTAAGTACATGTATAAAAACCAAACTTGACGAATGAGAGGGAAAAGATCCCACGACTTTGGATCTGCGCACAAGTTTTTACTTTGTTAAAAAAAAAAACAATGTTATTTCAAAATAAACAAAATTGTTCATTGGCCAATCAGTAAGAGTCATTACGAAATCAATTATAAACTAGCTCACTTTGCTTTTTCTGTTATAAAGTCGGGATTCAGAATAAACTCTACGTTGTCCACGAGAGAAAACAAAAATTAATATGTATACCGTTATGGTCCTCAATAATTGATGACATTTATTGTTTTTGTTTTACAGGCTATAAGGGTTTTCTTCTTAGTCAGGGATTTGTCATTGTCTTTGATGGATGAAAGAGAAGAACAACTTCCGCTTAATAGAGACAACGCATGCGTACGGACCAACGATATTTTAGATCTCAGTAAGTTTTGATAAATTGTTTCTTTGTTTGTCATTCCAATTTTGCATCATCCCTCATCTCTATCCTTAATTTTGGTGTCAAACAGAATAAAGGCCAATGTCAGTAGTAGGAAATAAAGAATTGATCCGGATTACAACTTAATGTGAACCTCAAATCGGGGAAACTATTTCAAAAGTTTGTGCACTATTTTCCCATCTTGATGCTTGGCTACTTTGCTTGACATGAGCTATATTTAGTGCATAGTATATTATGTAAAGAGGCTGCTCTTATATTCTCGATAATTCTTCTATTAGAGGTATCTAGGCCATAGAACTTCTATTACCTTGCATCCGGTGATTTAAAAAATACAAGTTAGGTCTATTATCCATAACTGATACAATGTTTCGGATGTTGCATGGTACACAAGTATTAGCTTTTACAAAAAGCTTGCCGGCAGTTAGCTGACATTAAATGTTGTAAAATTCTAGTAAGAAATAAATGGAATAAACGATTTTTATTCTTGTTAGACCAATCGCACATTTCCGGGCTTTTCCGTTTTTATTTCCGATTCAAGCTACGGAAATTTCCGAGGATCTGTGATTTGTTGTAGGACGTATCGGTACAAAGACTTTTCGATGCATCTTTCGGAAGAAAATGCACTGATACGATATGACTTTCATTTGTCAAGTCATCTAGACTCTTCAGCGGACTTGATGGAAGCATCTTATGTACAGATTTAGAATAACCTTGACTAATATTTGCATATTTTGTAGTTGTCCACCAATCATATTGCCAAGAGTCATTTTATCCGTGCAAGTATGTCACGATTGATTACAGTATACCGGCAGTCATGACTGCCGGTAATAATGTTTCATTTTTCATTTGATTGATGAGGGAGTTTAGAAGTTATTTGAATGACGTATTTAGTATAAGATCCACATGAGTTTTTCCGGCGTCCGTCCGTCATTCTGTAAACTAAGACCCTCTGAAGTTGCTCTTGTTATTTTGCCAGAGCCCCTGTACCCATTTTCTAGGAAAAAAGATGTTTCAACTACAGGTGTCAATGTGAATTTGTGAGCAACGATACATAATAGCAAAATCAAGTCGTTTCTGCATTTCGTTTGTTCCCTTTGTATCAGATGCTTGTCTTAGTTACAGGGCATGGTCATTTTCTATTACATAAGTGAGATATTTGTATGAAAGATTTATATTAACAATTTTGCTTTAGCGGGTGGAGATTTTAATTAAAACCCAAATGTTAGAACTGAATTCTAGCAGTTTGAGAAAAATATTGTATTTGTGTAGTCGAGGTATATACTAATATTTTCTCGTATTTTAAGTGGAGAACAATAGAGGTTCATGCACCGAGGAGAAAATGTTCAATTAGAAATAGTTTCAGAGATCAAGGTTTATGAAATTCTACGTTCGTACATTGTGCTCTGGAATAATTTAGCCTTTAATTTTGTAAGGCACTTGGCGGTAGTACATCGAGATGAAACGATGATAATAAACATGTGCACGTTAGGTTTATTATAACGGAAAAAGTTGTTCTTGTTAAAGCATGCATTTATGTAATTACAATCTATCCACCACATCCACAACCCCTTCAAGATACCGGTAGGAAGAAGTACGAGTTCTAGTAAGATATCCACATTGAAATCTTTCAGATTTTAATGTCATATTTGTTTCACGCTTCTCTTGCAAGCTGAAATTTTACCAAGAAAAATGTGTTTATTTTCAGATTTATTCTTATAGTAAGATTGAGTAAAAAAAAAATTCCAATATGATACAAAGATACAATTGGGCTAAATAAACCTTTGTCTTTTGTAAACGCGTCTGTATCTGTGTGCCCATGAAAGAAATGATTTCTTGTAATATTCCTTATGGCGAAATTGTATAATGAGAGAATTTGTTGTATCCCCCCCCCCTTGTACATTTACATGAAAAATGCTGAGATGGCATAATATAAAGTTACATGGCGCCCTAGATTTAAATCAGTGACATGTTAGAATAGTAGTACCGAGAATTCTTATTTTGAATTCCAGATAACAGTGATCTTATAGCCTGTACAGTTCTTATGAGAGACACGTAAGTACACGCTTCTATATACCTACTACTTTGAATGAAGTACTTAGAAGTCAAGTGCACATAGTTCATTATGTCGATGATTATCTAATATTCTTTTGTGTATTTGATATATTCTCTGCTCTAAATATAATATGAGGAAGATGAAAAAATGTACATGTAAGCAAAGAAACAAATATTCATAAAATTAAAAAAAAAGGATCTTTTTCACATTGTAAGTTTTTAATTCAGAAGCCTTTGTGTCCCAGTATCGATGGGCATAATGTTTTATTGTTTTATTTTTTCTATTTGTCAATTTGTCTGTCTGTATGTCCGCCAAAACTTTAACCTTGGCTAGAGCTGTCAAGTGATTATATAAAGTTTGAGACCTTGACCTTGGAGTTTGACCTACATGTACTTCTCAAATAACAGATGTTCAACCAACAAAGATTCCGACGGTTTTTAAAATTCCTAATTCGCCAACACATCGTGTATTGTTATGGTGACCCAGTCAAGTAACCTTGTTAATGTCAAATTCTAGATGAAATTTTTTTCTGTTCTTTTCTTTCGTAGGAGGAAACAGGACCGCCGATTCCTCGTCATAGACAAGTTACAGATGATCCTGGTAGAGCCCGACACCAGACGCCTGGGCTGGGGCGTGGTCAGATTCGTGGGCTCCTTACAGGTAAAGATCAATACAAACTCAAGTAATAGACAAGCTACAAATGATTCTGGTAGAGCCCGACACCAGACGTCTGGGCTGAGGCGTGGTCAGATTCGTGGGCTCCTTACTGGTAAAGATCAATACAAACTCAAATAATAGACAAGTTACAGATGATCCTGGTGAAGCCCAACGCCTGGGCTGGGGCGTGTTAGATCCATGGGCTCCTTACAGGTAAACATCAGTACAAACTCAAATAACCCTTCGTATTCTATTTCAATTAATGCTGATTGACAAAATGCTTTAGAATTATTGAAGGAATGATTGTTTATATGTAACTATTGACATTACAGTGTCTCCATGATTTTAAAGCGAGTTTATGTCATAGAAGTTGACAG
The DNA here is from genome assembly GCA_028142955.1 of Pinctada fucata. Classification (NCBI taxonomy): domain Eukaryota; kingdom Metazoa; phylum Mollusca; class Bivalvia; order Pterioida; family Pteriidae; genus Pinctada; species Pinctada fucata. The sequence continues at coordinate 62,901,210 of AP027103.1, read as the reverse complement.
AAATTTTGAAAAGCGTAGGCATCAGCTGTACTCTAATTCATTTATTATACCCCCCGCAAACGAAATTTAAGGGGTGTATAGGAATCACCCTGTCCATCTGTCTGTCTGTCTGTCTGTCTGTCTGTCCGTCCGGTTTAGAAGTTTTGAAAGCATATTTCTTTTATACTATTAATGGTAGGCCTTTCATATTCCATACACACATTCACCATAGAGAGTACTTCATTTTGGTACCATGACATTTGACCATGTGACCTTGACCTTCACCCTGTACAACATTTTACGTTAGGATGTTTTGAAAGCATATTTCTTTTATACTATTAATGGCAGGCCTTTCATATTTCATACACACATTCACCATAAAGAATACTACATTTTGGTACCATGACTTTTGACCCTGTGACCTTGACCTTCACCCTGTACAACATTTAATGTTAAGATGTTTTGAAAGCAGATTTCTTTTATACTATTAATATACTATTAATGGTAGGCCTATCATATTTCATACACACATTCACCATAAATAGTAGTACTACATTTTGGTACCATGACTTTTGACCCTGTGACCTTGACCTTCACCCTGTACAACATTTTATGTTAAGATGTTTTGAAAGCAGATTTCTTTTATACTTTTAATATACTATTAATGGTAGGCCTCATATTTCATACACACATTCACCATAAAGAATACTACATTTTGGTACCATGATTTTTGACCCTGTAACCTTGTGACCTTGACCTTCACCCTACACAACATTTTATGTTAAGATGTTTGAAAGCAGATTTCTTTTATACTATTAATGGTACGCCTGTCATATTTCATACACACATTCACCAAAAAAGAGTACTACATTTTGATATAATGACTTTTGATCTTGTGACCTTGACTTTGAGTTTATGTTGAAATTAAGACAGGTTTAGAAATTTTGAAAGCGGATTTCTTTCATAGTATAAATGGTAGGTCTTTCATATTTCATACAAACATTCACCACAAATAGTACTACAGTTTGGTATCATGACTTTTGACCTTGTGACCTTGACTTTTGACTGATGTTGCAGTTTAAGTTAAAGCAATATTAGCTGTCAGCAATTGTAATTTTTTTTATTTGCTCATTTTCACGAATGTTATTACTCATAAAAATGATGACGGTTTGATAAAAAAGTTGATTTAAAAAACGTCGGATTTACGCCTTTCTGGACAAGAATAGCAGTTTTCTGAATTCTTACAGCCCCAACAAAAATTCAACGTAAAGCCCACCATATTCATGTGCCCTTACGTTGACCTTTTCAGCTTGCTTTATGCCCATGCGCAAGCTAAATTTGGTCTGTGACCATTACCGATTCTAACGTGCACATGAACATGTGTAAAGAAAACAAAGTATTTTTTTTTTATTGATTCAGAGGTTAAGATGACAAAATAAGGACGATCTATAGTCACATTACACAAGACTTTACATTGCAGATCATATACATATATGTAGAGCTCAATTTTCAAAGAAAAAAGTAGTTTATAAGCTTATCACGTCTGCGCATGACTTGACCTGATTTATCTCAACATAGCACACGTGGTCACTCGGCGGAGATCGGACTTAGTTGCCGAAGTATAATGAAGCAGGCATCGTAGTGCAGACAGCTCTGTAGACGTATGTTTTCATGCTGAGTTTCGTTATGTAACATGTTTATTTTACCTCGGGTGACTTGTGTATCATCTTTTAATTAAGAAATATAAAATGACAAGCCGGGCTCTATTGTCTCATAATGCCCGAGCGTCCTCAGCCAATCACAATTATTACCGAGCCGCGTCAGCGGCGAGGTGATAGATGTGATTGGCTGAGGACGCGAGGGCATAATGAGACAACAGAGCCCGGCTTGTCTTTTTTTTTTTTTATTTCTATTCTAATGATGATCAATCGATTCTTGGTAAAAACCAGTTCCTGCCGGTTTATCTGCTTTCAGAAAATGGGTAGGCTTGGCTTATCGCTATAGGGCCTATATTGGAGAATAGAGCCCGGCTCGCGTCTTCATATTAGAATAACAATTAGAGGGTATTTCGAGACTTTCTGCAGGAAAATAATTTTTAGCCGCTGACAGCTAATATTGTTTTAAGAAGATTTGAAAGCAGATTTGTTGCATAATATAATAATAGGCTTTTCACGTTGCATCATAAATGGTCCCATCTATGAAAAACGTCCCGCGGGGGTATAATTCGTCCACTTTAGGGCAGTTCTAGTTTATTTAAAAGTTATAAGGATGAAGTAGGTACCTCATTATAGCGTCCATTACATACTAGTATTATATGGGGTTGGGGATAGAATTGTAAGGGTCTTAAAATAATTCTCTATTTGTTTTGATGAAATGTTAATGACAAATTATATAACATTTAAAGGTACAGCGCGGTGGGAGTCATGTGATTTAGTTGACATACAAGTAATTAATTATACCTTTGTTTTGAAGAATGATAAACGAGCATGTCCTTTTGAACTTAAACTTGCGACAAATTCTTGGAAAGGAGTTGTGACTATTGAAGTGTTGATTTCTAAGAATGTTTGTATCCATGTTTAAATGAAATGTCATTGTTTTTGTTATTCGAAACTAAGATTTTTAAAGCGGTTAAAGTTGCGTTTTACGCGAAATAACATAGAGGAGGGTCACGTTTACTCGACGGTATTTACTAAATAAATAAGCTTATACTAGTATAGGAAACTGATATGACGAAAATACATCTTTTGAAGTTGATTTATCAATATATGATGCTATTTCAGACAGGTCGAAGGTGAACATTTTTCCACCATAAACAGTTAACTATTAATTTGATCTTGGTTAATTTGACCTTGTGATCTTGACCTTGGATGCTTATCCGCTTTGACCTAGTAGTTACCTTATACTTGGACTTTGGTCTATTTAGAAACTTTACCCAGGGTCGTAGTTCTTAAACTATAAGACATGTAGGTTTCTTGTGACAAAGTTTTGATACCATATGTGAAGTAGTGACCTTGACCTTCTTATATGTAACATTTGAGATTGCTACCGTTATGTAAGACTTAATTAAGACTCTTAGTTTTGGTATGTGTCATCTTGTGATGAGACCTGTTTGTTGGTACTAAACGTTTCGATCATGTGCTTTTGACCGTGACGTAAGAGTGTGACTAAAAATGCAAACAGACCATTCAACTAAAAGAGGAAGTGTACCATTATGTAAGCCCCTCATGAATACGGATGGTCGCTTATCAGTCATAGTCTTTTTTCATGCCTCGCATGCTGTATACTACTTTACCATTTTCAACTAATGTTTTTCGTCATTTTTCTTGGAAATATTCATTAATATCAGATGTTGGAGGCCCCTCGGTAATTTTACTTCAGCCCCCATCCATTTTTTAATCATTTTTTAGCTCGCCTGAGCCAAATACTTTCACAGCGGTCGCCATGGTTCGTCAGTCTGTCTGTTAACTTTTCACATTTTCTACTTCTCCTTCGCAAACGATGCACAGAAAAATTCAAGAAACTTTAAAAGAATCAAGCATTCAAGGTCCTCTACTAAGTTTGTGTTTTTCGGGCCGAACTGCCTGCAAATATGGCCGCCTATAGGGCTCTGATCGACTGACACATTCCGCAGCCGCTGGAAAGAATATCACATGTAAACATGTATAGCAGCAACCTGCAAAGATTCTAAAAAGAACACATATACGTGAAAATGTAGTATGCTTAATGCTACTCAAATGAAAAACCACTGCTTATCCTCAGATTTTAATTCGATTTGTGGGAACTAGCTTCTCATTTTGATATCAGATCGTATGACCATGCCAAAGCATAATCAGCTACAGAATTACAGACTTTTCATGAATGTTTTACAAGTTCAATATATTGTGGAGATAAAAAAAATCTAATTCAATTTTGTACAAAGAACTGCTGATGCGAGTAGATTTAGTAGATATAGGCTAAGTGAATTACTTATCATTGGAATTTTTCGCAGAATTACATAGCGGTAGCTCTTCTCGGAAATCAATCTATTGTGTTTGAAGTACACAATAGGTTACATTTTAAAGAATTAATTTTAAAGATCAAGGCCTGCAGCCCATTAAGACGCACATTGTTTTCCGTTATTTTCCTCGTATTCCATTGCATCGATAAGGAACATTCAAAACGTTGATTTGCGTTGTTTTGGTTGATATATCAACTTTATAATCTGCAAAAAAAGAAATAAGAGGATATATGTAGATAAAGGTGTATTGGTATCCATATGGTCTTTAAAGATTGCTTTACTATAGTATTTGTGAAGTTTTCAATAGACTATTATTTATATCAACTACAAATTTTGACAAACGTCACACCTTTTTCGTTGATTACATATTACATATGGCATGATTTTGTTCTTTTTAGACGTTATGACAGTTCAATTTTAGATACCCCGGTATGAAAAACTACACTGCCATCCATAAATTAGTATACACCATTTCTGTTTATGTTGCTGTTAGAAAATGAATCCATTGCTGTATAATTTTGAAGATGTACCTTATAGAAATCATTTGTAACAAATTTGATCAAAATATGAGCATTTTTTGAATTTTTATTCTTTTTATATAAAAATTACAATTTTTGGGAAAAAATTGTGCGAATGAAAAAAGTCTCTATTGACATTTTTCGTAATTTGAATTATGTAAAGCAAAATTATTATCGATCTTTCAAGTTCAGAATTGAAAAACTAGGATAAAGTCATAAAGAATTAAGAGTGATTTCCTTGTTTGTATAGTAATCTATGGATGGCAGTGTATAGTCTTAATTTAAATAGCTAAAGAGCAATAATGATAGAAAGGATAACGTTTGAAGTAGTCCTATACTTGTGTATACTTTCTCAGTGATTAATGACAGAAGCCATTAAAAAAAAAGGATTTGGTGTCTAAAACATACTCCATTGTTACACTGGACAGAACACAATGTAATGCAAATGCGCAGAATTGACCAACACGACCAGTCAAACACATGCAACATTCACAAACACCGATCACAAAGCATCAACAACTACACATAAACCTACCAACCGGCGACCGGTGCCGACTTTTAAAGACCGAGCAAGATGATTTTAAAGATCATTCTTCTTTTTACAAAGATCTATGAATTGACAATGTAGGCAATATAAATATCTCTCTAACTACATCAGCCCTTTGTCTCTAACTACATCAACCCTTTGTGTATTTGTAGGACGTGGAGGTAACGGGTGATAAAGAGGATAGTAGGTCACTACATATCACCATCCACAAACCTCCCAGCTCCCAACACGCCAGACCAATCCCCTTACTCAGTGCCAGATTTATATTTGATGATCATATTCGTTGTATGGCCGCCAAACAGCGTCTGTCAAAAGGAAGAATCAAAGCTCGTCAGCAGAAGATGCAGATGATAGAACGCCTATTGGATATACCAGGGGATTCTTCAGGCAAGACTAGCACACCTGGACGAGCCAGGCCTGTCCCCGGTAAATATATTATACACATTTTATACGCTATGAAAAGAAGCTAGTTCTTTTAAAATTGTAACATACAATCAACCGTTTGTAGTTTAATAGTTTCCAAAACAAAAACAAAATAAGAATGTTCTGTCAAATGCAACTCGCCAGGGTATACATGTACGCCTTCTGCAAAAATCAGCCTAGCGAAGCTATAATCTTATAATATGAGAGGTTGAGATATCCAATGAGTATCAGCGTTTAATCTTATACATTTGCATATGCTTTTGTAGGAAGAAGTCACCCAGTACGTGTTCATACCCAACCTAGTACTACATTGAATCAGCTTGCTACGCCAGAATCTAACGAGGCATCAAGACGACCGAAATCCGCCCCAGCTGCAAACACGTCCGCTGGGAAAAGTGAAAGTGCGTCGAGAGTGAGTCAAAACGAGGCTAATGTAGAGGTTGCAGAAGAAGCGGCTGCTTTTGCCTACCAAACATTTAATCAGCAAACTGGAGGTGCTGTGCCTAAACGTCACTCACCTTCCCCTGAACAAAACAACTCAAATGTTCAAGAAATACCCCTTGAGGACTTATCTAGGAATAAAAAGAGACATTCGGGCCGAAAAGTCTCAAATACGAAACTAACTGGTCTTGCGCATTCAAGTTCTCATACTAGAAGCCAATCCCATAGCCCAAAACGAGACGAAGGGTTATCTTCAAACAGAGGCAGGTCTACCTCACTTACAATTAATGTGACCAAAAGAGACCGAAGTTCTACGCCTACGAGGAGGTCCCACAGTAAAAGTAGTCCCGCCCCAATGGTCACTCATTCCAAGTCTAGAGCATCTTCACAGTCTTCAGCCTCAGAAGCTCCTGTCGTACCACGCAAGTCTTCACGTGACGGTTCCAGCCAATCTCCGAAGACCTTGCGTCCAGCGGACACTCCAGCTTTATCTCTCCTCAGCCATGATGGTTTATTGTCATCGTCAGGTATAGATGCACCCAAACTGTTACCGCCGGCTGAAATGGACAGAATCAGAAGTATGAGTGATATATCAAGCACAAGTAGTGACAGTCAAAACGAGGGCAGTTCTAATTCTTCACAAAATAAACCCTCTGACCAGAGACCAAATTTTACTTATAACAGCCCATCTGGTGCCGAGGCTGAAGTCAGTAACATTAATGCCGACCAGAACACAGTAGAGCTTGTCAAGGAAGGTCAGTCGTCAGCCTCCGACCAGCTGACCAAGTTAGCACAAATCGTTCATGAACACTACAGGTCTTTTAAGGATGAAGGTGAAGAAGAGACCAATTTATCTCATGGAAAATAAGAAAAGAACGAAATCATGGATGCAGTATGATTTTAACACTGATAACGTTTGTGATGTATTATTGTCATGCCCATTTCTTGTTATAAGAGTTTGTTTTGTCATCGTTTTGTCATTACTCCGTCACACTCTCATTTCCTGATTGTTGCTAAGACCCTTTCGGTCTGTATTCGGATCGATTTAAATTGTTTTAGGATAAAATGGTCAATGTTCAAGGTCACAGATTTCAAATATTGATTAAAGGATGCATACACGGAGGCAAACTGCTGCAGGCAGCAGGTACACGGTGACAAATATTCTATTGTTATTTCTCCCGAGATGTTTCCTCGTATTCATGCAATTTTCTCGTATTCATCCACTGAAATTGTTCATCAATTTGGTATTTGATTTAGAAATACATTTAGGAAAGATTAAGAAATCATATATTACAGAGTTCTTTGATTTTCTTTTAATGCCCCCTTGAACGGAGATTTCGGGTATACTATTATACCTTTATCTGCCTGTCTGTCTATCCTAAAAAAACTAATAAAGTAAATTATTTGATAGGGCTTTCACATTTCGCATGTATTTGTTGTTGGAAGATCTTTCTTTTGATGGAAAACCTTTGGCCTGTGAGATTGACATTGACCTACTTTTTGGCCATAACTTTTGAACAGTTAAGTGATAGGGCTTTCAGTTTCACATGTGTTTCCGTGTTGCAAGACTTTCTGTTTATACCAGTTTTTGTGCTCCCAGTATCAAAGATTCGGGTACATATAGTTTTTGGTCTGTCCGTCCTTCTGTTTGTCTGTCTGTTTGTCGGCTTTAACATTGGATATAACTTTCGAATGGAAGGTGATGGAGCTTTTATGTTTCACGTTTATTCCTTGTTACAAGACCTTTCTATCGATACCAAAATTTTTGAACTTGTGACCTTGACCCTTGCTTTACTTTTGAAAAAAAAACCTTAAATATTTGGCTTCCTGTGGACAAGACTTTTCCATTGGTACCAACATTTTTTATCTCAAGACCATGACCTTTGACCTACTTTTGAAAAACTTAACATTAACCTTGACCATCGAGTTTGACCAGTGTTGTTTATACCGAAATAGAAGACGACGGGACGTTCGTGTTTCACAAACACAGGGTTTTTTTTTCGACTTTGTTATTTTGACTAGCTGCACACTAACAAAGATACGGGCGGGTGCATTAATGTTTCACAATAACATTCTGTACATGTATTTATATAATTGAAATCATGTAATATATGCCATGTAGATTTAATACAAAACTGTAGATATGTAATATGCAAAATTTTGACGGCAGATATTTGATTTTACTAATGTATTAATTTAGAATTCTCATTTGATATTTGTTATTGATTTTGCATATGTAAAATGGCCATACATGTATAGCGTTGTTGATAAATGTCCATGTAATATGTAAACATCGACGAAATATTTATGTTGAGTATCATATATAATTTATTCAGTATCATGGCATTTATTCTCAGATTTAATGTGCAATATGTATACCCATAGCAGGTAAAAATTGTTGTTCCTTATGTGAGAGACAATGTTATTTTATGTTCTTGTTTCATTAAAATGGTTAACGATTCCATCCCAAAGCTTCATTTCTTTTCTGTACAACTGATCGATTCTATCGCATTCTGCAAACGAAAAATTTGTTGTAAATTCCGACTCTGCCACCGTAGAGCTTCGACTATACACAGTAAGTCAGATTTAGTGCATAGCGTTTTACATGTTTCGATTTTTAGCTCACCTCACGAAGTGAGAGAGAGCTTATGCTATTATGCACCTGTCGTCGGTGTCCGCACTAGGTGCTAGGCAGGCCAAACTTGCACTAGGTGCTAGGCAGGCCAAACTTGCACAGATTAGGCATCTTTATGAGTAAATCACAAATCTTCGTTTAAATTTCGGTCATGACCTATATTTTGCGCTTGAGTGCAAGATTTGGGTATCGATGTTAAGAAGTTTTATTTCTTTTAATAGCAGTTCTCTGTAAGGACCAAAATAATTTCAATAGCACGTGGAAACAGCATGTCTCCAATTTTGGAGATTTTTGGTATGGAAGGTGTATATGATGTCCTGAGACAAAAATAAACTTTCTTTTTACAAATTAAGTTATCGTTGCCATGGAAACCATGTTTGAAATTTTACGCATCACTAGAATACTTGTAACATGGCATTTTCACAAGGTTCGTTTCCATGGTAACAGCTATTGTAGTCAACTGAAATTTCCTTAATTTTTCTCTTTATATCTTTAAAAGTATAAATATTACACAAGAAGTATGTTTTTGTTCGCTATTCTCTTTGTCAATATGCTCAAAATGTTGGAAAAAACCTGTTTTGAAGAGGCCCTTTTTAAGACCGAAAAAGCTCCTAATTTAACATGATTTTGCTCAAATTTAAGGGCAAATAATTAGAAATGTCAGGCTAACTTGATTTCTACTGCCAATTATCTTTAAAGTTTAATCCTCGATCTTTAAGAAAATGTTAAAATTTGAGTGGGACCTCTTCACAATTTTATTCAAAAGGGTATAAAAAATGGTTACCATGGTGACATTCTGTTCAGTGCTATTACACATAGAGTAATTTACTGGTTAATTTTTAGCTGTCCGTTATATATTTTTAAGCATCTTTTTATCAGTACATATAAAAGAGCATTATTGATTAAAAAAACACCTTAAAAGTTTTCAAGGTCACAGGACCCAATGTCAAGGTCATCTTGAATGCAATTCACGAAATTTGGCAAAATTCTGCGATTTTTCAAAAATATGAGAGGCAGTTACTCATATATCATGCGGTATTGAGTAAAACAAATACATACATAGTGATTTTGGATATATCCCTTATTTATTGACCAGAGTTGCAAAAAATCTCAAAATCAATGACATCCTTGATTTTTAGCTAGTATTTCATACATACATATAAAAGAATGTGAGATTATCATGATTTTTGTCTGGGGCTCATTTTTTGGGGAGAAATGTTCTGAACTAAAAATTGTAATGTTTTTCCATCTATCGGTCATATTTTTAGAAAGAAGTATTTTTGATACAAAAATATGGCAGTCAAGCCTGAATTTAGTAACAATAAATAACAACAAAAATGCAAATTTTATTGAAATTGGAACCTATATTTTGAATTGACCTTGAACTTAAAGTCAATGACCTTGAAAAATTTTGGAAGTGCTCAAATGAAGAACAATTTCTTCTGTTGTCCCTACATAAAGCTTGAGCAATATAAGTTATTTAAATCATGCTAAAAATCAATTTGAAAAGACATAGTCATCATGTGTCTAATGAAAAGTTGCCATGGCAACCATTTTTGACCTCAAAATGTAGGAAAACAAAACAAGGTCCCACTTATTTTATCCAGTGATTATATTTGTGACATGAAATCTATTTTGTTCTGACAACAGTGATGGTGTTATCAGCCTGACATTTTGTGTTATTTTTGCTTAAAAATGGTAAAAATTGGACAAAAATAGGCCTTGATTTTGACCTCATTTTATGGCAATTTTTGGCTGATTTTGATTTGTAAGGATCCGGCTAATTGAAAGAAATGTCAAAAAATTATTTTTTTTTTCTAAAAATAGAGGTTTTAAAGATTATAAGTTGTTAATACCAATTAACTCTGACAATGGTTTCCATGGCAACATAATAACCAAAGATGACTTATTTGACCATTTTTTTAGTGCTATAAATAGACAGACCTCGTTTCCATGGCAACCGGAATATTTATTTTCAAAAAATTGTTATTTTTGTATTCAGGGAATTATACATACCATTTACAGAGAAAATCATGAAAATCCATGACATGCTGTTTCCAAAATATTTTGGTCCTTACAGAGAATTGATATTAAGTCCTAGGAAGGCTTAACTTTGCACATATGATGCGTCTTTATGAGTACATGTTTAGATGACAAATCTACATTCAAATGTAAGTCATGACCTAATTTTCCTCTCGAGTGCACACGTTAGAAAGATTTGGGTATCAATAGTCTACTTCCCTTTTAGTTGTTTGCATTGTCGTTGCTTAACTTTGTAATGTTTGACTACTCCCTGTTTGCTGCCCGGAGGTGAACTTTGTAATCTTTGATACTCTATGCTTTTGGGTTTATGTTTTTTGTTTTGTTTTTTTTGGGGGGGGAGGGGGGGTGTTTTGTTTTGTTTTAAAGATCGCATCTGGTTCAGTTAACAAGGATAATGACGTCTGTAGTTCATGTTTTATTGTGGGCACTGACCGTTGTTTAAAAATAAGAGCTGTTCAAGAAACTGTACTTGTGTATCTGAAAAAAATATAGATTTTTCTTGAACCTTTTATCGAATTTTCTTGAGCAATTACCAATATCTGTTTTCTTCCATACATAGGCGTTATGCAACTGTTATGTCGTCTGCAATGTAGTCTTTTAGTTCTTGAGCGACACAAAGCTCACTCTGTCCGGCATCCGTTTGTCTTCTGGTAGTCCCACTTTCACACAAATGGTTATAACTTGATTGATATGCATTATACTTCCATCAACTCGCATTGATGGTCATGCATGATGAGGCTCAACATCCAATGAGCATGGGCGGATCCAGGAATTTTTCTCAGGGGGTGGGGGTCCTAAAGTCCGATTTTTTTGAAGAGCAAAAAAAAACAACAACGCAAGAAAATAAAGTTTATGTCAGCTCTGTTTCTTTACATGTATTAATACAACAGGTAACTGGAGAGCAATGGTGGCGAGCAAAAAGCTTAAAATTTTGAATTTTCACATCATAGTACTTGATTATTGATTGTCACTTCTAATTTGTAAATATAACAAATAGCAAGCGATAGCGAACCAGCAATTTTTTTTTTTTCGAGAATTGGAATAAAATCCACTATTCGTGTCTTTTTCAGTTTCTTTTCGTTTTCTTAGTGCCCTTGTTTATTGACCTAGGTGTAATGTATATGTGTTGTATATAGGAAAGCACAGCATCATTTGAAAATAACGTACATATATGTAATAAATTCTAGCGAGCGGAAGCGAGCCAGAGAAATTTTTGAAATGCTGAAGTCAAAATATTATAGAAATGAAAGATTTCTGATACAAATTCATGATAACAAAAGGGGAATTGGGACTTAATCTTATGAAATATGAGAATTAATAAAAAAAAATTTTTTTTAGCTATGCTTCGAAAATTCCAGGGGGTCCAGACCCCCACCCCCTCTGGATCCGCGCTTGGGTCATACCGCATATTTAGGGTCAAACAGGCGACATACCTTTTAAACATTTCCATTTCATAAACATATTGTGGAGATATACAAATATTGACAAATAGATAGATACGGAAGTAAAATTTAGTCTTGAAACACTCTAAATTAGCAACCAATCTCCGTTCACTGATACTGTTGTCGAAGTTGACCGAGGAAACCTCAAGATTTAATGTATATGTCGAGATAAGGTGTAGTTTACATTTAGGATTTCGATATTTACAAACGCCCGTATGCAACTACAGAAATATTAAATGCTCGTAACGGGAGATTTGGCAATCATAACTTCATATGAAACTTTATTATTTTGAGATATATATGTAAGTAAACCTTGACCTCCGTGTATGACCTACGTTCATAAGACTTTCAGAGCTATAATACTTTATAAGGCTTTCATATTTACATGTTGATTCCTTGTAACTAGACTTATTGACCTTGCAACAATGACCGCTGTGTTTTACCTACATTTAGAAAAAGGCATAACTTTAGTTGTTGTTTTTTTAACTTTTGTACATGTAATTTCAATTCAATGACTTTCTGATTAAAACATGTAAATTCCTGTCCAAATGATGTTGTACTACTTGAAAATTTTACCAAGTGAGCATGGCCTAGCTGGGCATTTAAGGTCATTTAATTCTCTTCTGAGAAATAAGGAAATATACTAGTATTATAATATTGCAAAGTCAATAAATCTTGTTAAAAGGAATACACAAGTGAGACAAAGGTCAATGTCACTGGGGACTCTAGTTTAAAAACCTCATGTTCCCAGAGGGAAAGAATATTGTAGGGTTTAATTCTCAAGGTCAAGGGTCAAATGTCAAGGCCATTGTTGACTAAGCTTGTAAAGCTTGTGAACATCATAGAAGACCTGCAGTAGCGACTGTGTGTGGGTTTTTTTTTTTTTTTTTTTTTGGGGGGGGGGGGGATGTTTTTGGACTAGAGTGATCATATTGTTTTATCACTATTTCAACTTCATTTACTAAAGGTTTCGGAAGACATTTAATATCATTTGAATTCTCATTTAATTTTTGGAAAACATTTAAAGGTTCAGTTCATTTGTTTTTCAAAAACATGGAGTGTAATCCTTTCTTTTGTATTGTAATTACATACAAAATGGGACCATACCTAATCATTTGTATGGAATGGTATTTGGGTTCTGACAGAGTTCACTATTCGAGTCGTTTCTCATTTCCTTCCCTTCCTCGTTTTTATAAATACAGATTTTCTGAAAACGCAGTTGAATCTTTGAAATCTTTTAAAAAGCATTTGCCAACTCAAGCCTGCGTTTATCGTTACTCTAAAGAATTTAATGATAAAACCAATTTTCTAAATCTGATTTCAAACTGATTTTGAAACTTGCTTGAAACTTTGTAATTTTATCCCATGATGCTCATCTTCGTCGCAGGTGTTCGCAAATACAACCGTGTACCTGCCTCCCCTCTCCTCTCTTCCTGTCAATTTCTGACTGCTACGTTATACTTCGAAAATACTCCTTTATATGGTCAAAGAAACGGAGCAGAATTTGGGAAGCGAGGATCAGCAATCTGATTTCATCATTTTGTGTACATTATTCAAGTCGTGGATGATAGAACCATGTCTTGTGCGTTTGTCGATCGAAATTAAAGCGCGGTTCTTATGCGCTATTTGATTCTAATAGATCCGCGATTAACAAGTTAAAGCTCCTTTCACATCAACCTTGCGATGGCCATACGGTTTCTGCGATCACATATTGGACAGCCCGGCAGTCACACGACACCCGTATGGTCATCGTATGAAATTTTGAAGTTCGCAAGCTCGTCTCAGCGTCGCAGACAAAATCTCAGCATTATCATTGCTATCTCTTTGCTATATTTTGTCGCCATGCGGGTTCTTCCCGACTGTCGTTTTTCTTGATCTTTCTGATTTTTAGATATAGAATTATTTCATTTTACCATGAATATCACATTAAGGTGGGACCCCTCTGTTCGGACCCCAATCCATCTTTTATGCCCAATGCTATTTACATCTGCAGTATAAAAATATGCTTTTAGTTTTAGTTTCGTTTTCTGGTTTTCAGAAATCATCAAATATTCTTTAAATAGAACAGCAAAGACCTAGATCCAAGACAAGTTAAACGAATACATACGTTACCATCTTGCAATGTATTCAGCGCTCACATGATAAGAAAACAAACTTTTAAACATCTTATTAGAGAATGCTCTTCCTTATCGGTGAAAGTGCGAAAATATTTCATGTGCGGTTATGCACTCCATTGGAAGAAGTGCATATCTATAGGCGAGCAAGGCTCGTTTGTGAACGTGGAACTGAGCAGTCAAAACCCTAGTCTGGTTCTTTGTTAAGGTCAACGAACTCCCCCATCTTTTCAGCGCACATAGTTGAGCAAGATGTGTTCGTGAAATACGATGTCCCCGTCGGTAACTACCTTTTGTGTGCAGGCTAAGTCAAAATCCAAATAAAGCAAAGGTCTTTAAAATTAGAATACTACGTACATGTGCATCCACAACAAAGATTCTCCATTTACTATGAAATTGACAGTACGAATGATGGTGAAGCATAGTTAGGAAAAGTCCCTCTGTCTCATCCCAACAGGATATTGCCCTGGACCTACCGATGGTATCTAAAGGGTCCTCAGGCCTAACTCCTTGATCATGAAAAGTATCAATTTAATGTTGAACTAGCTACGCCACTGAAAGTCTTTAAAAGTACAATCTCCAACTCTCCAAAAGTTATGTCGATCAAAGGAACAGATAGGATACAACGACATTTCATTGATACGAGGGCCAAAAAAAATACTGTCCGTTCATTTCAATTGTCGCAGACTATCGATCTAATAATTAGAGCATTTATTACTAATAATCTTTCCATTTGAAGCATTTTAAAAGCATCCGAGGTGCAGATAATAGGTAAAATTTTCTGTAGACGCTAGTACAAATTAAATAAAACCCATTACAACCAAATCACTTCAATTTTCGGAAAACACAGATTGCACAATATTCAGTGGCCCCTGGAGAAGAGTTTTGACTGCCTGGTCCGTCCGTGTCAGAACGTTGGGGGGGGGTCCAAGATTTAACCTTTTAGACTTGACCGAGCGATCAATACGTCTGAAAAACAAATGAGACTAAAATAAAATCAAGATTCGCCGGAGGGGACTTATAGTTTCACCCCGTTTGTCTGTCCGTCCGTCCGGTTGTCACACTTTAGTTTTCCAGAATTTTTTTTCGCTGTTGTTGCATCTATTGAACTCGTATTTGGTATATGAGTATATCTTAATGTGATACAGATCAAGTGTGAGTTTGGTTCCCATTGACCTATTTGTACAGGACTTAACAAATTTCATATAATTCTCAGTTTTCCGGACTTTTCTTCCATGATATTGCTGATATTGAAATAATTTTGATAAATGTCAATAGCACAGATTCACATGTGAGGAATTTATCACTAACCATTTTACGAACATAAAATTGAGATCCATTAATCTCAACATCTCAGTTCTACGGAACTATATCGCTTGGTCACAAACCCTTTCTTTCCTTTACAACTATTAAAAGGGTTTTTAATATAGACTTGCCGAAGAAAGGTTTTGAATTGCGGAGAGGGTTTGTGTCCAAGCGATGATATCTCACCCTGTGGGACCTATATAATGAGATACAGATGATGAATATTTTAATACAAAGTAGCTACTCAAATGACGAAAATTGACAGAGCGCTTATTTCATGAAACTATTTTCATTGTTAGAGCTCTGTAAAATTACATTGTTTATTCGGAACAGCTTATTATTTGTCATTGAGTAATGCATCTATGTGTTATTATCATATATTTCATGTCTGTTTGTGCTGGGATTCATAACCGATTTCTTTGTATATGCATGTGACCTCTTCCTGAATTGTTCTAGTCACCTCGAGGTTTGCTCCTAAACTCAAATTTAGTATATCACATGTTAAATTATTCGAATTTCATTGGTTAAGGGGACTATTTTTGTTTTATAGAGTTACGTCGCTTTGACAGTAAAGCACTGTAGATGTCGCCACTTCCATGATGTATCTATTGGTATTAATGCCCGTCTGCGTGGACCACGTATTGCCACGGGGACTTGAATCCCCTTTAAAAATTCGTCACCCCCTTGTAGACATCCATCTTTTTTTCTACACGGGGATAACAAACTTTTAAGTGGGATCCAAGTCCATGTGGGTACTGCTATGCTCCCATAGTTTTGCTTTTGGAAGGTAAAAGGTTAACGGTCAATTAAGTTTTGTCATAAAAACTGAAAAAAAGTCTTTTTTATCAGTGGACACCTGAATTTTAAAGTCACCTTTTCACCTAGAAAAACGCGATTTAAGAAAATAAGAATGAAACAGACAAATGTATAGAATAAATGTCATAAGTGTTTTGTTACGGGTATGCAACATACAGCAAGTACCGCATGTATAGGAAGCATTACATGTACGATAAATGCACTTGCTGTGGGTTGCATACCCGTAACAAAACACACTTATTCTCTGTGTATTCCGCCGACAACTTTTCCAATTCCATTCGTTCATTCATCACTTTAACCTTTATGTATGAATTAAGAATATAAGTATTATATAGTTTAGAATTTCTGGAATTCAAATGAACGGATGATGATGTAATCACAGTGTCATTCTTCCTATATCTGTCACATTGGTCTTTTGTTTTAAAATTGAAACTACTGACCTAAAACATTAAACATCATTAATTGCAATGGAGCGCCGACCCGATATTTCAGTGAAAAAAATAGTGTACAAATGTAGTTTCTCAGCAAGTCGTCTGTCAAGACCTCATTCCTTTCTTGTTTGAACTTATTAAAAAAGATGACTCGAAAGGCTTCGTAATGGTTTTCGTATACAGAATGGGACTGGGGCAAGGTTCCGGCTGTGCAAGCGTAGGATCCCCACAATGTCTACCAAAATGATTGAAACCTTGACCTTGAAAATCAATCTAGTTCGTCCTCTCCAAATGGGGAGGATTAGTAAAGGTGCGGTGATTCTGATAAAGGCTATAGACATATATATGATTTTCCGTGTCGTTATTTTCATATCTTTCTTAACAAAGCCGTGACAATTCTAAAATTTCGACTTCGCCTCTTTAATAACGATAATACTGGATCCGCCTTTGCACAATGCTAATCCTTTTGGTCAGTACATTTGTATTAAAGGTTTCTGTTATGTCATAACACTTGAAACTGCATAGTTATCGAATAAAAATAAATTTAATATTTTTGACCAATTGGGATATTGAAAAATTTGGTTACTTTATGAGTTATAGGCCCTTACAGTTTACATTGGACTCTATGGGAAACGGTTCATTTTCCTTAAATTTCTCACCAGAATGATGGGGCATCAAATATCGATTGGTAAAAAAAAATTCTGAAAAATATAATTCATCAAATTTCCCTGAAAAATAAAAAGTTCACCAATTAGTTTTGCTGCAATTTTCATCAAGGGGTAGATAACTCCTAAACATGACACTTTTCAAAATCAGTTTCGATATCTACTCGGCTAGTGCAAATGTTTTTAAAATATCATATGACACAGAAATAATTGAATGACAAATTCATCTAATTACAATGTTTTTGACATAATTTCCTTCATTACCCATTGAATACCATAAAAGAATTGAACTTTAAACGAACTTGACTTTCATTTTTTTAAAAAATCGTTCATGGATATATTAAGATATATTACTCATTCATCCCTTTTAAAATCGATTATTACATGGATCTTTTTATACAATTTCTAAGTAATTTATCTTTATGTATACTAGATATGTATAAACAACATGAACTATCTATCATACTGTAGCCACAAACGTTCAATTCTTGGAAGTAATACAAATAGTTGTGTGTGAAAATTCATATCCTGGTGTAAACGTCCGTATATAAATATACTTGTTTCTATTGTACAAATCCAAAAAGTGTTTCCGATTGTAAATTTCGTCGTAAAAGTGCGCTACTCCGTTAACCGTACAAACATGTGCGCTTTATAAATACTTGAATCTAGCGGAAACAAGGATAGGTATGCACTTCTTCGCACTGTAAATCATGTAGTCCGACTTGCAGACCTACGACGGTGTTATCTGTTTTTTCGTCTTCGGTCTGACTGCTATGCATAGGCAAAACTTGAGAATTTCTGTGCGAAAAAAAATTCGGGAAAGTCGTCCTTTTTTGACAAATTCCAGTCTCTTCAAGCAAAAAATAACTCACCCAGTCCTCCTCCCCCTAAAAAATCCCCTCTAGGCCTGGTTTCACCTCTGTGCGCATGACAAACTGTCGTTGATCAGAGGAAAATCGGAAGAGAAGAAGAGGTGAAACCAGGCTTAGGGGGGGATTTTTAGGGGCAGGAGGACTGGATGAGTTATTTTTTGGTTGAAGAGACTGGAATTTGTCAAAAAAAAGGACGACTTGCCGAAATTTTTTTCACTCAGAAATTCTCAAGTTTTGCCTATGCATAGCAGTCAGACCGAAGACGAAAAAACAGATAACACCGTCGTAGGTCTGCAAGTCGGACTATAAATCATGTTGAATGAAAATTATGTCATTATATGATTGATGTTAGTAATACGTACATGTTACAGAAACTAAAACCTTTTATCGCTTCCTACTTTTATTTCATGTTTAGTTTGTTGGTTTCGTGCGTGGACCGGTGATAATACCTTCTTGATCATCGCTCAAAAGGGGGCGAATGGGTGTGACCGTGTTTTTCTTCGTCGAATGTTTTTGACTATCCTTTCATATTAACATTAATACTTTGGTCATCCACTCAGCTGAACGAGTCCTAATAAGGGAAATCTTGAATAAACTAGGGCGGTGGGGTTTAACATGGAGTTGGTATTCCATAAAGCAAGTCCATGTAATACAGATTCTTAGATAGTATAACATGTTTTATTACATTTAAATAGCTGATAATTTTAAATACGACGTGTCTTGACCTCAAACAAGGAAGTAAGTGTTACGTGGATCCCTATTGGTTATTTTTTTTTTTTTTTTTTTTGGAAATCAGATAAACAGATTACCTTTAATTTTTGCACGATCTTCGATGTAGTTTTTCAAAAAGTACAAATTCTAAAAACGTCGCTCAATTATTTTCAGAATATCTGAAGGAAATCGATATCGAAAGAGAAAATGAACAATTTCCTAGCAGACGACTATTTTTTTTTTAATTAACACTAGACTTTTCTGTATAGCTTTAAAGTATGGGCGAAAAAATCATATGATTTGTCAAACTTATTTATTCCAGGTAATAAATGTGTGACTATTTTCCTAGAAATTTGTTTTTAAGGTATTTTTATCGAGTCAGATATAACGTCACAATAAGATTTCCTACGTACGTTTCTCGGGTTGGTTTAAGATGGAATGTGACAAAGTTACGAATAGAAGTCTTCCCTTATTGAGTGGCAAAGCCTACGGTGATCCATGAATAGAAGTGAAAAAAAGGCACAAAATGCTGTTCTATGAAATTTCTTTGATTTATTAAATATTTTCTTTTCTTTTCAGTGTGTTTGTTAACGAATAAATTAATAAATAAAGCAAGCACCACGATACAAACTACAAAATAAAACTTGACTTATGTAAAGAGGTAGAAATGTGTGATTAAAATTCAATCCGTTCTGAGGAAAGACCGAGGCTCAGCCAGTCTTATCCTCTGAAAATCTATCACTGACAGTCTGGGACTTCTTCACAGAATCGGATTAACTCCTTGCCTTCCTCCATGAAAAGGGGAAATCAGTATCCTCATATTTGTATATTGCACATTTTAAAACTGAAACCTCCTGACGGATTACAGATTTGAATGGACCTCTTTGGACCTACTCGGCCTCCATGTTGCTTTTTTCAAGACTAGTGTCAACATTCGAGTCAGTTCAAATATGGATAATCTTTTAGATAGTCTTTAATCATTCCCGGTACTGGCAAGGAATCAACACACTTTTTAACTTTCGTTACGTTCGTTGTTAATGGAAACGACCTCGTGATAGCAAGTCTGCATAAATGTTTTAGATCAAGCGTTTTCTCCAGCCGCGGTTTCTTCAGCGAAATTGGAAGATCTTTTCTACCCGAGCTCTCCAACCATCTGCAGATATGATTTCTGTCAGAAAGACTAAGTCGTACATAAAAATCCACTAACCTAACAACACAGTCAAATTTTGGCATTTTATTGCGAATTTTATCTTCGCAGTCCAATTGGAAAGTTCCTCTATGATATATGATTCGAACACTTGTGGTACCCCTAGGAGTTTTTACACTGACTGAATATAAAAATTTTGGATCGGAACTATCTCTAATCAAGAATGTTCCCACAGGATGATGTTTGAGAAGTTTTTTGGCTTCTGGACTAGACATACTTTGATAATACCAACCTGTCTGTATAAGTCTATCACAAGACACAGAGTGTACTCGTATATCCTTTTCACAATAATATAGAGTTTCTTTGTCACCATCTTCATCTTTATCATTTATTTTAGCATTGTGGGTGCTCAATGTTTGCATAACACCCAATCTCTCCTTGGTCACATTTTGATCACATTCGCCAAATTCACAACCCTCAAATTCACAGTGATCTTCTCTAGACATACAAAATAATGTCCTGGGACTCATAGATCTAGATGCTAGCACATCGCCACAACAGCTTCTTCGCAGATACTTCATCTATACTGCTCTCCGAGAAGTAGGTCAAAGTATATAGTCTCTCTAGAACTCCAAGTCTTAAATGATTCCTCATCGTGAAAAATGTTTCTCTTATATGATCAATAGGCCTTGAATTCACAGTAAACTATTGTAAAACCACAATAAGTAACCCAGTTGACTCTTTCTTGTACCTTTGACTTTAAATACCAGGAATGATATGAGTTCCGAGAAACAAACACGCGAGTTATAGGAAAACACCTATCTATTTTTAGCACGCTATCTTTCTCGTCCAATAGCATGTGCGAAGGATTAAATACTTGTATGTACTGTAAATGAAAGACAGCCGTAGCTGGTCACTCAAGCAAATGCATGACCAGGTAGATTACGAAATACAAGTTTATACAGTTACTGCAAGGTTAGTTATAGTTGGATTAACTAGTTAATATTCATTTTTACTTTCTTTTTTTTATCAATAGCAATATACAGACTAGAGTGCTAAAAATAAACATAATGTCCTTTTTTATAGAAAACCAAACGAATCGTAGTGAAAATATATGAATTACCAACTAAATCAATCATTCTCCATGGATCTAGTGATGATGAGGTCAGTCCCCTCCCCCCCCCCCCCCCGTAATTATTTGTCAAACGAATCTAACTTTCTTTAAGGGAACTTATGATGCATAGGCGGATCTAGAAAAAAAAATCCAGAAAGGAGGGAGGGGGCTCCAGACCCCAGGGCTCAAGGATGGTCCAGCTTATTTTCTTTAAAAAATGAAAAGAAAAACCAGATAACCCCCCCCCCCCCCAAAAAAAGAAACTTGCATGATAATTTCATATACTAATACTGCGGAATACAGCTTTAAAAAAATAAAAAGTAAGGTCGACATTGATATATATCGAAGCAATGAAACAGGGGTAAAAAAAGAAAATTGAAAATGAACTCAACGCGGACTTCTCAAGTTTAGCATCTTCACACTGTCAACGGGTTATACAGTGTGAAGATGCAAGTTCTGACCTTTATGTTCAATTTTCCAGGAATTGCATCCTGATATTTGTTTTTTTTTTTAACGAGGCCGCCGACCTACCGCGATCCATGTAGTTTAGATACATGTGCAGATTTAGATCTAGCACACAAGTTGCAATTTTTTGGACGTCTAGTCAGTTTCATTTAGATAGCAATTAAATGTAGCTAGATTCTTAGAAGCCGACATCAAGATAAAGTTAATTATCTCTGTCGTTTCTTGGAATTCAAATATTATCGTGTAGTATCGAGTTGAGTAGCATGTCTATTGTTCCGCTAATATCGATCTCATTGTCTCTGTAAAATATGCGAATTAAAATATATATGTTCCAGGAAAACAGAATTACCTTTCCTTTTCCCTTTTTAAAGCTTTGATTTCAATGTTCGATGTTATAGTCGATAATAATTTAGTTACACATAATGGATACGAGTCTTCGAACCTATAGGCAGATCTAAATATTTTCCAGGAAGTCTAAGCATTTATAGGGGTCCAGCCTATGGTAATGATTATACGTAAAAAGAATCGGCATTTTTTAAAAACAAATTCCAGGGGGGGAGCATTCACCCATCCCCTCCCCCAACCCTTTCACTTATATCCGACCTTTCGAGCCTTTTTCCTAAAACTACGATTTTCTGCGTCATTTCTAAACATTTTTCAAAAATATCTAACAGGCATACTATCGATTTTATGAAATTCTAAAATTAATCGAGATGCTATGGAGTGAATTCCTGAAAGTTGCTCAATTAATATGAGTCATATTTAAGCTATTTTTCTAATTCTTTTGAATCTCCACACAGATATTATTTATTTTTTAAAGTACTTTTATAATTATCATAACTTAATTTGGTATTACTTTTAAACGTGCAGAGACTACTAACACTGACACACTGACCTACTTCTAAATATAGCGTTGTATTTTAAAAACAAAAATATCAGATTTCAAACGCAGTTGTTTTTAGAAATGTACAATATTTATTAGCAAAGGTCAATATCTTAAATGTCTAAATAAGGTCAGTTTTTTGTGGTGAAATGAATCTGCCTGTGCAGTTTTCTCTAAAGAAGTTATTTTTCGGACCCAACATTACAACAGCAATATTCAATGTTACATGAAGTCTCACAGGAATCACATATATGCTTTGGCTTTGACTTGTTTTTTTTTTGGGACTGACGGACGAACAGACATACGCATGCAAGATCTACAAAAAAGATACATTTGTATGTACGAAGTCGAGAGAGATGTTGTGATCCTAAACCTTCCATCCCTCCTTAAAAAATAGGAGTGGGGTCTTGAACTACCACGTTTTCTGTATAAATTTTGAGTACTCACTGTATCCTAGAAACCATATATAATGATGGCGGTATACTCTCAATTTTTGAAATCAAGCTGTTTGCTGATCTAAAGAGATGCATATAGAAACACGTTTTATCATCAAACATTAAACATCTGTTCAATTGTATTGACAAGTTTTCAGAAAGTGCTATCATTCTGACTACTTGACACAGGATACTACTGGTGAGTTGTATATAGTAGGAGCGGATATAAACACTGTACATGGATCTATTCTGCCATGCTAATTAAAATATGTTTACTTAGCTTCTTATATTCCAGCGAATTATTATTGAGAAATATGTAAAGAAAACTCTTCAAAATTACTGAGGAGTTCCTCGATTAATTGTTCATCTCTTTAGTTAGATAAAACAGCAACTTAAAGAGAGTTATGATACATTGTATATTTCTTTTTGATAATTATTAATGCGCACATCCAGCAATTGCAGAACTAATCAAATTGACTAATCTCATATGATTGGAGAGCTCTGATATTGATAAGAAAACTCTTTTTAAAATCATATTACAGAAGAGGAAAAACTATATTAAATGGGTAAATAAAAAAACCATGTATCATGTATCATATTATCATGTATCATAATCTTATTTGATTTTTTAAAGTACTTATAGGTCAAGAACGTTTCTGTTGTCGACAAACTATTGAAGTTTTTGCAAAAACTATGAACTTTTCATATACCTAGACGATATGGATTGATTTATTAGGCATTGTCCTACTGCAACGGCTCATCAGTTTTTTAAAGTTTAACTTAAAAAATAAAAAAAAAATGTCTAAGGCACGGTCCATTTGATATTCTGGGGGGGGCTTGGGTTTTTTTCGAAAAAAATAATTTTGCTCTCAATTTTGATGAAAAAAATAAATTTGCTTATGGTGTGACAGAAAAAAATAATCTTGCTCTTACGAATAATCTGAATTTGAAGAATTACCATAAAATTTCGCTAAAATTCTTGAAAATTTTCCGGCTCGCTTCACTCGCCGCAGTTTTCAAATTGTATCAAAAATTTTTGGCTCGCTTCGCTCGCCATATTTTCTATCAAAACATTATTTACTAAAAGCAAAATTCATATATTTGAAGATATCAAAAGTTATACAGGTATGTGAAATGGAAAAAGGCTTCCTTAAAAGTTTAAATATATTATCAATATTTATGTATTGCTATTACATTGTAAATGTAATACATGTTGCATGTATCCCATAGAGTCTAATTTTATGTTCTTGTAAGCTTGGAACATAACTTTAGTTATTCACCAATTTACAATTCTTAGTAACATTTAAACATTTTTCTAGGTGACCTTTCCCTCAGACCCTCTTATACATGTTATATACATGTACCTTATATAAAATATTGAGAACTGTATTGTATCTTTTATCTCTGTTTGAAAGTGAATTGAATTCTTGCATAAAAATAAACTAATATATTAATATTTAGAGTTATGAGTAAATATAAATAATTTCTATTGATAAAACACAAACATTCTTAATATGCGCATCACTTTGTTAAAAAAAATTCCTTGCTCCAACTTTGCAAGAAAAAAATAATTTTGCCACGGTCCGGGGCGAAATAAATAATCTTGCTCCGACAAAAAACCCAAGCCCCCCCCTGAATATCAAATGGACTATGCCTAAGGAATCACAACCCCATACGTTTCGATCCCACGCGGTGTAAGAATGGAATTATTAGTAAGGGAAATCGTATGTTTATGGAAACATTGCAAGAATTAAGAAATATGAATATTTATAGTATCATGGCCTAATTATCTATTGTTTAGATCCAGTTTTTAAAAAGCGTGAGAAAAGTATGACCCAGATTACATCTCTTGTTTACGGACCAACGAGATGACTAAACTAGAGTGCAATTTTGCGAAAATGGAGAATAAAAAGGATGTGCCGTTGAATGATCCCCTACTCGGTACATTATTTTGTCAATTTTTTAATCCTCTCTTTCGGGGGAATTACACCTTATAAAAATCCCATTTTACAATAGCTCATACCTATACTAGTACATATGACTTTTTGCTAAAATACCCTAATTTTGCGAATTTGTTTTTATTGTGAAGTTTGATATTTGAAGATTATTTCAAATGTAACTTTAGCAAAATTTATTTTTCCCTGATGCAGTGATATAAAATCTTAATGTTTATGTTCGAGAACTAGATACTGGACCTTTTTTCAGAATTCTACGTCCTTTATCATATTTGGATAAGTGATCTTGACCTTTCAGAAATGACATTTTTCTCTGAGACCGTGTTCAACCGGGAGATCAAATCCAGTGGAATGATTTTAAGATTAATGTGTCACCTTGACCTCTTTGGATGACCATTGACCCAATGAAATCATTCTGAATAACAAGAATGTGAAAGTATAATGAAAGTATGCATGGTGAACGGTTTAGAATATGCCATTGTGATACTTTATCCAGTCTCTTTATGTTTTATTAAAAGGATGGACGATGAGTTTCCTTATGTTTTATTAAAAGGATGGACGATGAGAAAGACAGACGGACTCACGAATTGTCAGACGAACAGTAAGACGGACAGAAGTTACCAAAAAAAGGCTGAAGCCGTGTAACCTTGAGATCTTACCCGGAAAGCTTTATGACTATTTTCTGAGAATCTTATTGAATTATTGGCGTTTCATGGAATCGCTCGCTTCAGACACTTCGATTGTTTGTAAAAGCCTTTTGTACAGACATTTCCGTTCTTGATTTAATTCAAACATGGACCAATTCCAATATGGATCATGTGGCTTTCAAGCTTATGATTTTATAATAATTTCTGCCTATTTCTGATTCATTACATTGATATAATCTAGCCTGTGGAAGTTGTGTCGTTCGTTATACTTCTGATATGCGATGTAAGGACCCAGATATGAGTACTTATCAAATAGATTTTGAAGAATGCTGATTTAATCTACTAATTTTGCACTGCTGAATAAGTAACTTTTAAATCGCCCAACTTTCCTTGTGTAAATCGTATATTCCCACCGTAAAACCAACATTTACCGGCCACAACTAGTAATCAACGTCTGTCTAGATGTTGGTAAAGGCGAAATGTATGACGTCAGTAAAGTTAATGAAAGTATGCTCTCGCATGATCGCAGTAAGTGGAGAAGATCATATATTATCCGAATTTTTACGATGCATTAGTATTATATTAATTATATAACTTGGCAATAAATTAATACTTTATCTGTTACAATATCTTAATATGATTCTATCAAAGATCATTTCTACATAAGGTAAAGACCGAATTGGTTTCTGTATGAAGGTTCGATGCCCAAGGAGAGAACAGGGTGGGGTTTAAAGACCGAGGCCGAAGATATATTTTTATCATTTATTTTGTACCTGAATTACAAATTGACCAACCTATCCATCATTATCTCGAAGTTACATGTAGTTCTGCGAATTCAGACATTCTTCACTGAAATGATATATCTAGGGGTCTTTGTCGTGTCAAGTTACAAAATCACAGGATAGTCTTATTATGTAAGTATGAAAGATTTTAAGTCATGATTTGTCTGAGGGGTTTTTATCCCTTTGTTTACTTACTACCATGTAATAGATAATCATATGACCATTTAATATACCATATGTCGCATAAAATACAGATTTTGACAAAAGAAATGTATACCTACATAATTGTAACCCGATTACCTGGAATAGCTATAAAGATTGCGATTAAGTTCTGCATTTTTTCTTTTCTTTCCTTTTTTATTTATTTTTTTTCTTAAGATATATCAGACTCATTTTTACGCCCTTCTTGCATTACTTGAAGCAAGCAGATTGAATACGACGTTATTGGTTTTTCGTCTTTTACGACTTGGTGTTTGTGTTTGTTTTGTTTTTGTCTAGAAGAAAAAAATCTTGGATTATTTAGTAACGCACTTATACGCGTTTAAACTATTTATAAATTGACACCAGAGAGGAAAATTCATTGAAATAATAATAATAATAAAGAGCTCAAGTGAGCTATTGTCATAGTGCTGCGTCTGTCGTCCGTCGTCGTCGTCGGCGTAAACTTTTCACATTTTAAACTTCTCCAGAATGGCTGATGGGGTTTTGGAATGAAGTACATCTTACTCATGGCCCCTTACAAGTGTTGTTGTATTTCGTCCGGATCCGTCATAAGATGGCGCCAGCACAGGCAAAAGTAGGTCATGGGGATACCCTCCTTTGACAAACTTCTTCAGAACCAAGGCATGTATCGACAAACTGAAAGCATCGGGATTATCTACAAAGATGTTTTAACAAGTGTTGTTGCTTTTGGTTCCACTCCGAAGTCAAATTTTTGATGCGTTTTTGGCGTCTGACTTTGTCAGAAATGCTATTTTTTTAAAACTATTTTTTAAATATGATCTTCAGCACTCATTTATTGCATATTTGTTATATTTAAGTTACTAAATGCTTTGATACACATTATATGCTATAATCTTATTTTTTTTTTACATTTCCAAAACTGATGCTCATAATTTCAAGAAACCTTAAAGGAAGCAAGTACTCAAGGGCCTCCACCGAATTGTCAACTACCGTTTTTTTGTATTCAACTCAGGTGAGCGATGTGGCCCCCTTGGGCCTCTTGTTTTCATAACATTTGTGCCGTTAATTTTTGTTGCCATACTTATACTTGTGACATCGATCTTTTCCCGACGGTAAAGGCCCTGTCAGGCAATGGTACACCGCCGACCTACTTTGTCTACCCTCTCTGTACATAGGATAAAAGTCAACATAGTAATAAACAAGAGAGTCCATGTAGAATGGCACACTTTTGTGATTACACTATTTGTGTCCATTGCTAAGCTACCGACCTTTGAGTTTTTGAAAACGAACTGGTATGAAATAGGAGCAGAGGTCGGGCTCTTGAACTAAATAAAATATTAATAGACTGTTAAAAGATTGATAGATTAATACCCTGTTCAAATCAGAACACTTTTATCATGCGCAGATAAGATTTTTATTTCCAAATAAAGGAGGGGGAGTTGTTGGTTCGGGATCTAAAAAAATGAGATGTTTGGCCTATAAATTTCATGATGCAAAAGTCTTAAGGGGGAAGGGTGATGCCCGCCTTTTCTAGATCCACGCATGTTACTCAATGATTCTTTTTTGACAATAATTTTATTAAGATAAATAATTCTGGATTGAAATGAATATGTATAAAACACTTGAATTCGTGAATGAAATTGGTTGTGCAGCACTTTCTCCAGGTCATTATAAGATAAATGTTTTAAAGCTGTTCATGTAAATTTTACCATGAATTCATTTTCATAGTTTTACTTTCCGTTTGCGTGAACTAAAGAAGAACTGAAATTCGATCAGAGGTCACGTTAGAGAAACTATACCTTAAGACGAATTTTCTTAAAGATGCATTAGTTTAAAACAAACTTATGGTGTGATATTTGTATCATGTTAGCTTTTCGAGAGTTTTCTTGTACTCGTATGTATTGCATATATGCTACCGGCGGAAACTTCAGGCATGTCATTTCTGTACTTAGGAATTTCAACGATTTTATGAAAACCATATTAAATCATAGGATTCATTTAATTAATCATTTTACGAAGAAAAATTAATAGGTTAGTGATTTGCTTATTGGAAGACAGGGTAAAAATGCTGAAAATAGCACATTTGTAACGAAAATACAAAAAGTGCTAATTTTTTTATTTTAGTCTTAGTTTTCTTTGTTAACCTACAATAAAACTTTGTATAAAACTTGATTTTGATAAAAAAAATCACCATAGGAACCAAACACATCTTAATCATTTAAAATTTCTCGACTTTACACAAAAATATCAGATATACTGAATATCAGAGATTTTTCCAAACATGCAGTAAAATGTGCTCATTAGAAAGAGTTTTCAAAATATTGAAGAAAAAGTGTATGTCCGTGATACTGTTGAGAGTTGCCACATGTTACGTTTGAATTAGCACTGCTTATGTTTGAATTTCCACTGCTAATGCTAGAAATACCATTATGTTTAATTTACTGCTGGTTATGTTTCAACTATCTCTTGTATTGGATTACAACTGGTCATTTTTGAATTACCACCTCTTATATTTGAATTACGACTGGTTATGTTTGAATTTCCAATGTAGTGCAACCTTCCCGTTGGTTGATTGGTGGGGGGGGGGGGGGTCATGTGTCTCTTTGACCTCAAGTTCCCGGTAGGGATACCAATTGGGTGGGAGGGTAGAGGCCAGACGAAATGCACTTCACTGGTCCTCGATGTTGGGGCTTGGGCTGGGTTAACCGAAAACAGTGTAACAATGTGGTTGAGGAAGAGTCTCTAGTAGAACCCATGAAGATATTTGATGAAAAGTGGGGAAGCTAGTGCGCCGATAGCTCTTTTGACAACCAAAACAAAAACCAGGATAGGGACCTGGAACATCAGAACCCTATACGCGACTTGAAAGAGTGCACTTGTGAGTGTGTAAAGAGATGCGCAGAGATACAACCTGAAGGTACTTGACCTGTGTAATACAAGATGTTCAGGAACAGGACGGACAAGACTTACGAGTGGAGAAACATAATCTACTCTTGACAGGAAAAAGACCAGCCACACATGTACGGGGATGCGCTGATGATGACATCTGAGGCAACACGAGCTCTGCCGTCATGGAAACCAGTATCACCACGGATCCTGACTGCAAGATAAACTCAAAGGGCAGACAAGTTATCATCATTCTGTGCTAGGATCCTACAAACGCAGTAGATGTTGAGGAAGGAAGAGGTCTGTGACCAAATCCAAGCAATCATATACCCAACAAAAAAGAAACGCACCTCATTATATAGGCAAAAAATTAAAATGTCCTGCAAATCTTCGATTTGTGTTCGATTTTATTATAAATCACATATGTTATGGATAAATAGTTGAAGGTACCAAGTACTTAGATTTGTTTATGCCATCTATGAAAAGATGTGTCGTTTGTCACCAAATGACTATGATTGTGAAATGGACATAGGGATGCTAGCTGCTGGTAAACCATTACGTTCTGTAGCAAGAATGTTCAATGTACACCATTTCACCTTCTCCAGACCACACCAGCGTTGAGAATTACTAAGTGGAAGGCCAAAAGCTTTATATACCGATGATGACCACTTTATTAAGGCTCATTGCATTGAGGTACAGGTTCCAACCCGCATCTGTAATCAGAAATGTTCTCCGTAACACAAGAAACATCAATTTATTCTCCCAAACAGTGCACAATAGACTCCACAGCCATTGTTTAAAAGCCCGGAATCCACACATTTTGATAGTTCTTCCTAAAGAAACAGGCATCTTCGACTTCAGTGGGCTATGCATCACCGTAGGTGGAATATTTGCCAGTGGGAAAGTGTCTTTTTCAGTGACGAGTCCAGATTTAGCCTTGATTTCGCCGGCGACGGGTCTGGATACGTAATAAGGAAGGGTTTGTCGATTGCTGCATCGCCCAGCATGATAGTTTCGGGGTGGTAGCGTAAGGGTGTGCACGGGATGCCATTAATAGCTGGTACTCGAGATCAGATTTGGTAATCATTGATGGGAATTTTTCAGTCCAACGATATTACAATGAGGATTTCCAGCCACCTGTTGTACCATACGTTAGACGCCTTGGAAACAACAGTTTATCTCAACAAGACAACGCTAGATATAACGTGGCTCTTGTGTCAATGACTTTTTTTGGCAAAAATGTGAATGATCTGCCTTGGCCTGCTAGATCACCAGATCTTTCTCCTGATCACCAGGTCTTTCTCCTATTGAGTACCTTTTGGACGTTCTTGGGAAACGCCCTAGAGTCAACCATGACATCACTGCTCGGACAGGAATGATGCGTGCTTTGCGTACAGAGTGGAGAGCGATTCCTCAGAGACAGATTCAGACACTGATTCATGAGGAAAAGATGCAGAGCCTGTATTAGAGCCCAAGGTGGACATACCGCCTATTGACGATTATGTGATGGTTAAGTACCCCAAACGTGCATGTCTGGTCCATGCTGCAAATTTATCTTTTCTTAAATGAATTTTGAAGATGAATGTAATATTTGTATCATTTGGTGAATGTCACTGTTGCTGAACCAGGAGTCCCCGATGGCACATGTAGCCAAGTCATATCGTTTCTTCAAATGCATTCGAAAATTTCTGTTTACTAACTTTTTTCTCGAAATTTCTGAAAAGTGGGTCCTGCAACATCATATCTCACATGTCTTGCAACGTTTTCGGTATTTTCTGGACATAACTTTCACAGTCTTTGATCATATTTCATTGTTTGGATTGAGGATCACTGACGAGGGTGAAGTACCCGAAACGTGTTTGTCTGGTCCATGCTGCAAATTTATTTGTTCCTAAATGATGCTATGAATTTGAAGATGTAACATTTGAAGACGTGTAATACTTGTACCACTTGGTGAATGTCACTGCTGCTGTAAACATGCAGAGACTACTAACACTAACACACCGACCTACTTCTAAATATAGCGATGTATTTTAAAAACAAAAATATCAGATTTCAAACGCAGTTGTTTTTAGAAATGTACAAAATTTATTAGCAAAGGTCAGTATCTTAAATGTCTAAAGAAGGTCAGTTTTTTGTGGTGAAATGAATCTGCCTGTGCAGTTTTCTCTAAAGAAGTTATTATTTCGGACCCAACATTACAACAGCAATATTCACTGTTACATGAAGTCACACTGGAATCACATATATGCTTTGGCTTTGACTTGTTTTGGGGGACTGACGGACGAACAGACATACGCATAAGATCTACAAAAAGGATATGTACGAAGTCTAGTGGGATGTTGTGTCCCTAAACCTTCTATCCCTCCTTAAAAAAGAGGAATGGGGTCATAAACTACCACGTTTTCTGTATCAATTTTGAGTACTCACTGTATCATAGAAACCATATATAATGATGGCGGTATACTCTCAATTTTTGAAATCAAGCTGTTTGCTGATCTAAAGAGATGCATATAAAAACACGTTTTATCATCAAACATTAAACATCTGTTCAATTGTATTGACAAGTTTTCAGAAAGTGCTATCATTCTGACTACCTGACTCAGGATACTACTGGTGATTTGTATACATGTATAGTAGGAGCGGATATAAACACTGTACATGGATCTATTCTGCCATGCTAATTAAAATATGTTTACTTAGCTTCTTAGATTCCAGCGAATTATTATTGAGAAATATGTATAGAAAACTCTTCAAAATTACTGAGGAGTTCCTCAATTAATTTTTCATCTCTCTAGCTAGATAAAAGAGCAACTGAACGAGAGTTATGATATATTTCTTTTTGATAATTATTAATGCGCAGCAATTACAGAACTAATCAAATTGAATAATGTCATATGATTAGAGAGCTCTTATATAAATAAGAAAGCTCTTTTTAAAATCATATTACAGTAGAGGAATAACTGTTAGGTACTTCTTTTATGTTTATTATTATATGCGTAAATAAGAAAATCATGCATCATAATCTAATTTGATTGGAAATCTGCGCATCAGTTGCGATGTTTGATGTGCAGTTTAATAATTAGTTGAGTTCCTTACATGCATATAAAAATATGACCTAAGCCCTTTTTTGTACGGATGAATGGCGTATCTCATTCATTAAAATGTCAGTTCTCTTTTGTTTTTATTGTTTTTTTTTCTCATCATAGGTAACACAACTTTTTACAGAGAAAATTCAAGAAATAAGTAAGAACACCGCGTGGGATCGAAACGTTTGATGTCGTGACGGAGCTTTTGACTGTTTTCTCATCATTTAAGTGATACTGCACAAAACTGATGAGACGTTGTAGAAGGGCAAAGCCTAATAAGTAAGTCCATAACTTTTATATATTTGAAAAGTCTATAGTTTTTACAAACACTTCAAGAGTTCTGCTAGGTCAAGAACGTTTCTGTCTTCGACAAACTATTGACGTGTTTGCAAAAACTATGAACTTTTCATATACCTAGACGATATGGATTGATTCATTAGGCATTGTCCTACTGCAACGGCTCATCAGTTTTGTAAAGTTTAACTTAGAAAACGAAAAAAAAAAAAAAACTGGTCACAACACCATGCGTTTCGATCCCACGCGGTGTAAGATGGGAATTATTAGTGAGGGAAATCGTATGTTTATGGAAACATTGCAAGAATTAAGAAATATGAATATTTATAGTATCATAGCCTAATTATCTATTGTTTAGATCCAGTTTTTGAAAAGCGTGAGAAAAGTATGACCCAGATTACAATCTCTTGTTTACGGAGATGACTTAACTAGAGTGCAATTTTGCGAAATTGGAGAATAAAAAGGATGTGCCGTTGAATGATCCCCTAATCGGAACATTATTTTGTCAATTTTTTAATCCTCTCTTTCGGGGGAATTACACCTTATAAAAATCCCATTTTACAATAGTTCATACCAATACTAGTACATATGACTTTTTGCTGAAATACCCGAATTTTGCGAATTTGTTTTTATTGTGAAGTTTGATATTTGAAGATTATTTCTAATGTAACTTTAGCAAAATCTATTTTTCCCTGATGTAGTGAAATACAATCTCGTGTTAATGTTCGAGAGCCAGATACTCGACTTTTTAAAAAGAATTCTACGTCCTATTTCATATTTGGATAAGTGATCTTGACCTTTCTGAAATGACATTTATTCGAGACCGTGTTCAACCGGGAGATCAAATCCAGTGGAATGGTTTTGAAGATTAATGTGTCACCTTGACCTTTCTGGATGACCTTTGACCCAATGAAATCATTCTGAATAACAAGAATGTGAAAGTATTATCAAAGTATGCATGGTGAACGGTTTAGAATATGCCATTGTGATACTTTATCCAGTTTCTTTATGTTTTATTAAAAGGATGGACGATGAGAAAGCCGGACAGACGGACTCACGAATTGTCAGACGAACAGTAAGACGGACAGAAGTTACCAAAAAAGTCTGAGGCCATATAACCTTGAGGTCTTACCCGGAAGGCTTTATGACTTTTTTTCTGAGAAATTATTGGCGTTTCATGGAATCGCTCGCTTCAGACACTTCGATTGTTTGTAAAAGCCTTTTGTACAGACATTTCCGTTTTTGATCTAATTCAAACATGGACCAATTCCAATATGGATCATGTGGCTTTCAAGCTTATGATTTTATAATAATTTCTGCCTATTTCTGATTCATTACATTGATATAATCTAGCCTGTGGAAGTTGTGTCGTTCATTATACTTCTGATATGCGATGCGAGGACCGAGATATGAGTACTTATCAAATAGATTTTGAAGAATGCTAATTTAATCTACTAATTTTGCACTGTTGAATAAGTAACTTTTAAATCGCCCAACTTTCCTTGTGTAAATCGTATATTGCCACCGTAAAATCAACATTTACCGACCACAACTAGTAATCAATGTCTGTCTAGATGTTGGTAAAGGCGAAATGTATGACGTCAATAAAGTTAACGAAAGTACATATGTATGCTCTCGCATGATCGCAATAATTGGAGAAGATCATATCTCATCTGAATTTTTACGATGCATTAGTATTATATTAATTATATAAATTGGCAATATATCTATACTTTATCTGTTACAATATCTTAATATGATTCTATCAAAGGTCATTTCTACATATATGTTGCATGTAAAGGTAAAGACCGAATTGGTTTCTGTATGAAGGTTAGAGAACAGGGTGGGATTTAAAGACCGAGGCCGAAGATATATTTTTATCATTTATTTTGTATCTGAATTAAAAATTGACCAACCTATCCATCATTATCTCGAAGTTACATGTAGTTCTGCGAATTCAGACATTCTTCACTGGAATGATATATCTAGGGGTCTTTGTCGTGTCAAGTTACAAAATCGCAGAATAGTCTATTTACTATGTAAGTATGAAAGATTTTAAGTCGTTATTTGTACGAAGGGTTTTAATCCCTTTGTTTACTTACTACCATGTAATAGATAATCATATGACCATTTAATATACCATATGTAGCATAAAAATACAGATTTTGACAAAAGAAATGTATACCTACATGATTGTAACCCGATTACCTGGAATAGCTATAAAGATAAGTTCTGCATTTTTTCTTTTCTTTCCTTTTTTATTTTTTTTTCTAAAGATATATCAGACTCATTTTTACGCCCTTCTTGTATTACTTGAAGCAAGCAGATTGAATACGACGTTATTGGTTTTTCGTCTTTTACGACTTGTTGTTTGTGTTTGTTTTGTATTTGTCTAGAAGAAGAAAAAAATCTTGGATTATTTAGTAACGCACTTATACGCGTTTAAACTGTGTATAAATTTACACCAGAGAGGAAAATTCATTGAAATAATAATAATAATAAAGAGCTCAAGTGAGCTATTGTCATAGTGCTGCGTCTGTCGTCCGTCGTCGTCGTCGGCGTAAACTTTTCACATTTTAAACTTCTCCAGAATGGCTGATGGGGTTTTGGGATGAAGTACATTTTACTCATGTCCCCTTACAAGTGTTGTTGTATTTCGTCCGGATCCGTCATTAGATGGCGCCACCACAGGCAAAAGTCGGTCATGGGGATACCCTCCTTTGACAAACTTCTTCAGAACCAAGGCATGTATCGACAAACTGAAAGCATCGGGATTATCTACAAAGATGTTTTAACAAGTGTTGTTGCTTTTGGTTCCACTCCGAAGTCAAATTTTTGACGCGTTTTTGGCGTCTGACTTTGTCAGAAATGCTCATTTTTTAAAACTATTTTTTAAATATGATCTTCAGAACTCATTTATTGCATATTTGTTATATTTAAGTTACTAAATGCTTTGATACACATTATATGCTATAATCTTATTATTTTTTTACATTTCCAAAACTGTTGCTCATAATTTTAAGAAACCTTAAAGGAAGCAAGTACTCAAGGGCCTCCACCGAATTGTCAACTACCGTTTTTTTTGTATTCAACTCAGGTGAGCTATGTGGCCCCCTTGGGCCTCTTGTTTTCATAACATTTGTGCCGTTAATTTTTGTTGCCATACTTATACTTGTGACATCGATCTTTTCCCGACGGTAAAGGCCCTGTCAGGCAATGGTACACCGCCGACCTACTTTGTCTACCCTCTCTGTACATAGGAAAAAAGTCAACATAGCAATAAACAAGAGAGTCCATGTAGAATGGCACACTTTTGTGATTACACTATTTGTGTCCATGGCTAAGCTACCGACCTTTGAGTTTTTAAAAAAGAAATGGTTTGAAATAGGAACAGAGGTCGGGCTCTTGAACTAAATAAAATATTAATAGACTGTTAAAAGATTGATAGATTAATACCCTGTCCAAATCAGAACACATTTATCATGCACAGATCCGATTTTTATTTCCAAAAAAAGGAGGGGGGAGTTGTTGGGTCGGGATCTGAAAAAATGAGATGATTGGCCTATAAATTTCATAATGCAAAAGTCTTAAGGGGAAGGGTGATGCCCGCCTTTTCTAGATCCACGCATAGATCATCGCAAGATTGCGATTAAGTTCTGCATTTTTTCTTTTCTTTTCTTTCCTTTTTTCTTTTTTTTTCTAAAGATATACCATACTCATTTTTAGCTCACCTGAGCAAAGCTCAAGTGAGCTATTGTTATAACGTGGCGTCCGTCGTCCGTCGTCGTCCGTCGTCCGTCGTAAACTTTTCACATTTTCAACTTCTTCTTCAGAACGGCTGAAGGGATTTTGATGAAACTTGGTAGGTATGAAGTACTAATGGTCCCCTACAAGTGTTGTTGTTTTTCGTCCGGATCCCTCAACAGGTGGCGCCACCAGAGGCAAAAGTAGGTCCCAGAGGGTACCCTCCTTTGACAAACTTCTTCTTCAGAACCGAAGCATGTATGGACAAACCGAAAGCATCTGGATGATCTAGAGAGATGTCTTAAGAAGTGTTGTTATTTTTGGTTCCACTCCGAAGTCAAATTTTTGACGCGTTTTTGACGTCTTTTTGGACTTTGTCAGAAATGCACATTTCTGCACTATTTCTTTCAATAACTCAATAAATGTATGATTTAATGCAATCATTTTCTGTATATTTATCATTTTTAAGTTACTTAATGCTTTGATATGTATTTTATGCTAAAATCTTTTTTTTGATTTTTTATGAATTTTTTTCCTTATGTAAAAAAGGAAGGGGGGGGGTGATTTAAATACATTTTCAGCTTCTTTTCCAGAACCACTTGGCAGATTTTAATGAAACTTGGTAGGTATGAAGTACTAATGGTCCCCTACAAGTGTTGTTGTTTTTCGTCCGGATCCCTCAATAGATG
Source organism: Pinctada fucata (assembly GCA_028142955.1). Classification (NCBI taxonomy): domain Eukaryota; kingdom Metazoa; phylum Mollusca; class Bivalvia; order Pterioida; family Pteriidae; genus Pinctada; species Pinctada fucata. The sequence continues at coordinate 62,863,959 of AP027103.1, read as the reverse complement.
GCGCCACCAGAGGCAAAAGTAGGTCCCAGAGGGTACCCTCCTTTGACAAACTTCTTCTTCAGAACTGAAGCATTTTTCGACAAACCGAAAGCATCTGGATGATCTAGAGAGATGTCTTAAGAAGTGTTGTTATTTTTGGTTCCACTCCGAAATCAAATTTTTGACGCGTTTTTGACGTCTTTTTGGACATTGTCAGAAATGCACATTTTTGCACTATTTCTTTCAATAACTCAATAAATGTATGATTTAATGCAATCAATTTCTGTATATTTATCATTTTTATGTTACTTAAAGATTTGATATGTATTTTATGCTAAAATTTATTTTTTTTGATTTTTTATGAAGTTTTTCCTTATGTAAAAAAGGAAGGGGGGGATGATTTTAATACATTTTCAGCTTCTTTTCCAGAACCACTTGGCAGATTTTAATGAAACTTGGTAGGTACGAAGTACTATTGGTCCCCTACAAGTGTTGTTGTTTTTCGTCCGGATCCCTCAATAGGTGGCGCCACCAGAGGGAAAATTAGGTCCAAGAGGGTACCCTCCTTTGACAAACTTCTTCTTCAGAACCGAATTATTTATCGACAAACCGAAAGCATCTTGATGATCTAGAGAGATGTTTTAAGAAGTGTTGTTATTTTTGGATCCACTCTGAAGTCAAATTTTTGACGTGTTTTTGACGTCTTTTTGGACTTGGTCAGAAATGCACATTTTTGCACTTTTTCTTTCAATTACTCAATAAATGTATTATTTTATGCAATCATTTTCTGTATTTTTATTATTTTTATATTACTTAATGCTTTGATATGTATTTTATGCTAAAATTTTATTTTTTTTGATTTTTTTTTATGAATTTTTTCCTTATGTAAAAAAGGAGGGGGGGGGGTGATTTTAAAACATTTTCAGCTTCTCTTCAAGAACCACTTAGCAGATTTTAATGAAACTTGGTAGGTATGAAGTACTAATGGTTTTCTACAAGTGTTTTTGTTTTTTGTTCGGATTCGTCAATAGGTGGCGCCACCACAGGCAAAATTAGGTCACGGGGGTACCCTCCTTTGACAACTTCTTCTTCAGAATCGAAGCATGTATTGACAAACCGAAAACATCTGAATGATCTATTGAGATGTATTAAGAAGTGTTGTTATGTTTGGTTTGACTCCAAAGTCAAATTTTTGACACATTTTTGATGTCTTTTCGGACATTGTCAGAAATGCACATTTTTGCACTATTTCTTTCAATAACTCAATAAATGTATGATTTTATGCAATCATTTACTGTATATTTATCATTGTTATGTTACTAAATGCTTTGAAATATATTTTATGCTATATTTTTATTTTTTTCAATTTTTATGAATGTTTTTTCTTATGTGAAAAAGGAGGGGGGGGGGGGGGGGGGTTCAACATCTTTTCGGACTTAGTCAGTACTGCAAAATTTTGCACTATTTCTTTTGAATATCTCAATGATTTTTTTATGCAATCATTTACTGAATATTTATCTTTTTAAGTAACTCAATGGTTTGATATAACTTTAATTCTCAAATTTAATTTTTTTCAATTTTTGATTGTAGTTTTGATGATTGTTCAAATTAATCAGAGTTGTCTTTCTTTGTAATTTTTATTCACTGTCCTGAATATCTTTCTTTGTTATTTTTATTCACTATACTGAATGTAAAGGCATGATAGATAATTTCAAGATTAGAAAATAATTTTTAAAATATGCATGTATAATGAAAAGAAATAGAAAGAACATTAGAAGTTTTTTTGTTCATTTTTCATCCAACTTTCCTTGGTACAAAGGAAAGGGAGGAGAGGTTTTTTGTGTCGCATGCAAAGCATAGCAGCACATAGTGATCACTTTGTCCGGTGTCTGTCTGTCTGTCCGTCTGTCTGTCACACTTTTATATAAAAGTGATCCTTAAATGCTGCTATCTTTCGCAGGTGACACATGCATTACTCAAGTCAAGTGGGGTACCCTCCTTTGACAATTTCTTTTTACAGAACTTAAGCATGTGTCCACATCATAATCTAAGATTGTCATACTATCATAATCAAAGATTGGACATGGTTCTCAGGTGAGCGATGTGGCCCCCTCGGGCCTCTTGTTACGCCCTTCTTGTATTACTTGAAGCAAGCAGATTGAATACGACGTTATTGGTTTTTCGTCTTTTACGACTTGTTGTTTGTGTTTTTGTTTTTGTCTAGAAGAAGAAAAGAAAATCTTGGATTATTTAGTAACGCACTTATACGCGTTTAAACTGTTTATAAATTTACACCAGACAGGAAAATTCATTGAAATTATAATAATAAAAAGGAGCTCAAGTGAGCTATTGTCATAGTGCTGCGTCTGTCGTCCGTCGTCGTTGTCGGCGTAAACTTTTCACATTTTAAACTTCTCCAGAATGGCTGATGGGGTTTTGGAATGAAGTACATTTTACACACGGCCCCTTACAAGTGTTGTTGTATTTCGTCCGGATCCGTCATTAGATGGCGCCACCACAGGCAAAAGTAGGTCATGGGGATACCCTCCTTTGACAAACTTCTTCAGAACCAAGGCATGTATCGACAAACTGAAAGCATCGGGATTATCTACAAAGATGTTTTAACAAGTGTTGTTGCTTTTGGTTCCACACCGAAGTCAAATTTTTGACGTATTTTTGGCGTCTGACTTTGTCAGAAATGCTCATTTTTAAAACTTTTTTTTTAAATATGATCTTCTGCACTCATTTATTGCATATTTGTTATATTTAAGTTACTAAATGCTTTGATACACATTATATGCTATAATCTTATTTTTTTGACATCTCCAAAACTGATGATCTCCAAAACTGATGCTCATAATTTCAAGAAACCTTAAAGAAACCTTAAAGGAAGCAAGTACTCAAGGACCTCCACCGAATTGTCAACTACCATTTTTTGTATTCAACTCAGGTGAGCGATGTGGCCCCCTTGGGCCTCTTGTTTTCATAACATTTGCCGACGGTAAGGGCCCTGTCAGGCAATGGTACACCGCCGACCTACTTTGTCTACCCTCTCTGTACATAGGATAAAAGTCAACATAGTAATAAACAAGAGAGTCCATGTAGAATGGCACACTTTTGTGAATACACTATTTGTGTCCATGGCTAAGCTACCGACCTTTGAGTTTTTGAAAACGAACTGGTTTGAAATAGGAGCAGAGGTCAGGCTCTTGAACTAAATAAAATATTAATAGACTGTTAAAAGATTTATGGATCAATACTCTGTCCAAATCAGAACACATTTATTTCCAAATAAATAGAAGGGGGAGTTGTTGGTTCGAGATCTGAAAACAGGGGATGTTATAAAAGTCTTAAGGGGGGGGGGGGGGGTGATACCCGCCTTTACTAGATCAACGCATGCTACTCAATGATTCTTTTTTCAACAATAATTTTATAAAGGTAAATAATTCTGGATTGACATGAATATCTATAAAACGCGTGAATTCGTGAATGAAATTGGTTGTGCAGCACTTTTTCCAGGTCATTATAAGATAGCTGTTCATGTGAAATTTTACCATGAATTCATTTGCATAGTTTTACTTTCCGTTTGCATGAACTAAAGAAGACCTGAAATTCGATCAGAGGTCACGTTAGAGAAACTATACCTTAAGACGAATTTTCTTAAATAAGTGCTTAATTCTTGCATGAGTTTAAAACAAACTTGTATTATGTTACCTATTCGAGATAAGAGTTTTCTTGTACTCGTATGTATGGCATATATGCTATCGCATGAAGCTTCAGGCATGTCATTTCTGAACTAAGGAATTTCAACGATTTTATGAAAACCATATTAAATCATAGGATTCATTTTAATTAATCATTTTATGAAGAAAAATTAATAGGTTAGGGATGAAAATTAAGACTTTTGCTTATTGGAAAATAGGGTAAAAATGCTGAACATTTGATGCTAAAATAGCACATTTGTAACGAAAATACAAAAAGTGCTAATTTTTTTTTATTTTAGTTTTAGTTTTCATTGTTAACATACAATAAAACTTTGTATAAAACTTGATTTTGATAAAAATTCACCGTGGGAACCAAACACATCTTAATCATTTAAAATTTGTCGATTTTACACAAAAATTACGAAAATCATCGAAGTCAAAACATCAGATATACTGAATATCAACGATATTTCCAAACATACAGTAAAATGTGCTCTGACATGAGAAAGACTTTTCAAAATATTGAAGAAAAAGTGTATGTCCGTGATGTCACGTTTCACGTTCCTCGAGTGTCAATGTCTTTTTTGGCAATAATGTGAATGTCCTGCTCCGCACAATGGTTGCTCTTCATGGTCAAGTGCTTTTTTGCAATAAAGTATACTTGTATCATGATTTATAACACGTGGTTTGAAGGTACCAAGTACTTAAATTTGTCTATGCCATCTATGAAAAGATGTGTCGTTTGTCACCAAATGACTGTGATTGTGAAATGGCCATAGGGATGATAGCTGCTGGTAAACCATTACGTTCTGTAGCAAGAATGTTCAATGTACTCCATTTCACCTTCTCCAGACTACACCAGAATTACCAAGTGGAAGGCCAAAAGCTTTAGATACCGATGATGACCACTTTATGAAGGCTCTATGCATTGAGGTACAGGTTCCAACCCGCATCTGTAATCAGAAATGTTCTCCATAACACCGGAAACATCAATGTATCCTCCCAAACAGTGCGCAATAGACTCAACGGGATAGTGCTTCCTTAAAAAAGAGGCATCTTCGACTTCAGTGGGCTATGCATCAGCGTAGGTTGACCAATCGCCAGTGGCAAAGTGTCATTTTCAGTGACGAATCCAGATTTAGCCTTGACTTTGCTGATCGCAGGCGACGGGTCTGGATACGTAATAAGGAAGGGTTCGCCGATTGTTGCATCGCCCAGCATGGTAGTTTCGGGGTGGTAGCGTAAGGGTGTGCACGGGATGCCATTATTAGCTGGAACTCGAAATCAAATTTGGTAATCATTGATGGGAACCGTTGAGCCCAACTATATAACAATGAGGTGCTCCAGTCACATGTTGTACCATACGTTAGACGCCTTGGAAATAAACAGATTATCTCAACAAGACAACGCTAGATGTCACGTTTCACGTTCCTCGAGTGTCAATGTCTTTTGGCAACATTGTGAATGTTCTGCCTTGGCCTGCTAGATCACCAGATCTTTTGCATGATCACCAGATCTTTCTCCTATTGAGTACATTTGGGACGTTCTTGAGAAACACCCTAGAGGCATCACTTCTCGGGCAGGAATGATGTGTGCTTTGCGTACAGAATGGAGAGCGATTCTTCAAAGACAGATTCAGACACTGATTCGATCAGTGAGGAAAAGATGCAGAGCCTGTATTAGAGCCCAGGGTGGACATACCGCCTATTGACGATTATGTGATTGTTAAGTACCCTAAACGTGCATGTCTGGTCCATGCTGCAAATTTATCTGTTCTGAAATGATGGTATGAATTTGAAGACGTGTGTTATATTTGATCCACTTGGTGAATGTTTCTGCTGCTGAACCAGGAGTCCCCGAGGGCACATGTAGCAAAGTTCTATTAACTTCGGTTGATTGTTTCTTCAAACGCATTCGAAAATTTCTGTTCACTAACTTTTCTCGAAATTTCAGTAAAATGGGTCATGTAGCTTTCGGTATTTTTTTGGACGCAACTCTCAGTCTTTGGCCACATTTCATTGTTTGGATTGAGGATCACTGATTAGAGTTAAGTACCCGAAACGTATATATCTGGTACATGCTGCAAATTCATTTGTTTCTAAATGATGCTATGATTTTGAAGACGTAACATTTGAAGGTGGGTGTTACTTCTGCTGGACCAGGAGTCCCCGAGAACACATGTAGCCTAGTCCTATTAACTTCGGTTGATCTTTTCTTCAAACGCATTCGCAAATTTCTGTTCACAAAATTATCTCAACCTTTCTGAAAAGTCTTTCGGTATTTTTTGGACATAACTTTCAGTCTTTGGATTTATTTCATTGTTTGGATTGATGATCACTGACGAGGGTCAAATACACGAAACGTGCATGTCTGGTCCATGCTGCAAATTTATGATGCTACAAATTTGAAGACGTAACATTGAAACGATATATAAGAATATTATCCACAGAATCAAAGAGTAAACGCATGATTTTTATAGGTGGAACCACTCAGAGGAATCAATGCGGTGTTCCGTTAGTTCAAAATGGTTCAAATACATGTATACACAAATAAACAAATAACTGTTGTGGTAGTATAGTAATTGTATCGAATATTGTATTATTGAACTTCCTAAATATATTGTGAATGCATGTAGTGGAATACATTTTAGAAAGGTGTCGTATTCTGTCCATGAAATACAACTTTGTTTTGAAAAAAAAATTAATGGCTTTTGCATGGCTCGCAGAATTTTAGAATAGAAGCTTCAAAGTGAACAAAAAAGACTTGTAAACATATCAACAAACAGTAGGGAAAAGCAGGGAAACCAATAAGTATCCAGTGTTATCTTGAAAAAAAGACTTGTAAACATATCAACAAACAATGGTCATACAACTCCACGTCAACTTATACGTAGAGGTTATGGCAATACTCCTACACTCAAATAGATAGAGTTGAAAACAACGCAAAGAGTAAAATAACAAAGACAACACATAAAAGTAGGGAAACCAATATGTATCCAGTGTTATCTTGAAATATTATATAACCAGGACGCAACGTCGATTCTGATTGGCTGAAGCTCGAGTCATTATTTTGCGATAATGACCGCTGTCGGAAGATAATGACTCGATGTGGTATTTGTCCTGATTTCAGTATTTCCGATAAAAATTAAGATAGTTATTTTGTTTAATTTTAAAAGTCTAGATACACTTTTCACAAAGAAGTGCAATTAATTATCAAGTTCTAAATTAAAAATTATGTGTTCATTTTGATTTAAATCCTTATTTTAATCATATGTAGTCTTACTATTCGCTATATAATATAACAAATAAGGACTTGGCCTCGGTCATTATGTCATTATAATGACCCGATGAGATTTGTAATATTGACCTCGGCCTTCGGCCTCGGTCAATATTACAAATCTCATCGGGTCATTATAATGACATAATGACCTCGACCAAGTCCATATTTGTATAATAATCACCACAGATTTTGTTTTAGTAGCAGTTATCACTAGGTATGTTTTTATTTTCAATCACCACTAATTGTATTTGAATTACCACTGTTTATGTTTTAATTACCACTGATTATGTTTTGAATATGTTAAAATCCCACCTGTTGTCGTTTAAATCTTAAAAAATTGTTATACCTTTTCACACCTGATAATGTTTTTTTTATAACTGGTTATGTTTTAATCACAACTGTTTATGTTTTCACCAAAACAGATTATGTTTTAATCACAAACATAACCTTTCATTACCTCTTGTTACATTTGTTAACGGCCGGGTTAGCGCAGTGGTAGCGCGCTCGCTTCTCACCTCTAAGGTCCCGGGATCGAATCTCAGATTCGGGAAAGGGGTAGGTGGTCCCCCACCCAGGCCTCTGCAGGGGGGTTTTCTCCGGGTACTCCGGTTTCCTCCTGCTCCTTGGACCCCCTCACGCCAACATCTGAGCCAGCGTGAGACATTTATATAAGTTGTGTAACTTGTTTTTTAAACGTTGTAAAATAAATAAAGTTTTTTTTTTTACATTTTCATTACCATTGGTTTTGCTTTAATTACAATTGGTTATCTCTTAACCACTGCCGAAAAATGTCATGATCAACCAACCCTAACCCTAACCCTGAACACTGGTTACCTTTTAATTATCAAGGAAGATATGTTAATTACAACTGGGTATTTTAACTACCACTGAAAATGTTGAAATCACCACTGGTTTTGGTTTTGCCAAGCGGATGTCTTTTAATAACACTGATTATATTTTTAATTACCACGGATTAATTATTTTATTTACCTCTTTAATGTCAAACTAACCCTAGCAAACTCCAACCCTAATTTATTTAACTATGAGACTGAATAACTGATGGGTACTTCTGTAATGTTTATTGAAGTAAGGGTAACTAGGTTAGCTTAGAATTGGATGTAGTCATGGACGAAGTTTTCTGACCACACATGTGAACTTCTTGTTCCTTATACTCAGTGGTCATCCATATAATCCATATCAAACATAAACATTGCTGTTATCATTAGTGTACTTGTACATCTATACTTTTACTTTCCTTTCATGTTCAGAAAATCGGAACGAGAACAAGTTTTAGCTCTTGATTTTTCAAAAACGAGTACATGTGTTATAAAATTGACCCTATTTTAAATGTTCTAGCTAATTAAACTGATATCTTCTGTTGACGCAAAGTACGACATAGCATTTAATTTCTCAACGTAAGAATGTTTAACTTGACATTTTAGTACTGAGGATAGAATTGTGGCATACCTCTGCCTCCTATATACAATGTATTTTTCTCTACATTATCTAAATATTTACATAGTAAAAATTGAATGTCTTGAAAAAATCTTGAAACATCCTCCGCAAGCCTCGAAGTTTACATTATTTCGTACACCTTTGGTGGAACCGATGTATCTTACATAGCTGATCATGATACCTTGTATGTTTTGATTTAATTTTACTGATTGGGGTTGAATATAAATAGGAGTGACACAAATTAAAACATTACTTGCACAACGAAACAAGACAAAAATGTCATGGACAGCATCATATATATTATATTATATCAATGTTTAATATTAACATTTATTATATTATATCTTTATTTAATATTTGTTATATTACAGAAAAATTAGAGGTACTATATATATCACAGACTGTCTATTAAAAATAGGAAAAATATGTATTATATATCATGCCCGTCGAAATAATAATATTACATGTTAAACGTCTTCAAATTCATTTGGAGCATTGACTTTCGGTTACTCAACCCTCGTCAGTGATCCTCAGTCTAAACAATATGACATATGGCGAAAGAGTGTGAAAGTTATTAGGTCCAAAAATGTACCGAAAGACATAGCAGGATGTGTTGGATATGATGCTACAGGAACCTCGTTTTAGAAATTTCAAGAAAGTTTGATAAGAGAAGTTTTCGATTGCGTTGAAGAATCTTGACATAATATGTAGAAAAATATATCTTGTATATACTAGGAGGCGACGAGGTATCAATTGTGCAAATGATATGCATGATTATAACAAACACTATGAACTTTCTTCTGGATATGACCATTTATATTCACCCACCGGACGAGCTTTTTTGTCTATCTAACAATTATTTTAATCGATGAATATTTCGAATCAATTAATCAAAATCGTGATACCGCACATATGCGTACACGGCAAGGAGCGATAATTCTGGATAGAGAACGCTTAATATTGAGAAGTGGAAATCATTGACATCATGCACGTATTGGTAGTACATGAATAAAAGAAATCTATGGGTTTTTTTTATCAAAATAAAAAAATCTTTTGCTTTTTATTTGTAGCGATTTTTCTCTTCCTATTGTATGTAAAATGTAAGGAAGGTCTCTTTATACACCATCGGTCGAAGTCTGAATTCCATCACGTATTTCCAAGTCATAATAGCTTCGGTGATGTAAATATGTATTATTGTTTACAGTTGCGTAATATAAAATATGCGAAGGAGATATTTCTTTTGACAAATGAAAATACCCTACGTCAAGTCTAACAGCTAGTTGTATGAACCTTCTTTACGTGTGAATAATTGTCCAATGCGAAACAAACTTGTCTTTAATTTCATCTTCTTTAATCATAAAGTAGTATGGGCGAGTTAAGGATTTGATGTTACCAAAACAAAAACAAACAACAAAAACAAAAACAAAACAAAGAGAAGGGAGAGCATATATCTATCAGGAGGAGAAGGTGTCATGTGTCATAGGGACACCACGACTCCTATCCCTGTCTCTATTCCCATGCCCAAGGTAAACGCGTAATAGTAAATCCTTACATATGTAGTACTGTCTTGTATATACACTGCCTTTACATTTTTATGAAAGCAAAGAGAGCATGGAAAACAGCAAGTTGGAAATGATCAGAAATTTCCAACAATAAATCGAAGAAGAAAGCTTCTTTGAAAATATACCCCTCTCCAAATGGTTAGCAAGGCGGTGACTCTATCACTTTTTTTTTAAATTTTGTTCTACGTGAAGTCTGCAATGTACTAGTATATTGCATTTAAGAATTAACCGGTCTTTCGAACTCGTGTATATGATAATTTTTTTTAATTCATTAAAAGATGTATATCGTCATTTCATATACTATTGATGTCAGGCATTGTTTGGATATATCTCTGGAAAAATAAGGACCTTATACATGTTTGTGTTATTTTAGCCGATGAATTAACTAGTATTTGGACAGATAGCAAAGCATTTTGATGGAAGCATTCCAAAAGTGTATCTCAGAGAAAAGGATTCGTAGAAAATACAGTGGAGATCTGCGAAAATTTAACAGGAACTTTATTTGACATCATCGGGCGACATTTCCGTATTTGTCGGCATCCTTAGATGCTAGAGATAAACAAATTTATTACCAAGAACTGCAATATTGTATTTTTCTGTTTAATGAAGAATGAGATTGTTGTTCAAGGAAATTTCATCCTTTTTTATTTGGATGTGGTAATTTTGACCTGCGTCCTATCCCTTGATGAAACTCCTACCATCATGTATTTCGGAAGGGCTCTATTGTGCGTTTGAGTTTTTGTGTTAGATTGTTTGATATATATTTTATGTCTGTGTTCTTACTTCTCATTCATGGTTAGTTAAGTTTCATGTTATCCCTGTGTGTCCGTTTTACTTGAGAATACGCTTATGTTGAGTCTTAGGTCGGTATATCCTAGTCCTTTCCGGGATAGTTATATTGTATGTTTGTGTTCTTCATGATGTCTTCTTGTGTCACATTTGCTTGCTGTATCTTCCTACGATATTGGTGTTCTTTATCTTTTGTCCTTAGTTGAGATTTTGTATACATGCAATATTTCATTACATGTGTTATATTTATGGAAGTTTAATGTTAAGTTCGTATTTGATATTTGTTCTGCATAATTGCTTTGTTTGTTGAAGTTTTGTTTGTTGTATCAATGGTTTACTTTCACTTGATATAAGAACATAGAATATTTTAGATGCTTCTTCGCTGTTTAATACTCGCTTTGTATATCTGCGTTGAATGTTTAGGATGCAAAGATGACATAAGTACAGGTATACAAATATAATGGAAGTAGTGTACACATATTTTTCAATTAGAAAACCCTATAAAGCGCTTTGTCTATCATAATGACGAGTGGAAACAAGATAGGAATACAAAGGTCGACCTCTTCTTTCTATGTGAAGTAAGCTCTGAATATATTATCTAGTAATAGTTTAAGGATTTTCTGGAAAATGCAGCTGAAGGAAAGTATTGCGCAGATATGCAAGAGTAAGACAAGTCTAAAAAATACATGGCGGATCGTAGAAAAGTGACACAGTCAATAAGAATCTATGTGTAATTTTATTTTTATTAGTTTTATTTTGATATCGTTGCTCGAAATATCTGTCTTTGTCTGTATTATTCTATGATTTTGACTTTGACCAACAAACAGTCATGTTAAAGAAAAATTCTTCATTAATGCTGTCAGGTCAGGAGACTGTTTTTTTTAAAAGATGTTTGGTGGTTAAGTTCAGTGAAGGACATGAAGTTGGTCGTGAAAAAAGACAGGACATTTTACTCAACTACAGTTCTAGCAACTCTGAATGGGGGTTGGGGGGGATGGGGATGGGGGATCATGTTTTTCTTGAGCAAACAGAGCTTTCGATGGAAACAAATGCAATGCAAGAATGAGAAAATGTATCAGAGAGAAGCAGATTCGTAGAAAGTACAGTAGCGCTCTCAAAATGCATTCTGCCTAATTTTCCAGGAACCCGATGTCTCCGTATTTGTCGGTATTCTTGGATGTAAACAATAAACTTGTCACAAAGAACTATACAATCATTGTTTTCATTGACGAATCATGTTTCTTTATACAAAATAATTTCAATATTCAAGGAAATTCTATCCTCAAATTCAATGTGCAAGTTTTGATTTAATTTTACTGATTGGGGTTAAATATCAATAGGAGTGATACAAAATAAAACATAACTTACACAACGAAACAAGACAAAAATGTCATGGACAGCATCATACATATTATATTATATCTATGTTTAATATTAACATAATTATGTTATATCTATATTTGATATTTGTAATTTTACAGAAAAATTAGCTAACTATTTCACAGATTGTCTGTTAAAAAAATAGGAAAAATATGTACATGTATTATATATCATGTATGTCGAAATAATTATATAACATGTTAAACGTCTTCAAATTCATTTGCAGCATTGACATTTTGGTATTCAACCCTCGTCAGTGATCATCAGTCTAATCAATGAAATATGACGAAAGAGTATGAAAGTTATTAGGTCCAAAAATGTACCGAAAGACAAAGTAGGATGTGTGGGACATGGTGCTACAGGAACCACGTTTTAGAAATTTCAAGAAATTTTGATAAGTTTTCGATTGCGTTGAAGAATGTTGACATAATATGTAGAAACATATACATACATAAACATTTACTAGTAGGCGACGAGGTATCAATTGTACAAATGATATGCATGATTATAACATTCTTCTAGATGTGACCATTTATATTCACCCACCGGACGAGCTGTTATGTCTACCTAACAATTATTTTAATCGATGAATTATTTCGAATCAATAAAGTCAAAGAACTCCCCAATCAAAATCGTGATACCGCACATATGTGTACATGGTAAGGAGCGATAATTCTGGATAGAGTACGCTTATTATTGAGAAGTAAATATCATTGACATCATGCACGTATTGATAGTACATAAATAAAAGAAATATATGGGCTTTTTTATCAAAGTAAAAAAATCATTTGCTTTTTTATTTGTAGAGCAATAAGCGATTTTTTCTCTTCCTTTGTATGGAAAATGTAAGGAAGGTCTCTTTATACACCATCGGTCGATGTCTGAATTCCATCACGTATTTCCAAGTCATAATAGCTTCGGTGATGTAAATATGTATCATTGTTCACAGTTGCGTAATATAAGAATATGCGAAGGAGATATTTCTTTTGACAAATGAAAATGCCCTACGTCAAGTCAATACAGCTACTTGTATGAAGATTCTGTACTTGTGAATATTTGTCCAATGCGACACAAACTTGTTTTTAATTTCATCTTCTTTGATCATAGGGTGTAATGCGGGCGAGTTAAGGATTTGATGTAACCAAAACAAAAAAAAAAAAAGAAAAAGAAAAAAAACCCCCAAATAACAAAAAAACAAAACAAAACAAAGAGAAGAGAGAGGATATATTTATGAGGAGGATAAGATGTCAAATGTCATAGGGACACCACGACGCCTATCCCTGTCTCTATTAGCATGCCAAGGTAAACTTGTAATAGTAAGTCATTGGGGGTATGGACTTAGTACTGTCTTGTATATACACTGCCTTAACATTTTTTATGAAAGCAAAGAGGGCCTGAAAAACAGCAATTGGAAAAATTCCCACATTTTTGATCAGAAATTTCCAAAAATAAATCGAAGAAGAAAGCTTGTTTGAAAACATACCCTTCTCCAAATGATTCACGAAGCGGTGACTCTATCAATTTTAATTTTGTTCTTCGTGAAGTGTGCAACGTACTAGTATATTGCATTTAAGAATTAACCGGTCTTTCGAACTCGTGTATATGATCATTTTTTTCAATTCTTTAAAATGATGTATATCGTCATTTCATATATTATTGGTATCAGGCATTATTTGGATATATCTTTGGAAAATAAGGACCTTATACCCTTATGCATGTTTATGTTATTTTAGCCGATGATTTAATTAGAAGTTGGACAGATAGCAAAGTATTTTCATGGAAGCGTTCCAACAGTGTATCGCAGAGAAAAGGATTCGTAGAAAATACAGTGGAGCTCTCAATAGGAATTCTGCGTAATTTTACAGGAACTTTATTTAATATCATCGGGCGACATTTCCGTATTTATCGGCATCCTTAGATGCTAGAGATAAACAAATGTATTACCGAGAACTGCAATATTGTATTTTTCTGTTTAATGAAGAATGAGATTGGTGTTCAAGGAAATTTCATCCTTTTTTATTTGAAAGTGGTAATTTTGACATGCGTCCCATCCTTTGATGAAACTCCTAACATCATGTAATTCGGTAGGGCTCTATTGTGAGTTTCGGTTTTTTGTGTTAGGTTGCTTGTTATATCTAGTTTGTGTCTATGTCCTTACTTCTCATTCATGGTTAGCTGAGTTTCATGTTATCCCCGTGTGTCCCCTTTTATTTGAGAATACGCTTATGTTGTGTCTTAGGTCGGTATATCCTAGTTCTTTCCGAAATAGTTATATTTTATGTTTGTGTTCTTCATGATGTCCTCTTGTGTCACATTTGCTTGCTGTATCTTCGTTCGATTTCGGCGTTCTTTATCTTTTGTCCTTAGTTGAGATCTTGTATACATGTATTGTTTCATTACATCTGTGTTCACCAGTATGTATGGAAGTTTAATGTTGAGTTCGTTTTTGATATTTGTTCTGCATAATTGCTTTGTTTGTTGAAGTTTTGTTTGTTGTATCAATTGTTTACTTTCACTTGATATAAGAACATAGAATATTTTAGATGCTTCTTCGCTGTTTAATATTTGCTTTGTATATTTGCGTTGAATGTTTAGGATGCAAAGATGACATAAGTACAGGCATACAAATATCATGGAAGTAGTGTACACATATTTTTCAATTTGAAAACACTACAAATTAAGCGCTTTGTGCATCATGATGACGAGTGGAAACAAGATAGGAAGGGTCGACCTCTTCTTTCTATGTAAAATAAGCTCTGAATATATCTAGTAATAGTTCAAGGACTTTCTGGAAAATTCAGCTGAAGGAAAGTATTGCGCAGGTATGCAAGAGTTAGACAAGTGTAAAAAATACATGGCGGATCGTAGAAAAGTGACACAGTCAATAAGAATCTATGTGTAATTTTATTTTTATTAGTTTTATTTTGATATCGTTGCTCGAAATATCTGTCTTTGTCTGTATTATTCTATGATTTTGACTTTGACCAACAAACAGTCATGTTAAAGAAAAATTCTTCATTAAAGCTGTCAGGTCAGGAGACTGTTTTTTAAAAGATGTTTGGTGGTTAAGTTCAGTGAAGGACATGAAGTTGGTCGTGAAAAAAGACAGGACATTTTACTCAACTACAGTTCTAGCAACTCTAAATGGTGGGGGGGGGGGGGTCATGTTTTTCTTGAGCAAACAGAGCTTTCGATGGAAACAAATGCAATACAAAATCGAGAAAATGTATCACAGAGAAGCAGATTCGTAGAAAATACAGAAGCGCTTTCAAAATGAATTCTACCTTATTTTCCAGGAACATGTTGTTACATCCTATCACGATGTCTCCGTATTTGTCGGTATTCTTAGATGTGAACAATAGATAAACTTATTACCAAGAACTATACATTCATTGTTCTCATTGACGAATCATGTTTCTTTATACAAAATAATATCAATATTCAAGGGAATTCTATCCTCAAATTTAATATGCGAAGACATATTTGGTTTTGAAGGCGTAGTTATGACCCCCTTCTTGTCTTTTGATGAAATTAGTTACATGTACATCATCTCTAATATGTCGGTAGGAAAGACTATGTTTTACGTTTAGAGTCTTTGTGTTAAGTATGGTTTACATTTGCTTGGTGTACGTGTTTTGTGTTCGGCTTGATTACTTCTCATAAAAGAAGGGAGGGATCTCCAACAAGTCCCTGTTGCAGCACCAACAGCAAAACACCAAAACACCCGATGCAAAAACACAAAAGACGAGCATAGTATGAGACGGAAAGGAGACATACGACATGTAAACATCAAACACAAAAGGCTACACATAAACCGACGAGACCAATGGGCAACCGGGCAACAAATGATTTGTTGGTCAATGTTGTGTATTTAGGGTCTGCATGTCTTACCTTTGGCTTCTGTTTAACTTTTGAGCATGTTTCATCCACATTTGATTTACAAGTATTAGCTTGCCGTCAGTTAACTGACTTTAAATGTTGTAAATTCTAGTAAGAAAAAAAAAATCGAAAAGCACGATCCGAATGATAATAATGGGCTTTTCCGTTTTTTTTTTAATTCATTCCGGTTCAAGCGACGGACATTTCCGAGGATTTGCGATTGTTCTATTACGTATTGCTACAAGGATTTTTCGATGTATCTTTCGGAAGAAAATGCATTGATACGATATGACTTTAAACTGTCAGATCATTTAGACTTTTGAGACGACCTGATGAAAGAATCTTATGTTCAGGATTTGTATAACCTAGACGAATATTTGCATTTTTTTGCAATTAATGACCAATCATACTGCCAAAAGGTATTCGTTCCGTGCAAGTAGGTCGCGAATAATTACAGTATACCGTCAGTCATAACTGGCGGTAATTATTGTAAATTTTTCTTACGAAAAATAGAAAAAAAGCGGATAAATAGACGGGGACAATAACACTGCACCATAGAAACAGGACCATCTAATGAACAATCACCAGAGTCAAGTGCAAGAACGGACTTGATTGTAGGTGGCACTGTTTAATACACGCCCTGTATATTAATAAGTTCAGTTTTGAACATATTAATTCGAATATCACATGAATCATGTTACATATACAATGCAAGTTATAATATCTAATTTAGTAGGATTGAAAAGGAAGCTAAAGCTCATATACATTTCTCTCGTTGTATTAATTAAAAATGTAATGATCGCTGTGCGATATAAGTCCCCTACCAGCGGCATAATTTTATGTCCTGCATCTCTGTTCATCAGTTCATTATCTTCAACAACAGCCAAGAAAAGTCTGGGAAACTGAATTTACTAAATTTGATAAGTCCAAGGGCCATAACTCTTGTGAGAAGAATAAGTCAATCTAAATTAAACTTGAACTTGATCTGCATCACACTATAATGTATTCACATACAAATAAAGCCTACGCTCACGCAGCAAGATACGCCCGTTGGGATTTTTTTCACAACACCAAAATATCTAAGTCCCATAACTCCATAAGGACAAATTGGATGAACCTAGCTTAAAATCGAAAGGCGGCTTCCTCTTCAAAGTCTGATCAAAATGTACAAATATGATGAAAATCTGTTGACACATATTCAAGTTATTGCGTTCCATGCACCTATATTTTGCCCTTAGCTTAACATGTATGTGCATATAACCCCCCCCCCCCCCCCATTACACATAATTTCTGGATTATGTGACAAAAAATTCAAGAACCCCTTATATATGTGAAAGAACATCCTTTCTACTTGAAGTATACAAAATTTCAAAACATTTCAACCAGAAATAGATTTTTAAATAATTTTTGACTATTTTAGTATATTTTCACTGTATTTTAAAATATCCAAGTCCCATAACTCTGTAACAACATATCGAATGAACCTGAAAATCGAAAGGCGGCTTCCTCTCCACAGTCCAATCAAAATGTATGAATATCATGAAAATCCGTTGACGCATATTCAAGTTATTGCGTTCCATGCGCCTATATTTTGCCCATAGCTTAACATGTATGTGCATATAACCCCCCCCCCTTCCTATTACACACAATATCTCGCTTATGCAACCAAAAAATTGAAAACCCATTACATATGTCAAAGAGCATCCTTTCTACTTGAAGTATACAAAATTTCAAAACATTTCGACCAGAAATAGATTTTTAAATAATTTTTAACTATTTTAGTATATTTTCACTGTATTTTAAAATGTCTAAGTCCCATAACTCTGTAACGACATATCGAATGAACCTGAAAATCGAAAGGCGGCTTCCTCTCTACAGTCCAATCAAAATGTATGAATATCATGAAAATCTGTTGACGCATATTCAAGTTATTGCGTTCCATGCGCCTATATTTTGCCCTTAGCTTAACATGTATGTGCATATAACCACCCCTCCCCCCTTCCTATTACACACAATATCTCGGTTATGCGACAAAAAAATTAAAAACCCGTTACATATGTCAAAGAACATCCTTCCTACATGAAGTATACAAAATTTCAAAACATTTCAACCAGAAATAGATTTTTAAATAATTTTTAAATATTTTAGTATATTTTCACTGTATTTTAAAAATCTAAGTCCCATAACTCTGTAACGACATATCGAATAAACCTGAAAATCGAAAGGCGGCTTCCTCTCCACAGTCCAATCATAATGTATGAATATCATGAAAATCTGTTGACGCATACTCAAGTTATCGTGTTCCATGCGCCTATATTTTGCCCTTAGCTTAAAATGTATGTGCATATAACCCACCCCCCCCCTTCCCATTACACACAATATCTCGGTTATGCGACAAAAAATTAAAAACCCGTTACATATGTCAAAGAACATCCTTTCTACTTGAAGTATACCAAATTTCAAAACATTTCGACCAGAAATAGATTTTTAAATAATTTTTAAATATTTTAGTATATTTTCACTGTATTTTAAAAATCTAAGTCCCATAACTCTGTAACGACAAATCGGATGAACCTGAAAATCGAAAGGCGGCTTCCTCTCCACAGTCTGATCACTATGTATAAATTTCATAAAAATCCGTTGACGCGTATTCAAGTTATTGCGTTCCATAGGCGGACGGACAGACGGACAGACGGACAGACGGACGGACTTCTCCATACCATAATACGTCCCGTCAAATGACGGGCGTATAAAAATCAGTTCATTATCTGCAATAACAGGCAGAAAGTCAGGAAAACTGAAAATTTCATGCAATTTGCTAAGTCCAAGGGCCATAACTCTTGTAAAAATATGCCAATTGAAATCAAACTCAAACTTGGTCTGTATCACACTGAGATGCATTCATGTAACAAAAATCAGTGCATTCTTTGCAATAGAACCGAAGAAAGGTCCGGAAAACTGAAATTTTCGTAAAATTTGCCAAGTCCAAGGGCCATTACTCTTGTGAAAATCGGTCAATCTAAAGCAAACTCAAACTTGATCTGTATCACATTGAGATATATCCACATACCAAAAATTACTTCAATATATGCAACAACAGCGAAAAAAAGTCCGGAAAACTGAAATTTTCGTAAAATTTGCCAAGTCTAAGGGCCATAACTCTTGTTGAAATAGGTCGATCAAAAGCAAACTCAAACTTGAACTGTATCACATTGAGATATATCCACATATTAAAAATGAGTTCAATATATGCAACAACAGCGAAAAAAAAGTCCGGAAAACTGAAATTTTTGCAAAATTTGCAAAGTCTAAGGGCCATAACTCTTGTAGAAATAGATCAATCAAAAGCAAACTCAAACTTGATCTATATCACATTGAGATATATATACATACCAAAAATGAGTTCAATATATGCAACAACAGCGGAAGAAAAGTCCGGAACACTGAAAATGGGACAGACGGACAGACAGACGGACGGACAGACAGACAGACAGACAGACAGACAGACAGACAGACAGACAGACAGACAGACAGACAGACAGACAGACAGAGAGGAAACTAAGAGTCCCCTTCGGCGTTGCCGGTAGGGGACTAAAAACAATGTGGTTTTTACTATGTTGTTTTTAGAAAGCAAATCATGTTTATAAGATTCTCCGAAGCTCCATTGTGGACTACAAAGCTTGACTATTTTCGAAGATATACAAGAATTTTTTTTTATTTAACGTCTTCAAGTCCATTATATAGTTATATACAAACGTGTAACACGACCATGGTGGATCATAGAAAACGACACAGTTAATGCGTCTGTCTGTACAATTTTATATGAATTTGATATCATCTATATATGTTTGCCTTTATGTTCAATCATTTTGACTTTGACCTACAGACAGTCATGCAAACAACTTTTTTATGCCCCCGTAATCGAAGATTCGGGGCATACAGTTTTTGTCCTGTCCGTTTGTCTGACTGCTTGTCCGCAAAAACTTTAACCTTGGCCATAACTTTTGAATGGTAAGGGATAGGGCTTTGATATTTCACATGTGTATTCCTTGTGACAAGACCTTTACATGGATACCAAAATTTGGACCTTGTGTCCTTGACCTTTGAATCTGACCTACTTTTGAAAAACTTTAACCTTGGCCATAACTTCTGAATGGTAAGGGATAGGGCTTTGATATTTCACATATTCATTGTGACAAAACCTTTCCATGGATACAAAAATATATGACCTTGTGACCTTGACCTTGGAGTTTGACCATTATACAATTTTTAATGACAAAGATGCCGACGGGGGCATTCGTGATTCACAAACACATGTTGTTTTTTTATCGTTATTGCTGTCAGGTAAGGTGACTTTTTTTTTAATGTTTTGCGGTTTAGGTCATTGAACAACACAAATTGGTCGGGGAAAAGTATGGGAATTGCATTCACAATATGGGCTTTTTAGAGTTAGGAGAAAACATTACAGAGAAAAGGGTTCGTAGAAAATAGAGTGGCGTGTTTAATGGTAATTCTGAGTAATTGTACAGGAACTTAATTTGACATCATAATAGTACTAAGATATTACCGTGTTTGTCGCGATTATCAGATTCAGGGGAATAATATACAGATTACGAAGAACTGCAATATTATCATCTTTACTGAAAATCCCTATTTCATTTAACAGAATGATATTGGTGTTCAAGGAAATTCTATACTCGATTTTAATAAGTAATGGCATATTTGTTTTGAAAGGGCTTATTTTGACCTGCTTCGTATCTTCTGATTTACATCATCTCAAACACGTACATCAGTTGGACTGTAATGTGCGTCTAGGGTCCTAGCATTAGGTCTTTGGTTTACATTTGCTTAGCGTACATGTTTTATGTCTTTGGTCAGTATCATTCGTCATTGATTTATGATTGGAAGATTTATGTATTTGTTTTACAAGAAAATTTGTGCTTTCAATGATCCAGTCCAGCTTGATGTCAGCTTGCTGTATCTGCTTAAGTTGCCTTCGTTGTTTCTTGTCTTTTGAAAATTTGCTTTATCTATGTAAGGATGTTAAAGATCTTCAAGTTCAATAGCATCATTTAAGAACAGATTTTGCAGCATGGACCAGACATGCACATTTCGGGTATTTAATCCTCGCCAGTGATCCTCAATCTAAATAATGTAATATGGTCAAAACTTTTGGATCTTATTATGTCCAAAATGTACCGAAAGACGTAGCAATATGGGTGGGATATGATGCTACAGGACCCACGTTTTAGAAATTTCAAGAAATTTCGAATGTGTTGAAGAAACGATCAAACGAAGTTGATCGAACTTGGCTACATGTGCAATCGGGGACTCCTGGTCCACTAGCAATGACACTCATCAAATGGTTCAAATGGTTCAAATGTTAAACGTATTCAAATTCAAGGATACAAATATGAAATTTTGTCCATGAGCAGCGAAATGACGTTTATGTTCCAAAGATGACGATTCCATCGATACAGCCAGCCGACTAGATAAACTACTCGTTCAGGGTTGTATCAAACAATAGCTGAATTCATCATTGAGAAAGTTCTTCGGGCGTTACATGTTTCTTATTTAAAACATATGAGATATATGCAAGAGTTAGAAAAAATGGTCGTGGAAAATAGATGGACAAAGTGAACAAGATTTTAGGCACGATTTTACAGGAACTTGATATCATATCTGGATGTTTCCGTGTATGTCTCTATTCTGAGGTATGGTGGATCTACATAAGCATTACCAAGAATACAATGTCATCCTGTTCTTTGAAACGCTCAGTTCGTTTCAACATAAATATCGTTGTAAGATGAATTTGGATTCAAGGAATTCAGTCCTCTGGTTTGATATGAAGCTACATATTTTGAAAGATAGATGATGATGTAACCGTTTTCATGCCCTCTGATTATATTGATTACATCAGTTCTAGCAAGTTTCTTGTTATACATATGTGTTTTGTGTATGAAGTCCTTGCTTATACATTCTATTAATTTTGCATAGCCAGTTTCTGATTCGTTTGGAGTATTCATGTTTCATTTCTACTTTGGCATTACTTGTCCTTTTAAGGAAGGATGTTTAAGGGTCTTGATAGTCATTACTGGATTTAATTTGTTTCAATGAAAGTTAAACACAAAACCCAAAAATCTTATTCAAAAGGCGTACAATTTCATGAAAATTACACGTAACAAATCAAAGATAAGGAGGAGATTTCAACAGTGAATACAGCGGAACACACTCTAAAAACTGTCCGTCTGTCATAAAGTCTGTCAACATTTCTGGTAGTCACAATACTAGTATCACATGAATGGCTATAACTTACTTTATGTATATTGTGCTACTGTCAATCTCGCAGGCACGATCGTGTATGAGAAGACACACCACCCAACGAGGAATAAGATCATCTTCAAGATTAAGGGTTTGATAGTATTGTATAGTAGAAATGAAACATGAATACTCCAAACAAATCAGAAGCTGGCTATACAAAATTAATAGCATGTATAAGCAAGGACTTCATACACAAAACACATATGTATTACAAGAAACGTGCTAGAAATGATGTAATCAATATAATCAGAGGTTATGAAAATGGTTACATCTATCTTTCTAAATATGTAGCTTCATATCAAACCAGAGGACTGAATTCCTTGAATCCAAATTCATCTTACAACGATATTTATGTTGAAACGAACTGCGCTTTTCAAAGAACAGGATGACATTGTATTCTTGGTAAAGCTTATGAACATCCACCATACCTCAGAATAGAGACATACACGGAAACATCCAGATATGATATCAAGTTCCTGTGAAATTGTGCATAAAATCGTGTTCACTTTGTCCATCTATTTTCCACGATCATATTTTCTTACTCTTGCATATGTCTAATATGCTTTTATGAAATACATGGAACGTCCGAAGAACTACCTCAATAATGATTTCAGTCATTGTATGATATATAATCCTGAACGATTAGTTTATCTAGCCGGCTGGCTGTTACCGATATACATCCAACATTCAACACAAACGCAACATAAAGACCCCATACATACGCCGTTGGTATTAAACAAGAAAATATCTTTAAGCCAACGCAATCAAAGACAAATATATGAACAAAACTTAAACAACACAGATGTACCTAGCAAATTTGATATGGTACCTCGTTAGTTGGTGTGTCTTCTCTTACACGATCATGCCTGCAAGATTAACAGTGGCACAATGTATATAATGTAAGTTATAGCAATTCATGTAATACTTATATTAGGGGTCAAACAGGTGACGTATCATCAAAT
The DNA here is from genome assembly GCA_028142955.1 of Pinctada fucata. Classification (NCBI taxonomy): domain Eukaryota; kingdom Metazoa; phylum Mollusca; class Bivalvia; order Pterioida; family Pteriidae; genus Pinctada; species Pinctada fucata. Next base: position 62,840,649 of record AP027103.1, on the reverse strand, counting down.
TTGCTAGGTATGGAGTCTTTATGTTGCGTTTGTGTGGAATGTTGGATGTATATCGGTAACAGCAATTGCACTAAAGGATATAGGCCGTATCAATATATCAGGGATTCAACCCGGAAGAAGTTCTAGATGTGGTAACAGCTGATCTTAAAGAATGTTTTGATGTACAGATATAAGTAGAAATCAAGCTACAAGTCATGGGATTTTTGGGTTATTTAGTATATGACTAAGAATTGGGCAAATTATCATATTCATAGTGAAGTCCTGTTCATTTCAACGTAAATATATTTGCTATACCGGTATATATCATAAAAATAGTTTTGTTCGTTTTATCAGGAGCACAGATGTATAAGGACATCGAAAAATGATATCCGAGGCATTCAACGTTTGCTTTCTATTTCGAACTACATACCTACGTGTCACATTAAGAATAGGCATGTAATGAAAGAAAAATGCATATCTGTCAAAAGCTGACTGGACATTTGATTGAGAGAGATTATGGCATAGAAAAGTGTTCAATAGAGATAGTTGTTCGTCGAACAGAAAGTGGCACAATTACAGGAATTTTACAGGAATTCGTTTTACGTCACACGTCATCGATTCCATGTTAATGTAAACGCGTTACCAAGAACTGCAAAAATGTCCTGTGCATAGATAAAATCCGATTCCCTTGTATATAAGTTTTGTAAAATAATATAATTTTCAAGGAATTCTGTCCTCGAATTCAGTTTGAAATTATAGAGTTAGAGGAAAATGGGATATCTGCTTTGTTTCCTCTAATAATCACATTAGTTGTAACAGTCAAGCCCTAACTTTCTACAAGGTCCTTGTTTTACATAATGCCAGAGGTATCTTAGACCTCTGCGCAACTGCTGCCGTGCAGTTCCGTGCACTTACTTAGAAATTATCAAGTGACAAAATGTAGATAGTATTTGTCCAGACAAATTATAAAATGTAGTTGAAGGGGTTGCGAATACTCATGTTAGATTGATTAAAAGTGGTTTATATTTATAAAAAAAACTTCATTGTGAGATTGATTAACACTAATTCAATAAACGTCAATGCTGATGACTTCAGCTTCAAAATGACAATTTTCTCTTTCTCGTGTGGTTTATTTCTTAATTCCCTGGCTATTTTGTATTTATGCCGCAATTGACACTTATTTGGATAAGCTACTGAATCGATCTTACAGGAAAGCTGAAGCCGCACACTCTCTGTAAAGTAAATGCACAAATTTAAATTCAAAATTTAAAGCCGGGGGGCGCTACTGAAATAAATTTTGGCTGCTTATGAAAATCACTTGGATGGAAGCATCACTGATTAGGCTTTAATATCTGTCTGGTGCATAATAGATTGGTTTGACATTTTCTTCAAGAAGGTATAGAGTTGGAACACTTCGGTATTATTTATTCCAGAAAAATCTCAAACTATAACGACTACGTTTTGCGGGCAATGCGACTCACTGATAAAGCACTAAACCAAGGGTATATTTGTGAGCGGCTGTCACTGCATAAACGTTTTTGACGATACAATGAAAGTATGAAACGGCGGGTGCGGCTAGCCAACAGGGGATGCTTACTCCTCCCGGGCACCTGATCCCACCTCTAGCTTTCTAGGGGTCCGTCGATGATTAATTTTGTGCTCTATTGTGAGTGCTGTTGAGATTATCGTCAGGATCTTCTTTAACCCATTTGTGTCACACTTATGCCCTTTGCCGTGTGGAGCTCGTAAAAAAGTTCCCCGCGAGGGGTTTGACAGTAAGTGATTTGAATATATTTCCCTGACATTGTCGCCATAGCACTTTCAATATAGACATAACGTCAGACAGTGCATGAAGCGTATATATTGTTTTCATTTTCGCGCTTAAACATCGACGGCGGGTGCGGCTAGCCAACAGGGGATGCTTACTCCTCCCGGGCACCTGATCTCACCTCTAGCTTGCTAGGGGTCCGTCGATGATTAATTTTGTGCTCTATTGTGAGTGCTGTTGAGATTATCGTCAGGATCTTCTTTAACTCATTTGTCCACGGTGTTAAAAAATTGCTTTATTTTGTGTTTTTCATGATTTTGTTTGTCCTTTACTTGGGATTTGTGGTTTTGTGTTTGACTTCTGAGAGCTAGGCGTCTTTCAGATAAGCTTCACAGTCAGGGATATGTTTATGATCGACTAACATCGTCACTGAGGAAGTTCTACGGTCGATATGGGGAACTCGTCATACACTATGATGTCCTGCTCTCCAGAATGGTGGATGATATTCTGTCATAGACCATTTGTACCGTCCAACTAAAGATTATACTTTATATCTTCCAAACCGGAGTAACCAGATGTGACAATTCTACCGAATTGAAGCGACGGGTGTTGCATGCAAGCAGGATATGCTGACTCTTCGTGGGTACCTGGTCTCACTCCCATATCGGAAGTTCGTTTCTTTTGATGTGGTGGAGGTTTTTGTTTGTTTGCTTCGGTTCCTGTTTTATCCTGGTTTTGTATGCCTTCGGTTTATGATTTTCTGAATTATGGATTTTGTGCTGTGTAAAGGGATATGGTCATTATCTATATTTGCCATTACATTTACTGGATTTTTTTGCATAAGGGTAGATTTTCAATCATAAATCAAGATGTATCTAATAAAAACATTTATCCTTTGAATTTATGACTGTATTGAGTAGTCCTTTTTCATTTTGTTTTGTTTTGGTTTTTTTTTTTTGGGTTATATTTATAATTTCGATATCTTACAATTAGTCCTTGGAATTTATTTGATTGGTCTGTCTTTTTGTGCTTTTGGGTCAACCTTTACCCCCATTTTTTTAAACTTTGTATGTCTGTGATTGTGTATACTTGTAAAATATGTAATTTGGGTTTGTTTTGTTGAGTATTATTTAAGATATCTATATAGTTTGATAGGTCAATCAGCTGTCGTTTTATCACTTTCGATTTTGCTTTTCTGAAAATATTGCATTATCAGTAGAAGATTTACAGAAAACGGTGGCCTGAATAATAACTGTTTTCAGAAATTGTACATATCGACAAATTACATGCACGCTGGATATCGATTGTAAATGTGATCCTATAGTTTGTTGAAAAAGCAAACAGTTCAGGACATTATCAATATATCAGTTTATATTCAGCTATAACAAATATAGACATTCATAGTATGTTAGAATCCCTTTTTGAGCCGTTGATTTTGGTGTCATCATAGTGTCTTTGTCCCTAAACTTGAATATATGAATTATCATTTGTATAAAATTTTAAGTCATTTACCTCAACACAATATCAATAAATCTTTGATAACTTAGCGATATCAGTCCCAGACCGGCATAAACTCTACCTAGATCGCTTCAATTAAACATAAATTAAAACTTGACCTGTACTTGCACCAAAAGATAAATGCCCAATGTATGATCTTTTCTTAGGCATGGTCCATTTGATATTCAGGGGGGGGCTTGGGTTTTTTGTCGGAGCAAAATTATTTTTTTCGCCCCGGACAGGAGCAAAATTATTTTTTTCTGGCAAAGTTGGAGCAAGGAATTTTTTTTTTAAGTGATGCGCATATTAAGAATGTTTGTGTTTTATCAATAGAAATTATTTATATTCTTACTCAAAACTCTAAATATTAATATATTAGTTTATTTTTATGCAAGTATTCAATTCACTTTTAAATAGAGAGATAAAAGATTTTTACAATACAATTCTCAATATTTTATATAAGGTACATGTACATGTATATCACATGTATAAGAGGGTATGAGGGGAAGTTCTCCTAGACAATTTTTTCAATGTTACGAAGAATGGTAAATTGGTGAATAACTGAAGTTCTCCTTCCAAGAACATGACTCTATGGGATACATGCAACATGTATTAACAGCAATGCATAAATATTGATAATATATTGAAGCTTTTAAGGAAGCCCTTTTTCATTCACATACATGTATAATTTTTGATATCTTCAAATATTTGAACTTAAAATGCTATTAGTGAATAATGTTTTTATAGAGAACTATGGCGAGCGAAGCGAGCCAAAAATTTTTGATACCATTTCGAAAACTGCGGCGAGCGAAGCGAGCCGGAAAATTTTCAAGAATTTTAGCGAAATTTCATGGTAATTCTTCAAATTCAGATTATTTGTAAGAGCAAGATTATTTTTTTCTGTCACACCATAAGCAAATTTATTTTTTTCATCAAAATTGAGAGCAAAATTATTTTTTTCGAAAAAAACCCAAGCCCCCCCCCCCCCCCCCCCAGAATATCAAATGGACTGTGCCTTATATATATTTATCAACAGCAGATTTCAAACGAAATGATATAGAACATATCTAGAAGTCCACATTCTAGTGGCATTTACACTTGCATTAGATCTTTTAACGCATTCCGATTAAAAATTTAGACGTTGTAAGGGGGATTTTAAAATGTGTTAAAGACGGTGGGATGGTGTAAAAGCATTCCCTGGATATCAAAACATATTTTACATTAAAACACAGTACAAAGAGATTGTTTTGAAGATGACGATAAGATCATGTGTAATCGGCCACCAAGAAGAAAATACTTCTGTCAACATCTTACACGGAAGCTCAAAGTCATGTTAAATATCTTACTCACTTGTACAGAATAAAAAGAGGAAGTGCCTTTGTCATTTCTAGGTATACCCCTAATATAATAGTTCTGATGTTTCATGATGAAGAAGAGGGTCAGTGGCTCACTACGAGATACCCTTAATTACTGCTTCACACTGTTGATTGAATATTGAAAACGGGTAAACAACTTACTTATTTATTGGAGAATTTTTCTGAACATAGCATAATCTTCATCAAGTTGAAGGAGGTTATTACATTTTGTACCAGGCAGATGCAGTTGAAAGAGATAGTATCTTGAAACAGGTGGACAAAATTGATTGTAAGTTGTTAATGGCCCCCATATTCTAACAATGCTGAAGATGACTGTAGAAAAGAATGACTACATGCAGTTAAGTTAAGATTGTAGATTTATTTATTTGAAAGAAAGAAAATTTAAATTAAGACAATGAAGTTTGTTAAATTAGAGTAGAATATGTTCCATTTTATTCGCATGGATAGAATGATAGAATGAGTCAATGGAAATCAAACTGATACTTAAAAACGACATGCCACTATCTTAAAGAAGGATCCAGAGCGTTTTCATCTAATTTCTCGTCCTCGAAGAAAGAATGGTGTGTACACAATGGTAATGAAAATTGTAAATTTAGTTTTACTGTATTTTACTGATATCTGAATATGTTTAACTTTGCAAATTGGCACGGCGTGTTTAGACAGCACCATCTGCAGTGCATCCCGTGTTTTTATTGGGGCAATGTATTTTTTCTTTTCGCGTGAGAAAATTCTGTTTTTAAAAATTATAAGCCTTTGGACTGTGATTTTTGGAATCTGATGTGGGCTTTCGTGTTTGACTTTCATTAACTGATTTTACATTCTGTTGGTAACACACTTATGTGACAGCTATGGCATAGTAAAGACCGAGTTAAGACAAATTTTGTGCACTTAGTTGCAACGTGTAATAGAATATAGTAGTAGATCTGATTTACTAGTTCAATCATACATGGATATATTGTATATACTTATTTTTCATATTTACTAAAATGAAAATGATAAATACAGTCTATTAATCAATCATTCCATATCGAAGAAGCTGCTTTTGGTAATCCAGGGGATTTTATCTTTCTGTAAAGATGATCAAGCATGCTAACAATGTGCATGTTTTATATCTTGCTTTTCGTAAGAATATTTCTCAATATCAAGCATAAAAATAAAACTAATCTATCTTTTGTGTTCTTTTTTAATAAAACATTGTTTGCCGATTTAAAGCGATGATCGCGATGATTCTTGTTTTCTATTAACCATTTTTCGAAGCCGAAATGTTGCAAAGGCAACGCCGGGAGGAAACCCCGGCTTTCACACTGATCACTAGAAAGAGCTGTATTGGATACGGATTTCACTAAGTACACGTAAGTTTCACTAACGGAAGGCGCTACGCTAAGCTACTCTTCTCTTTTTCATCTTTGCTGTTCTGTTTCCTGGCGAAATTTTGAAACTTTAACGAAAAGCAAAGAAAGAATAATAATCGTATATTTAATTGATCTTCTCCGAGGGTAAAAGCGAAGAGTAGCGTTGAACCCTCTGTGTTAGACATTGAAAATGCTTCAGAATTACATGACTATATATGCAAATTGTCCTGGTACCCTTATCCGTCTGATCGAGGACTATGCGCCCTATAGGATCGTGTCATTGTCTCAAGAAAACAACTAGATAGAAAATAAGTGAATTTGGCATTCATTTAAAAGCTACATAAAAACAAACAAACTAAAAAGACCCCCCATTGAAAATCGACACAGGACACGCAAATTCTAGGCGTATTGGGTAAGCTACTACAATAAGTGAACGAAAGTCAAACACCAAAGCCCAAATCAGAGTCAAATCTTTGAAAATATATAAAAAACGGAACTTTCTCACGAGAAAAGAAAAATAGGACAAAAACACAAGTTAAGTTGCGATACGAAGAACTTCCTTCCGAGCAAATCATAATTACCTTAATCAATTAGATACTGAGTTTGTAAATGTGATTAGCTTTCAGTGTCTGGTCGATGCTGTTCTTAAATGATGCTATTGAATTTGAAGACGTTAACATTCAGAACATATGACGATATATACATATCTCAAACATTACCCATTTGGCCTAAAAAAGAAACTCCTGTCAGTCGAAAATCGATCATAAAGGTATGAATATTGAGTATTCCATAATCATGGACCTAATTTCACTTGAACTTGAGTCTTACAAACATAGGCATATTCAACTGTCATTATGAGTATAAGGAGTCAAAATGACCTATTTATCGAAATCTCTTAGGTATATTTTAAAAATAATTCGAGAAGCAGTCTGGGTTTTCCGTTTAAAGTATTTACGGAAAAAAGAACTGATTTTTAAACGTCGTTAAATTTTCGTTCTTCGATTTTAGAATTCAGATATGTTTTTCATTATATAGCCTCAATATAGGATATATAGAGATGAAATAATAATACACCAGGAAGGTATGTTTATGATATACTTTCTTTATCTATGATCTATTTTTCCGCATCACTGATACTTCCTTTTTACCCTGTTAAATGTAAAAGGGCAAGTTTCTTGCACAGGAGCTCGATGCCAACGATCCACAAGAATATCCGCCCGTACTTTCCTTATTTTACTAGAGAGAAATGGGAAGGGGCGGGTGTCATTGAGGGTTGTTGGCATCGAGTTCCTGTGTTTTATTGAAACTTCGTGATTGATCATGAAGCAAATCATGTTATATGCAAAGTCCTCACTTGAATAATAAATTATCATAAATTTATTTGTCATATGATAATTGAAATATGCAGAAAAGATACCAGTACTAACGAAGGAAGTATGTCTGAAATACGGTTTATATGCAAATGGTACAAGGCAAATTGTTCCATGTGCACTTTGTTCAGGTTATGCCAATTAAGGTTTTGTCAATGAACACTTCTATGAATATTCTTCAATTAATTTACGGTCCACATCCTTTAGAACACAAGTTCATCAGATAATCATGTTTAATAGTTAAAGGCGTTAAGAGCATGATGGGTTAAAACCACCCATCCGATATGATTATTTAAAAGAAAGAAATTGGATTTTCCATTCGTTGCTTTTAGGAATATAAAAAAAATGATTTACATTCTCGCTTTCCGTTTTGAGAATTCAGATGTTTTTTTGAATTTTAGATTATTTTGGATATCTAGACACAAACAAAGGTCAGTAGTATGATTATAAAAGAATCGATGATTTAATGTTTGGCATTAAAATATTTCCACTAAATATTCATTTTTCATTAATGTGAATGTGGTCATATTTTAATCCATACTCGTGATAGGCAAAAGTTATTTATTTCAAACGATTTTATAATGAAAACCGAAGTAATCGAGTGTAACCTATTGGTTTTTTATTATTGTGCGTGAACATCGACAGCGGGTGCGGCTAGCCAAACAGAGGGTGCTTATTCCTCCCGGGCATCTGGTCCCACCTCTAGCTCTAGCTTGCTAGGGTCCGCCGATGCTCAATTTAGTGCTCTATTGTGGGTACTGTTCGGATTGTCATCAGGATCTCCTTTGTCTTTATTGCGTTCAACCTACCCCGGGCGTTACATACAATGAACCGAATTAAGTCATCGATAAATTGGTTAGATGATGAAACAAAACATGATATATATATACGTTTTGTCCTCAGCTTAGGTGGTAAGATTCTTTTTATTCCCAAATATATATGACATATAAATATAACCATGCCAGTATCGTGTTAGGGTTTCAATAACAATTCCATCGAAAAGCTAGAAGTTATGTTCTTCCATTTCACACAAATTTTTAGATATTTGAAATTTTTTCAATGTTTTGTTCAATTTGCCATGAAAATGTATGGTACTGAACATTGCTGAAGTCGTACTTCTCGTGGTATTTAATATTTCTGTTATCAAAACAACCGGAAGAAGAGTATTATACCCCTAATGCTATAAGTGTCCTTTCGAAGAAAAGAAAACCATATAGGTGAAAATACACTTTATTGACAAAACTCTTTTTGTCTGTGTGGTAGTCATCATTGTTCACCGTGATTCTGTGTTTTCTAATAACAGATTCCACAATAAATTATTATACTTTTACAGGCTGTGGGATAAATGAAACTGCATTTTAGATTATAGTGTGCGTCGTTTTTGTGTCGCCTGCGAAGCATAGCGACACTTAGGGATCACTTTGTCCGTTGTCCGTCTGTCACACTTGGATGTCACACCCGATAAAAGTGATTCCTGAGTGTCGCTATGTTTCGCAGGCGACACGTGCATTCCTTGGAATGATTTTTCTTCATTTGATTGATTCTAACCACCAACAATTAATTTTGGAAATTTAATTTTCTTATTCTAAATTCTGTTACCCCCTTGTTTTTAAATACTACAGCAAGAGGAATTTAGATAAGCTTAAAGCTTCCTTTTTGGTCTTACTTTTACATTAGATACTATTACTTAAATTGTATATGTAACTTTGATTCATGTGAGATTTGAATATGTTTAATCTTAACTAATTAATACAGCGCGTTTTAACAGCTCCACCTACAATAAATTCAGTTCTTGCACTGTACACTGGAGATAGATTGTTTGTTAGATAGTGTTTCAGTATTGTTTCTATGGTGTTGTGCCAAAGAAGTACCTAACAGTTATTCAGTGTCAAAGTCGAGAAGGCAAGGCCAAATCATGAGAATTCCCATCGGAACGGTTGCAAATCCCGGAATGAACAACATTCCGAAGTGAGACCATGTATTTTTCAAGAATTTGTTTACCTATTGATTATAATGTTTGGATTCTGGTTGACTTTCATTCTCTCGTAGTTGTATCGTTGCATTTAAAATGAAACATTTTTATTTTTAATACATTGATGAAGAAAAAGGAAGTTTGATTTTACCGATTTTACAGTTTCATTTTTTTTTTACTATTTTGGGGGTTGAAACCCACATACAAGAGGACACAAATTGAAAATAATGTAAATAAACATCAAAGAAGTACCCATCAGTTATTCAGTCTCAATGTCGAGAAGGCAAGGCAAAATTATTAGAATTTCCATTGGATAGGTTGCGAACCTCGGAATGAATAACATTCCGAAGTGAGACCAGGTGCCAGGGAGAGTCAGCGTCTCCTGTCTGCATGCAACACCCGTCGCAACAGCTCCATGAAAACTTTTGAAATTTGGTGATGAAATAATGTAAAACGAAGTGTCCAACTATGCTGTCATAGAGCACCTTCTGTACAAAAAATTTTATACATACGGATTACGGAACATATATGTTTTTTCTCAGAGAACAAGAAAGCCTCATTTGTAGTTCTTTACAAAGCCAAAATGATTCAAAATAGACAAAGTAATTTAGTGTTGCGCCATCCCATGTAATTTATAAACGGGTTTCTATTTCATTATAGAATTGACCTTATTGAAAAAAATAATTCTTCCTTTTTTATACGCCCGTCATTTGACAGGACGTATTATGGTATGGCGCTGTCCGTCCGTCTGTCCGTCCGCTTATGGAACGCAATAACTTCAATATGCCTCAACGGATTTTCACGATATTTGTTTATCGTGATGAGACTCTAAAGAGGATGCCGCCTTTCGATTTTCAGGTTCACCCGAATTGTCATTACGGAGTTATGGGACTTAGATATTTTAAATACAGTGAAAATATACTAAAATAGTTAAAAATTCTTTAAAATCTATTTTTGGTCGAAATGTTTTGGAATTTTGTGTACTTTAAGTGGAAAGGATGTTGTTTGACATATGTAACGGGTTTTTAATTCTTTTGTCGCATAACCGAGATATTATGTGTAAGGGAGGGGGGTTATATGCACATTCATGTTAAGCTAAAGGCAAAATATAGGCGCATGGAATGCAATAACTTGAATATGCGTCAACGGATTTACATGATATCAGACTTTGAAGAAGAAGCCTCCTTTCGATTTTTCAGGTTCATCCAATTTGTCGTTACGGTGTTATGGGACTTAGATATTTTAAAAATAAAATGAAAATATACTAAAATAGTTAAAAATTCTTAAAAAATCTATTTCTGGTCGAAATGTTATGACATTTTGTATACTTCAAGTAGAAAGGATGTTCTTTCACATATAAAACGGGTTTTTAATTTTTTGGTCACATAATGGAGAAATTATGTGTAATGGGGGTATATGCACATACATGTTAAGCTAAGGGCAAAATATAGGTGCATGGAACGCAATAACTTGAATACGCGTCAACAGGTTTTCATGATATTTCTACATCGTAATCAAACTTTGAAGATAAAGATGCCTTTCGAGTTTCAGCTTAATCCGATTTGTCGTTACGGAGTTATGGGTCTTAGAATTTTAAAATACTGTGAAAATATACTAAAATAGTTTTTAAAATTTCTAAAATCTATTTTTAAGTGAAATGTTTTGAAAATTTGTATACTTCAAGAAGAAAGGATCTCGATAAACTGCGGTTGATCGTCTGTCTCTTCATCGCATTTGAAATTTTGTTACAAATTTTCTTGAAATTTCTAAAACGTGGGTCCTGTAGCATCATATCCCACCCATTCTGCTACGTCTTTTGGTACATTTTTGGACATAATAATTTTCATACTTTTTGGCCATATTACATTGTTTAGACAGAGGATAACTGACGATGGTTAAGTACCCGAAACGTGCATGTCTGGTCCATGCTGTAAATTTATCAGGTTTTAAATGATGCTATTGAATTTAAAGACGTTTAACATCTTCTTTGACATATATAACATGTTTCTAATATTTTTGTCGCATAATCAATAAGGGCAAAATATAGGCACATGGAACGCAATAACTTGAATACGTGTCAACAGATTTTTATGATATTTCTACATCGAAAATAAGATTGTAGAGAGAATGCCGCTTTTCTAATTTCAAGTTCAACCGATTTGTCTTTATGGAGTTATGGGACTTGGATATTTTGATGTTGTAAAAAAAATCCCAATGGGCGTATCTTGCTGCGTGAGCGTAGTTCCCCGCGAGGGGTTTGACAGTGTTTTGAACATATTTCCCTGAAATTGTCGCCATAGCACTTTCTATATAGACATAACGTTAGACAGTGCATGAATTTTATATATTGTTTTCATTTTCGTGCTTAAACATCGACGGAGGATGCGGCTAGCCAACAGGGGATGCTTACTCCTCCCGGGCACCTGGTCCCACCTCTAGTTTGCTAGGGGTCCGTCGATGCTCAATTTGGTGATCTATTGCGAGTGCTGTTGAGATCATCGTCAGGATCTTCTTTAACTCATTTGTGTCACACTTATACCCTTTGCAGTGTGGAGCTCTTAAAAAAGTTCCCCGCGAGGGGTCTGACAGTACGTATTTTGAATATTTCTCATGACATGATCGCCATAGCACTTTCTATATAGAAATGGCCTCGGACAGTGCAGTTCATGTTTATTGTTTTCATTTTTGTGCATGAACATCGACGGCAGGTGCGGCTAGCCAACAGGGGATGCTTACTCTGTTGTGAGTGCTGTTGAGATTGTCGTCAGGATCTTCTTTAACTCATTTGCGTCACACTTATGCCCCTTGCCGTATGGAGCTCCTAAAAATTTTCCTCGCGAGGGGTTTGACAGTGTTTTGAATTTCCCTGAAATTGTCGCCATATCACTTTCTATATAGACATAACGTCAGACAGTGCATGAATTATACCATGAAATATTGTTTTCATTTTCGTGCTTAAACATCGACGGCGGGTGCGGCTAGGCAACAGGGGATGCTTACTCCTCCCGGGCACCTGCTAGGGGTCCGTCGATGCTCAATTTGGTGCTCTATTGTGAGTGCTGTTGAGATTATCACCAGGATCTTCTTTAACTTCTTTATTGTTCTTTAGTCTTAGTATTAAATGAAACGTACTTTCTTATTTATATCTATAAATTTATCAAGGATCTATATTCAATAGGTTTCCTTTAAAAATGTCCTTTAACACGTTCCCTTTTTCTATGATAATGTTAAACTCAATAATGAATGCTGTCAACGTTTACTTCTTTTCTCTAAAAGTGACGTTTTCATCTCATTAAAATTAAAACCGAGGCCGGCCCCAATCCCCCTTCAAATGAAAATTCATGATCCGCCCATGAAAATAGTGAAATATGATATGTTTTATCTTCAATAAAAACAATATTGGTATTTATCTAACTGAACAAAATATGACCAACAAATAATGAAATTTATGGTATAAAAGAAATTATCATACGTTGAAAGTGCAATAGCTTAAGTTATTATTTATCTGAACTGATGTTTTTCGGGAACAGATTGTATTCTTTGGTGACAAATTATTACTACTTCCGTGAATTTCTCTTATGTGTTACGCAGAATTATCAATTCTATATACTTCACAAGAAAAGTGATAATGAATTATGAAAATAACAACCCCTTTATTGGCACGATGTACATGCAATTCTAAAAATTATGTTTAATACGAAAGTATTTTTAACACGGAAGACGTCTCTCGGCTGTAAATTCTGTAAGGATCGGTCACTACGTGGAAATACCATATTACTCAGGTACTTTCTATGAATACGGGAAACCATTTTGAAGGAAGTCTGTTTTGTTGCTGAGTGGATACGTCCAAAACAATGTTATGTTATTGTTCGCATCTTCGGGATCGAAAATGACTATTTTGGTCGAATAAATTCTTTCGTTCTTAGAATGAGCTCGTTCATTTTTCGCTACATGATCTGTTATTGACATGAAAAGGAACTTACCCCTCGAATAATTTTCAGCAAATATGGCGGATGGATTACAGCCAATTTGCATATTTAAAATCATGCGACACAGTAGATTTTAAAGGTAAGTTGAAAACTCCCTTAGCTTTTATTTATAAAAAATGCATGGTGTTAGCATTTGTCTGTTGTAAATTGAATTTAGATTTATTTCTGAGAAATACTCATTTTCTACGAGAGATTTTTATGCAAAAGAAAAGAAAAGAAAGTCTACGTAATCTTTTTTTAATCTCGTATATGTTTGATTCTATTTTCAAATACATTACTTCATGAAAAATAGCTGATTGCCATTGAATTGAGGTTTGATAACAAGACCTGTAATTTTGTTTTCAATTCTAACCTGTGGTAATGAATAATGGCAAAATAACGTCTGGGTTTTCAGAATATTTAATTTTTATTTATGATAAATGGTTTAAGTATTGATATAGATATGACATTTCAAACATTTGATATATAATGAAGTTTATGTAAAAACTTTTATCAAAAATACAATGCACTGACCATGTGCTCAGTGGAACACAATGCAACTAAAAACCGAGCACCAGACAAAGCAAATAACAAGCAACAACTCAAATGCACAATGGTCATAAGACAAACAACATCAAAACATAACAGGGAACAACGAGACACACAATACCCACACCAAGTGGACCATCAAACAATCAGATTAGACAATACCAACACCAGGTGGACCATTAAACGATCAGATTAGACACACAATACCAACACCAGGTGGACCATTAAACGATCAGATTAGACACACAATACCCACACCAGGTGGATCATCAAACAATCAGATTAGACACACAATACCCACACCAGGAGGACCATTAAACAATCAGATTAGACACACAATTAATACCCACACCAGGAGGACCATCAAACGATCAGATTAGACACACAATACCCACACCAGGTGGACCATCAAACAATCAGATTAGACACACAATACCCACACCAGGTGGACCATCAAACAATCGGAATAGACACACAATACCCACACCAGGTGGACCATCAAACAATCAGAATAGACACACAATACCCACACCAGGTGGACCATCAAACAATGAGATTAGACACACAATACCCAAACCAGGAGGACCATTAAACAATCAGATTAGACACACAATTAATACCCACACCAGGAGGACCATCAAACGATCAGATTAGACACACAATACCCACACCAGGTGGACCATCAAACAATCAGATTAGACACACAATACCCACACCAGGTGGAGCATCAAACAATCAGATTAGACACACAATACCCACACCAGGTGGAGCATCAAACAATCAGATTAGACACACAATACCCACACCAGGTGGACCATCAAACAATCAGATTAGACAATACCCACACCAGGTGGACCATCAAACAATCAGATTAGACACACAATACCCACACCAGGTGGACCATCAAACAATCAGATTAGACACCACACAATACACACACCAGGTGGACCATCAAACAATCAGATTAGACACACAATACCCACACCAGGTGGACCATCAAACAATCAGATTAGACACTACACAATACACACACCAGGTGGACCATCAAACAATCAGATTAGACACCACACAATACACACACCAAGTGGACCATCAAACAATCAGATTAGACAATACCAACACCAAGTGGACCATTAAACGATCAGATTAGACACACAATACCCACACCAAGTGGACCATCAAACAATCAGATTAGACACCACACAATACCCACACCAGGTGGATCATCAAACAATCAGATTAGACAATACCAACACCAAGTGGACCATTAAACGATCAGATTAGACACACAACACCCACACCAGGTGGACCATCAAACAATCAGATTAGACACACAATACCCACACCAGATGGACCATCAAACAATCAGATTAGACACACAATACCCACACCAGGTGGACCATCAAACAATCAGATTAGACACACAATACCCATACCAGATTGACCATCAAACAATCAGATTAGACACCACACAATACACACACCAGGAGGATCATCAAACAATCAGATTAGACAATACCAACACCAAGTGGACCATTAAACGATCAGATTAGACACACAATACCCACACCAGGTGGACCATCAATTAATCAGAATAGACACACAATACCCACACCAGGTGGACCATCAAACAATCAGATTAGACACACAATACCCACACCAGGTGGAGCATCAAACAATCAGATTAGACACACAATACCCACACCAGGTGGACCATCAAACAATCAGATTAGACAATACCCACACCAGGTGGACCATCAAACAATCAGATTAGACACACAATACCCACACCAGGTGGACCATCAAACAATCAGATTAGACACCACACAATACACACACCAGGTGGACCATCAAACAATCAGATTAGACACACAATACCCACACCAGGTGGACCATCAAACAATCAGATTAGACACTACACAATACACACACCAGGTGGACCATCAAACAATCAGATTAGACACCACACAATACACACACCAAGTGGACCATCAAACAATCAGATTAGACAATACCAACACCAAGTGGACCATTAAACGATCAGATTAGACACACAATACCCACACCAAGTGGACCATCAAACAATCAGATTAGACACCACACAATACCCACACCAGGTGGATCATCAAACAATCAGATTAGACAATACCAACACCAAGTGGACCATTAAACGATCAGATTAGACACACAACACCCACACCAGGTGGACCATCAAACAATCAGATTAGACACACAATACCCACACCAGATGGACCATCAAACAATCAGATTAGACACACAATACCCACACCAGGTGGACCATCAAACAATCAGATTAGACACACAATACCCATACCAGATTGACCATCAAACAATCAGATTAGACACCACACAATACACACACCAGGAGGATCATCAAACAATCAGATTAGACAATACCAACACCAAGTGGACCATTAAACGATCAGATTAGACACATAATACCCACACCAGGTGGACCATCAATTAATCAGAATAGACACACAATACCCACACCAGGTGGACCATCAAACAATCAGATTATACACACCGAAGCATAAAACATGAATGATAATACGCATGAATTGAGGGGGACCATTGAATCCAACCTGTCACTTAAATGAAACAACGCATTGAAAGGATAACCGAATATTGTTTTAAGTCATATAACATTCTAGGATACAGCATCGTTTAAGACGTTTCTCTTTAGAGATTAAAATACTCAAGAGTACTTGTTCCGATGTTTGGAAATGGGGACTAGATTATATTTCCAAACATATTAGGTTATGTTAAATCTCATTAACATTTCGCCGTAATGAAGGGATGTTATGACGGAAGACTATTGATCCGAACGTTACCATGAAATACATGTAATTGTAAATTTGGAATCAAAGGAATAAAAGTAATCTATGTGAATAATTAGAATTCCAAATGTGCTCATATTTCATGTTTACAAGTACAACTGCAAACGTTCAAAGCCCTCTTCCTCTCGCAACAAAGAATGTTGGTCTGGTCTAAAGTATTTATCTCATTAGTATTTATACAAATAAACTATAAAAACTATTATATTTTTTTTTAAATAACCATGGTAATTTGAACGTTTGAAATCAATAAACTAAAAGAGAAAATTATAAATTCAATATAGAATACGATAGAAACTACGTTATCCGTTTTGTGTCAAATAGGGCTAAACCAAAAATTAAAGTACCTCTTCCTGATACAAATTAAGAAGACATATATATTTCCGTAATTCAAAAGGAAACAAAATTAAATAAAGATGTTATGAATTTCTATATTTGAATTTCAAAACAAATTCTAAACAGACATGTAGAGTTCAACTTGAGATAATATAAAGAGAAAAAAATGTATTTGTAAATAATAAATGAAAAATGGATACTTTTGGTTACTGTTCGCCAGAAATGAAAGTATAGTTCACTAATACCTCTTTAGTTTCCAAAAAAAGAATGTTAACCCTATAGCAGTGTTTTATTGCAGATAAATTGAAGTATTTTTTGCTAGAAAAGGTAATGTTTATTTGTCGAAAATCATACAGGATTTTCCAATGGTTTGCGGAAAACCTGTTGGATTGTCGAGTTCGGAGATTTTTATCTTTTTATTTTCGAGAAATGCAATGTTTTCTTTTCGTTTTGCATTCAAGACTAAAGTGGAATAAAGTCTAATTTTTTTTTCTTGTATTTGTGAAAGAATCTTCTAAAACATTCCCGGAGGATTATACATGTATTTTTATAATTTCAGTTTTCATAAGTAGATTTTGTTACATCATAATTTCATAAAAAAGATTCTCTCTTTGTCTGTATAATGTGGTTGACAATGATTTACAGGTAAGTGGAATATGATTTTAAAAAATGAAAAAAAAAGTTCGATTTAAATTGAAATAAAAATATTTTTGGATTTCAACTAATCAATTATTGTGTTATAATGTAATTATGTATGTGGCTGACTCTATGTTCTTCTATTCTATTTTTCCATTTCCTTTCTCAGATATTTGCATTTCCTGATCATATTCCATTATTTTAATTCATTAATCATGAAATGATATTTTATTGTTTTATCTGATATAATTTGATGATTAAATATTTTGTTTCATCCTATTTTTGCCTTAACCAAAATATTATTCATCATAAATATAGTGTTTTAAAGGAAGCGCTTAAATTCTGTAGGGGTTTTTTTTTTTTCTTTGCTCGATATTATTATCATAACATTTTTGTTTTGCTCTTCTTTTTTCCATAGATATAAAGAACTTTAATTTGAATTATGAACTACTCATACATGTATTTTGTAAAATTATTTACATCGATTTATTTATTTTATATGTCATCGGTTATTTCATGAATATCATATTTGGTCTTGAATACACATTTGAATATCTCTTATTGATTGTCATGAGATTTTTGTGATGAATTCCTTCGTGGCATTTTTGTTTTGGTAAAAGAAAACCATGGACTTATGAGTGCTTTTGTATTTAATACAGGAAACAACATACACATTGTCTTGGATATGTTTGATGGAAATGTTCTTGGAAAGTTTATGGAAATTTCGACGTAGTACTGATGGAGAACGAAGTAAAGATTATGCATATGATAATATAAAGACTTGGCAAAGTGAAATAGCATCGTAATGACAAATAATAAGACTTACCCGAAAACTTGATTCCCGCAAACATGGCGGCCTGCTAAAATTTACATACTTTTAATCACGTGACCAAACAATATGATAAGTAACCAACATATTTACTTGTGATTCTATTTTTCGTGTACCTTAAGATAATTTTAATATATCTTGTTTATTATTAATATTATTGAAACAATATGTATCATTGATGTATGTGCTATTTCCATTTTTTATGAATTTTCTTTTATATTTATTAGTCTAATTTTTGGTGATCAAACTACCTTAATGATATACAATTTAACTTAATTGAAACAAAAATAGAAATTCATTGGTAGATTAAGTTGTTTATCAGTTGAAACCAGTCGATATAAGAATATTCCTTTGGATAGAAGGTTTTGTCAAATGTGTGAAATAGATGAAAAGATGAATTTCATTTTGTTCTCAAAGCCCCGCCTAGTCTTCTACCAGTCTTCGAGTAAAATCGTTTAAACCACGCTATTTCCAATAACCCCTGCCTTCTAAATTATTTAACTTTTTACTTTAAAATATACTACGGAAATATGTTATTTAGGAAATTATATCAAAAATGCTGTTGACATGAGAAATAGATTGTAATTTAAAATAATTAGAATATTTTGATTATAGATCGTATAGCTGTACTTAATCTTGATGCATATGAAATTGGATATTTATATTTTATATTATCTATATCTGTATGCTGCTGTAAAACATGTGATCAATAAACTATACTTATAATAGTTTTGGGGTTTTTTTTTTCGTATTTTAGACCGTCTAAGCATCTGAATATGTATCATTTGGAATTTCATTACCCTAATTTTGACATGATACTAGTAAGCAAAATCATAAGAATCAAAGTTATATTGAATTTTAATTGAAAGAGGAAATCACCTTCTATACCACTGATATACTCCCAAAGTTATCAAAACATCAAAAGATCACCATGCATTGATTAAGGTCCATCTACAGTAATGTAACATCATCTTTTTACATTGGATAACCGTGGCCTTCATAAAGGATACTGTCCAAATCTTATCAGAGAAGACTGAGCCCTAATAATTTGTCCTCTCTGACAGTTGATATGACTGGATGGTTGATCATTATACAGCTTCAGCCAGCAGAGCATTGACTGTTTTCCGTATGCCCATTCTTTTGATATCCATTTACATAGTATCATGATTACATTTTTGATTCACCTAGGGGCTTAACCAAAAATGTAATCATGATAATAGTACTGTGTTGCCTGAGGCCCAATGTTTTGTTTGTGATGTCACCTGACAGTGAGAAGGCGAAATGAATAAACCACAGACAGGGGACGAAGGAATGTTATTACTCAGAAGGAATGCAAAATTTGCTATTCTGAAGTTGAAGTCGTTACATACATTAAGTCAGGGAATGAAAGTCAAACACAAATCCCGAAATCAAATTTCAAAATTCACAACAAAAGGCTTACATATTCTTCAAAGTGTAAAATAGAACTTTCCAACAAAAAAGAAAAATAGGACGAACAGACGAAGAGAAAAGAAAGGAAAAGAAAGGAGGGGATCTCAGAACAACACTCGGTTGCAGCACCAACATCAAAACACCCACCACAAAAACACAAAGGAGAGACGCACAGAACGAGACGCAAACGGTACAATGAACGCCAAATCACACAGAAACATCAAACATAAATGACTACACATAAACGAGACAAATGGGCAATCGGTGCCGACTTAGGACGGCCATCTGCAAGGCAGGTAGCAGACGGTGTGGTTATCTTGGATTGCATGCGCACAACCCTCCCACTTTTCCGATTACCCAGAGGGTTCGAGGAACGTACAGTTGTGGTGTAAAACAACCTCCTAACCCGTAGATGACCACACAAACAAGACCGCAAAACACAGGGGGACCAAGTAACACAGATGAATATGAAAATGGATATAAAAAGAGGGCATACGTTATACAGTCTGTGCTCTGCCGGCTGTAGCGAGCTAATGCATGTTATCACCCGAGGAGTCCGACTAACATTTAGAGAAGACAGGCGGTCGTGGCCCTGTCTACTTCTAAAGAGGTTAAGACAGGGCCCGTCAATGAGTCAAGTCAGTCAGAGTGCAAGTCTTAAGAATACGCTGGTACAAGACTGTAAATTGGTAAAGTACCAAGCCTAGCGTCTGTCTGTTGACATTAGGATCATATCCATGGTATAAAAGGCGTTTGATGATTCTGACGCAATTTCGATGGTTATGCTGTCTACCTTTAATTTATCCTTCTTATTTTCTGAATTATGTCACCATAAAATGTAAGTACATAAAAGTAATATACTCTGTTGCTTGTATGGGTCCGAATTTCAAGTCGTCCATAATTTTTGTAAAATTTC
The DNA here is from genome assembly GCA_028142955.1 of Pinctada fucata. NCBI lineage: Eukaryota > Metazoa > Mollusca > Bivalvia > Pterioida > Pteriidae > Pinctada > Pinctada fucata. Next base: position 62,819,812 of record AP027103.1, on the reverse strand, counting down.
CAGAAAGTCTTTACTAGTTTGTGAAAACGAAAACCTGGACCTAAGAGTTCAGAACTTTAGAATTTGAAAATTTCTACTACAATGTAATATAATCCAAAATTTCAGTACATTCTCTAGCATACCAGATGAGCTGTGAAATGTAGATATCTAGGAACATCACCATCAAGCCAAGGGAGATTTATTATGTTAAATCAAAAATCATCTCTTTTGTCATACACACATGTATGAATCTCCAATCACAATTTTGATAATTAGGTCCAAATATGGTGTTTCTGTAGTAACGTTTGCCTTGTTTAAAGTCAATTCTTGTGGATAAATAACATTTTTATACGCCCGTCATTTGACGGGTCGTATTATAGTATGGCGAAGTCCGTCCGTCCGTCCGTCCGTCTGTCCGTCCGTCCGTCTGTCCGTCCGTCCGCCTATGGAACGCAATAACTTGAATATGCGTCAACGGATTTTCTCGAAATTCATACATTATGATTGGACTGTGGAGAGGAAGCCGCCTTTCAATTTTCAGGTTCATCCGATTTGTCGTTACAGAGTTATGGGACTTAGATTTTAAAAATACAGTGAAAATATACTAAAATAGTTATAGATTATTTAAAAATCTATTTGAGGTCGAAATGTTTTTCAATTTTGTATACTTCAAGTAGAAAGGATGTTCTTTGACATATGTAACGGGTTTTTAATTTTTTTGTCGCATAACCGAGATATTGTGTGTAATGGGAAGGGGGGTGGGTTATATGCACATACATGTTAAGCTAAGGGCAAAATATAGGCGCATGGAAAGCAATAACTTGAATATGCGTCAACAGATTTTCATGATATTTGTACATTATGATTGGACTGTGGAGTGGAAGCCGCCTTTCCATTTTCACGTTCATTCGATTTGTCGTTACAGAGTTATGGGACTTAGATATTTTAAGATACATGTACAGTGAAAATATACTAAAATAGTTAAAAATTATTTAAAAATCTATTTCTGATCGAAATGTTTTGAAATTTTATATACTTAAGGTAGAAAGGATGTTCTTTGACATATGTAACGGGTTTTTAATATTTTGGTCGCATAACCGAGATATTTGTAATGGGAGGGGGGGGGGGGGGGTTATATGCACATACATGTTAAGCTAAGGGCAAAATATAGGCGCATGGAACGCAATAACTTGAATATACGTCAACGGATTTACATGATATTTTTACATTGTGATCAGACTTTAAAGGAGAAGCCGCCTTTCGATTTTCAGGTTCATCCGATTTGTCGTTACGGAGTTATGGGACTTAGATATTTTAGATACAATGTAAAAATATACTAAAATAGTTTAAAATTCTTTAAAAGTCTATTTCTGGTCAAAATGTTTTGAAATTTTGTATTCTTCAAGTAGAAAGGATGATCTGTCACATATATAGCGGGTTCTTAAATTTTTTGTCACATTATTCGGAAATAATGTGTAATGGGGGGGGGGGGGGGGGGTTATGTGCACATACATGTTAAGCTAAGGGCAAACTATAGATGCATGGAACGCAATAACTTGAATATGCGTCAACAGATTTTCATGATATTTGTACATTGTGATCAGACTTTGAAGAGGAAGCCGCCTTTCGATTTTCAGGTTCATTCGATTTGTCCTTATGGAGTTATGGGACTTAGATATTTTGGTGTTGTGAAAAAAATCCCAACGGGCGTATCTTGCTGCGTGAGCGTAGGCTTTATTATACTTTTCAAGAAAAGGATCTGTTCTTAAATGATGCTATTGAATTTGAAGACGTTTAACATTTGAACCACTTGGTGAGTGTCACTGCTGATGGACCAGGAGTCCTCGAGGGCACATGTAGCAAAGTTCGATCAACTTAATTTTTTTTCGGGGGGGGGGGATTAAAGTGAACGATGTACTCCATTTAATTGTCGCGTCGCATGGCAGAATTATGTATGAATAATAAATTCCGCCTTTTTCTTCACTTAATATTGTGCAGTTTTAAATTTTGAAACATCGCTCGAACTATTAACTCTAGATCCTACGACGACCACATTACCACTATATGTAACGTGCGACTGCGATATAACATTTTTTACGGTAATCGCGACTATTTTTCTTCTGGTTTTTGATGCATTATGGGTAATTTACTGTGTTTCTAGAGTTTTCTCCCAAAAACTGAATCCGTTTTAGTTCCTTTATAAAAAATAAGTTTCAATATGTGTTTATAATATCTACATCTTTAACTCCAAAGCATAAAAGATAAGTAAGCAGTGTATTTTGCCAGATTTTCCTCTTTATGCCTTTTTGACATTTTTAAACGTAAATCGAACAAATCTTCGATGCTTCAGTCATGTGTATGTTCGGTTTGATAGGATAAAAGAAACAGAAATAGTTTGAATGTCGTTTGGATAAGCTTTCTGCTAGAAAAATAAAAATAACATACATTTAGGCGACACTTAATTACGGTAATGGCGACACTTTTTTACGGGTATAGCGACTGTTTTCTATGGTGAAAGAATTGAACCTGCGATTATTTTTTACGGTATCTAGATATTTGTTCTACAGGCGAAATATAATTTATCTGAGGGAGATCTCATTGGAATGACAGTTACTTCTGACAAGTCCCTATGCACTTAGGCACGGTCCATTTGATATTCTGGGGGGGGGGGGGGGGGGGGGCTTGGGTTTTTTGTCGGAGCAAGATTATTTTTTTCGCCCCAGACCGGGGCAAAGTTATTTTTTTCTCGCAAAGTTGGAGCAAGGAAATTTTTTTTATAACAATTGATGTGAATATTAAGAATGTTTGTGTTTTTCAATAGAAATTCTTTATTTTTACTTTTAAAAATACTCCAAACATTATTTTTATATAAAACTTGTATTCACATCTATACTGAGAGAGGTGAAAGATTTTTACAATATGCGATATATAATGTTTAGTTATCAAAATGTATAAAAGGTCATGTAACATGTAAAAGGGCCTGATGCAAGTTTTTACATGTAAAAATGATAACTAGTGAAAAACTTATTTAAATTCTCCTTCCAAGCTTGTATATAAAATCAGACACTATGGTGATCGATACATCGTATCTATTGTAGTAATGAATTATATTGATAATGTATATAAGCATTGTTTCAGTAACATGCATTCTTTAGATATTTTAAAATATAAACTTGCCATTACAGAAGAAAACTATGGCGAGCGAAGCGAGCCAAAAATTTTTCATAGAAAGTAAAAACTGCGGCGAGCGAAGCGAGCCGAAAAAATTTCAAGAATTTTAAGCGAATTTTATGGTTATTCTTCAAATTCAGATTACTTGTAAGAGCAAGATTATTTTTTTCTGTCACACCATAAGCAAATTTATTTTTTTCATCAAAATTCAGAGCAAAATTATTTTTTTCGAAAAAAACCCAAGCCCCCCCCCCCCCAGAATATCAAATGGACCGTGCCTTAAACAGTAAAAAATATACAACATCATACCACTACAAGGGCATAAAACAAAGGGATAAATGATCTACATAATGATAAGTTGTTTTGTTATACAGATAACCTGCATGGAATCCAAGTTTGAAAATAGGATAATACGAAACCAATTGTCATTAAGAGATGAAATTAACCATCTGTATATAAAAGAAAACATGCTCCTGTATCATACCCTTGTTTGTTAGACTTGAGTGTTAATGAAGAACATGTTATCTATATCGTTTTTATAAAGCGCATGATATACTAGTAATTTAAGGTTTTCATATTATCTGCTCGCTGATTTGAAATCAACGAAAACTTACAGCATAATGTTAAAAGGTTTGGGGACAGGTTAATATTTTTGGTGGAGGTTTAATGAAAATGAAAGTCCCGATTTCGCATAAAAATTACGGAAATGTACAACTATGATGCTTTTACTTAATATTTCATAATACGAAAACAGCCCGAACTGATCCCCGATCTACTACGATTGAACAACAACTTCTACCGTCATTACAGCTACGTGCATTGCAAATTCGTTTACATATGTAGATATACGATTCTTATAAAGTACCAGTAATATTTGCTCAAGTCAGGGCTAAGTCGAGCAGATCGTCTTCATCAGTCGTATATATGCCATAGAACAGTACATGTAGTTAGATCGGTGTCAGTAGAGAAGGTAGGGGCGACTCGTGGAAAAGTCTGGGCTTAGTCTTGGTGAGTCGGGCCTAAGTCGGGGTGAATGATTCGATTTTGTGCTGTCTAGAGGGATATAGTCATTTTACATATTTGTCAACCTAGCTCATTCGCGAAGAAGGTCTGTTCCCGATTATCCCCGACTGAGCTACGATTTACGCCGACGTAGTCCCGACCTTGCTGCAACCTAGCACCGACCTTAATAAGTCGGGACTGAGCTCCTACAAAGCAAATGTATACATTTGACGGAGTGTCTCCTCGACCTTCCCGACTTAGCTTTGACCCTCTTCGACTCGCCCTGACCAACCTACGACTCGCCCGACAGAACCCCGATTCACACCGACTTCACAAGTCGGGCACTTTGTGACTGGGGATTGATACTTTTTAGGGCTCAACCCCGACTTATTTAAGTCGGAGCAACGTCGGGGAGGTCGGATCTAAGCAAGGGTAAATCGTAGCTCAGTTGAGGCTCATCGGGAACAGACCTTCGCGACTGAGCTACGAATCACCCCGACTTAGCCCCGATTCACCAAGACTAAGCCCGACTTTACTACGGGTCGCCTGGACCTTCCCAATTGACGCCGACCTAACTATAGCTGATGAAGACAGAGCTACGATCTGCCCGACTTAGCTCCGACTAAGCCTTGACTTGAGCAAGTATCTTATTATGTCTATTAGTTGACCAGTTAAATTTCACCATGCCATTAAAAAGAGAAAGGAGCTCCAAAACAGGTTCCAAAAAGACTGATACTTTAAAAAAATGATTATCGTATATCAATTTGCAACACAAGTCGTAGTTATGTCGGCGGAAGTCATTGTTTAATCGTGGTAGGTCGTAGTTAAGTCGGGGCTCAGTCTACTCAAGTCGTGGTGAGTCGGGGCAGGTCGTAGCTAAATCGGAAAGGTAGACCTGGGCTAAGTCGGCGTGAAGTCGTAGGTAGATTGTGGTAGATCGTAGTCGAGTCGTAGTGAGATCGGGACAGAGTCGGTGTTACGGTCAATAAGGATATTACAGTGCCAACTTCCCCAACGTCATCAAAATTTTAAGTCGGGGCTAATCTTGGAGCTAAGTCTGCTGCACAACTGCTTCAGTACCTTGATATATTTATAGCATACATGTCTCTGCCTATCAACATATCTCATACACGTATACCATGTATTTGAAGTGCTAAAGAAAAAAGTTTACACATTTTATGGACGATATTATATGAACAGAAAGTTATATATTCCCTTAAAAAACAGTCGCCTATATCGTAAAAAACTATCGCGATTACAATAGAAAAGTGTCGCCTAATATGGTTCTTTACCGTTAAAAAGTGTCGCAACACGGGACAAGTAAACTTATTCTTAAGAAGACTTATAGATGAAATAAAGAGTTTTATATATTTTATTCTGGTATATTTTTTACATGAAAACGTATCTTTGTCTGATAACATCAGTATTTTCATTTTGATACTGGGTTTTGGGGACATAAACACTAAAAATCGCTAGAAATTTATGTTTCTGTCGGTTTTGTCGTCAGAAACGCGATTTAAATTGCTTAATTTCCCAAATATGTAAGCATTTGATAATCATAAAAGAAAATTCGAATTCATTTTACAAAATAAACTTTAAAAAAAGGTCGGAATCTGTATTTTATCACCCGATTTCTCAATAAAATGAAAGATCTACCGTAAAAAAAATATCGCGATTACCGTAGAAAATGAATTCCCGCAGTCGCACGTTACATAGAGTGATTACAGAATAGATAATTCAGAACATCATAAACCAAATTCATACAAAATAAGGATAAAACAGGAACCAAAGAATATAAACAAAAACCTCCACCACACGAGAAGACGCGAACACCCAATATGGGGGGTTGGGTTGAAACCAGGTGCCCAGGAAGAGTCAGCATCTCCTGCTTGCATGCAACACCCGTCGCTTCAATTCGATAGAAATGTCACATCCGGTTACTTCCATTTCGGAAGATATAAGCATATTTTGTGGTTGGATGGCTCAAATTGTCTAAGAAAGAATATCATCCACCATTGTAGACAATGTGACATCATAGTTTATGACGAGTTTCCCGTATCGACCGTAGAACTTTCTCAGTGGCAGTGTTAGTTGGTCACAAATGTATCCCTGATTGAGGAGCTTATCTGAATGACGCCTAGCTCTCAGAAAAAAAATACATGTATTACCTCTGGCATAACGTATCAATTGAGATATGAACATGCCATAAGAAGGCAATGAGGGGATGTTGCTACTCAGAAAGAAATTTTGTGATGCTGAAATTGAAGTCCTCACGTTTGTCATAGAGTGAGGTGTTCATGTGACCACCAATGTCGTAGGACAACATTATGTCCACATAGGATTTGTCACTGTAATTTCTTTGACTTCAAGCTCCGAAGGATAGATTCCGCTAAGGTAATCCGCGAATTTTGAATTATTGATCTGTAAGTGAAGTTTAAGTCAGAAATTAAGTACCTTTCCTTTCAGAGACAAAAGATTAAATAAATTTAGATTCGTAAGAGTAAAGAAAAAATGTCGGCAAGGAGTGGGGAACAATTGGTTCCAATTTGAACTCCCACAATTTACTGGAAGACTTTTTCTCCGAACACCACAAAAATGTTGTCGATCAGGAAGTTTAACATCTGTATAATATCTGTTTCAGTGTACTTATTTTTCTTGATCGGACTCTTTTTTTTAAACACAGTAGGTTTTGTCATAGTTAACAACAATGAATTTATATTATTGCCGTTCTTGCATGTAAACGCATTGCTTATAATTGTTGTTACTTGAAAACGTAACATCACTAACGGTTTTCTATTAACTGGGCTTGTTGTTGTTTTCTAAGTAAAAGAAAGGAGGGAATCTCAAACCCGACTCGGATGCAGTACCAACAGCAAAACACCTGATGCGAAAACACAGAGTAGACAAGCACAGCAAGAGACGGAAAAGAGACATATGACATAGGCACATGAAACACAATATACTACACATAAACCAACGAGACAAATGTGCAATCGGTGCCGACTTTGGACGGCCATCTGCCCCACCATTAAATAAGCAAAGGGTGTGATTATCCCGATTATGTGCGCACAACCCTCCCACTTTTCCGGAAGGTCTCGAAGAACACATATTAAGTACAGTGTAAAATAACCTCTTCACTGTAAAATGTCCACACATACAAGATAGCAAAATGCAGGGACCCAAGCAACACAGATGAATATGAAAATGGAAATAAAAAGGGGGCGTTCGAAATATAGTCCGTGCGCCGCCGGCTGTAGCGAGCCCATGCATGCTACTACCCGAGGTGTCCGAACAACATTCAGAGAGAGCAGGTGATCGGGGTAAATCACTTCTAAATAACATGCTGATAGATAAGTTAGATCTGATATTACTATAAAGTACACGGGAAGGAAAAAACTACATTGAATGTCACTGTTTTTCCATGAATTGATTTCGTACATGTATGATTACATTTTCCTAGTACTGAAAGGGCCCTATATTCGTTGAAAATAAAAACCGGAAAGACAAGTCATGTGAGTAGACTGCATTCGAAGAATTTGTACATTCCTATATTTTCTCACTGTCGGTGAATGTTGTATTTATTTGCTGTACATATTTCACATAAACCTAACCGGTACAGATACGGAAGTAAAGTGTACTTTTCAATGCATATAAGCCAATGGCTAGAGAGGTAATGGGTGGTATATTAAATCCCTATTTACACTGTGGATGACAACAGGAAGTATGTCTCTCGACATTGTTGACTCATTAACATAATATTAACACGGGTAATTGTTCTTTTTAAATTTACTTTTTTTTCCTTTTAATGGTTTACTTATACAGCAGTGGTTCAGGGGAAAGTAGTGTGATTCTACGTACTTGTTTTAAATAAAAAGTAGGTTCTCTGAAGTATTAACTAGTGCAAATAACATTCGAACGAGAGAAATCATAGTTTACATGTATAAAATGTTAAACGTCTTCAAATTGAATAGCATCTTTTAATTAAGAACAGATAAATTGGCAGCATGGACCAGACATGCACGTTTCGGGTACTTAACGTTACCTCGTCAGTTATCCTAAAAAAATGAAAGTTAAAATGTCGAAAAAAAGCAGGATGGATGGGATATGATGCTACAGGACCCACGCTAACGCGCATTACATGTACGATAAATGTACTTGCTTTGTGTTTCATACCCGTAACAAAACACAAATAAAGACACTTATTCTCTATTTATAAGAATTCTACATGTCTTTTAATTATAATCGTGAATGAGAGTCAAACACAAAACTCAAATCAGAATCTAAAAATACTATAAATAGACATACATGTTCTATAAATAGGCATACATGTTCCTGAACACGGTACGCACTCTCACAGGCGAGACAAGAATACTATATATGCATGTAGGCAGACATGTTCCTGGACACGGGATGCACTCTCACAGGCGAGACAAGAATACTATAAATAGGCATACATGTTCCTGGACACGGGACGCACTCTCACAGGCGAGACAAAAATACAATGAATAGGCATACATGTTCCTGAACACGGGGCGCACTCTCACAGGCGAGACAAAAATACAATGAATAGGCATACATGTTCCTGAACAAGGGGCTCATTTTCACTAGCGAGACAAAAATACAATGAATAGGTATAAATGTCCCTGAACATTGGACGCACTCTCACAGGCGAGACAAAAATACAATGAATAGGCATACATGTTCCTGAACAAGGGGCTCACTTTCACAAGCGAAACAAAAATACAATGAAAAGGCATACATGTTCCTGAACACGGGGCGCACTCTCACAGGTGAGACAAAAATACAATGAATAGGCATACATGTTCCTGAACACGGGGCGCACTCTCACAGGCGAGACAAAAATACAATGAATAGGCATACATGTTTCTGAACAAGGGGCTCACTTTCACAGGCGAGACAAAAATATAATGAATAGGCATACATGTTCCTGAACACGGGACGCACTCTCACAGGCGAGACAAAAATACAATGAATAGGCATATATGTTCCTAAACACAGGGCGCACTCTCACAGGCGAGACAAAAATACTAGAAATAGGCATACATGTTCCTGAACACGGGGCGCACTCTCACAGGCGAGACAAAAATACTATAAATAGGCGTACATGTTCCTGAACACGGGACGCACTCTTATAGGCGAGACAAAAATACTATAAATAGACATACATGTTCATGAACACGGGGCACACTCTCAAAGGCGAGACAAAAATACTATAAATAGACATACATGTTCATGAACACGGGGCACACTCTCAAAGGCGAGACAAAAATACTATAAATAGGCGTACATGTTCCTGAACACGGGACGCACTCTCACAGGTGAGACAAATATACTTTAAATAGGCATACATGTTCTATAAATAGACATACATCGACGAGACAAAGCGAACAAACAGAGAACATCACTCCTTAAAATTACGAAGGACAACACTATCTTAATGAACATTATTCTCAGATTCCAGTGAAAGAACGAAATTCCTTGAAAAAATCAGCTATTTCAAAATAGAAACTGGAAACAGTGAACACTGATTACTTGTGATCATCAACTCGTCAACTAAAACATCAAACATTGGACATAGCAGCCCCCACACATACAAACAGTATGACATTGAATGTACTCCAATATAAGAGTATAGAGTTAACTTTATCTGCAAAGAAGCAAAATTAAGCCCTAATGGAGATGGTATCAGGTGCCGGAGAGAGTTAGCATCTCCTGTTTCATGGTAACACCCGTCACTTAGGCCGAGCAAAATCAAGAGGCACACAAAAAATAGCATAAAATACATGTAAAAGCATTAAGTTACTTAGATATGACAAATATGCAGTAAATGAGTGTGAAAATTCATACATTTAATGAGTTAATTAAAAAAAAGGTACAAAAATGTGAATTTCTGACTAAGTCCGAAAAGACGTCAAATACGCGTCAGTAATTTGACTTCGGAGTGGAACCAAAAATAACAACACTTTTTTAGACATATCTCTTGATCATTCTGATGCTCTCAGTTTGTAGATACGTGCGTTGGTTCTGAAGAAAAAAGTTTGTCAAAGGACGGAACCCCATGACCCACTTCTGTCTGTGGTGGCGCCACAGATGGCTTAATGTTTTATTTCTTAATTGTATGTCCAAATTTTGTTTTGCAGCGACAAAGTCATTCTCTCATAAATATTTCCTTCAGTGAGCATTTTTGTTCCTTTATTATCGGATCTAAAAACTAATAGAACAGTCAAAGTCAAATAATTCTGCTGTTAGAAGGGACATAGGGCTGTTTGAGATGTTTCATGCCAAATAAATGTAGTGATAATGCTTCAGCAATTTTCAAGAGAAATCGGTCGATTGAACTCTATAAATTCAATATCTTTGTAGAAAAAAAGAATCGTTTCGGAGAAGGGTTAACATTTATTATCTGTCAATATTGAATCGTAAAATTCTAAAGTGTGATGTTCTTATCTGCTTTTGCTTTATTTTTCAAGAATTTGTATGCCTATTTAAAATTGTAATTTTTGGATTCGGACTATGGGTTTTGTATTTGGTTTCTTTCACTGATCTCAGTATTAGAGAACAACACAGTGTACAGAACAAAGACGAGGAGATCCCCCAACAGTGAATACAGTGGAACGTTATCTCATGAGAAAAGAAAAAGCGGACAAACAGACGGAGAAAATAACACAGCACCATAGAAACACGACGGACAGCACTGTTTAAGAATCCAGTGCAAGAACGGAAGTTATTGTAGACGGCGATTTCAAATGAACACGCTGTATCTTAATTAGTTTAATTTAATATACAGAACCGTCCTCCCTAAATATTCATCTTTTAAGGAAAATATGATAAAGAATCGACGGATGTACACTTGTAAATGCCATTTTTCGTCTAAGTTATGTCATTGAATATTTTTATTACTTTATTTTCTTTTCCTAATACTGTTTCATTTGAAGGGGATGATTTTATTTTTTTCCTGGAATGGGACAGCAAATAGGCTCGTCTGGAATAATGCACTTTCGGTGTATCAAAAGTCGGCAGCGGTTGCCCATTGGTCTCGTTGGTTTATGTGTTGTCTGTTGTTTTTCATGTTTCTGTGGTGTGGGTTGGTGTTCCTTGTCCCTTTTGCGTCTCTTTCTGTTGGTGTCTGCTCTGTGTTTTTGCATTGGGTGTTTTAGAGTTTTGCTGTGGGTGCTGCAACCGAGTGTTATTGGAGATCCCCTCCTTTTTTCATTATATAAAAATGTATATATATATATTTTTTTGTTTTAGCAGTCACCACATGCAAACTCATTCCTATTGTCAGATTACAAGTATACGTGATAATCTGAGCAAACACAAATTTCTTGAATATGTCTCATTTTCTTATGATACGTAAAAAATTGTCTTATATATGACCTTTGATATATTTAAGAGAAAAAAAAACTTCCGACTCAAAGAGAGCTACAAACTAAAATAAGAAATAATCTGGTAGATCCCAGACTAAACAGTTCTTTATCAAATTTAGTTTTTCGAAAAAAAAAAACCAAACAAACAAAAGAAACAACAAAAAGATAAATAAAAAGAAGAAAAAAAAAAACAACTACAAAAAGAAAAAAATAAACAAACAAACAGAATCCCAAAAACACAAAAAAAAACCCCATTGAGCTAAGTACAATGTGCTTTCAAACAGAGGCGTATGACTTTTTTTTCTGAAGACATTCAACGAGATCTATGATTCCAATTACATTCTAATCAAGTAGAAAAACTGTTCCACATCAACCAATCCTCGCACGTTCTTTTATTCTTTGAAATACAACTGGTCAGTCAACGAAATATTGTTTTTAACTCAATGCAATGTGTAAGAACATGCATAAAATAAGCATAATGTCAATTTGTGACCGCGATGATATGAAACTAAAATGCAGATTTTAAAAGGCGTTCTTTTTATTCTTCGAACTACAACTGGTCAAAGTCAACGAATCATTGTCTTTAACTCAAGGCAATGTGTGCAAATTTGCATAAAATAATCATGATGTAAATTTGTGGCTGCTATGATATGAAACTTAAAGAACAAATTTAAAGAGGTGTTATCTTGAATAATAGGCCATCTTTAGTTTGGGGTTTTCCGATTATTACATAAGGTATGTCTTTATGGTTAATTCGTATTACTTAACATGTACTTTCTATTCTGTTCCTAGTGCCGATTCATTTGATAAGGGTAATTTTATTATTTTTTTTCATGGAATAAGACAGCAAAGAGGATTGTCGGTAATTTAAAGAGCTTTCTATACAAAATTTTTCATTATAACAAATGCAACATAATAATTTATTTTTAACGTCAGATGACTTGTATACCTGATTGAACTGGGCTTACTCAACCACTAATGTACCTTATTCCTCTATAATATATAGAAATATTTCTAAAATGGTAAATGGCAAATTTCATTTCAAACCGATATAAAAACAACATTTATCTCTTTTAAAGAGCTTTGAACCTAAAAAAAAAAGACCGAAACTCAGAAACCCCGGAGTCACAAATCCTATGTCTTGGTTGGTTTTCCGAAAAATAAAACCACACTGAGCATTTTCTGCTATATAAACAGAGGTGTCAGATGTGTAGTACTAATAAAAAAAAACATTCGATAAGACAATTAAGGATTACAAATACATTTCAATCAGCCAATCAGAGAAACGATTCCACATCAATCAACCAATCCTTCTCTTAATAAAAGCAAAAAAAAAAAAAAAAAAATTAAAATGGAATAATTCGTTTTAGAAAATTGTGGAAGTAAGTGTATTTTGTGTATGCGCCTTGTGTCTGTGTTTTATCATGGTAAACTACATAAAGAAAAGGGAACATAAATATTTGAACAAAAGGAATTTTCGAGTTGTTTGAATATGGTTCTAGTTTGACGAAATTCTTTTTACAGCTGACTTGCTCAACAAAGTAATATGTAATTTTTTTTTTCTTCGAATTAAAAATATAACATTACAGCCTATTAGATTTAGATGTATTCATTTTTTTCGCATATTCTATACAGTAAATGGGAAAAGGCATATGTAGATTTTTCCTGAATTTTCTTTAAAACATATGTTATGAAATAATATTTTCCGTTCCAGTCAATGGCATCAACTTTTATTGATCATTTTCATATATTTCGTTTTCAGAATTACATTCTTCATGATTTTGTATGCCTTCGGTTTCTGATTTTCTGGATTGTCGGTTTTGTGCTGTGTACAGGGATATGGTCATTATCCATATTTGTCATTCGAATCGTGTCAGTAAATACCTTTTTTCAATAGAAATTATGAGATTTGAACATAATTTTTATCAGCAATGACAACAAATTATATCTATTCTGTTTAAGTTTTTTTTTAACGAATCGTTGGTTGACAAATGATGAAGAGTTTCTTTTCTCTCAGTATTTTCTCTGTTCTCAGTGACAATTTTCTAAATAAATGATGTCATCTGGCTAATTATACATAATTTCACTTCAAAATATGATAATAGTGTCATGTTTTAAAATCTAAGATTTTCGAACATTAGAGCTCAATTATTTCAGAATCTGCATGAAACAATTTCTAACTTCTCTTATTGTCTGTATGCAGATCATGAAAGAATCTTGTATTATCTTGGAATTCTCAAGAATTATGTAGCCTGCAGCTAAATGTTGTTCTTTAAGATTCTATACGACAGAATTGAAAAAAATGAATATAGGTACTTACCCGACAACCTCTTGTTAAACATGGCGGATTGGCCGCAACTGATTTGCATAAAGCAATTTGTTTATCAAGAAAATCACGTGACGTTTTCTCTCGTATGTGATTTGCCAATTTCGTAGCTTGTTCTTAGTTGTGTTATGCAATCACAAAGACACAGGAAAAAGATTAATATGTATGTATATACTGTCAAATTGTGCAATAAGAGGTCCTGCAAATGAGTTCACGCAACGTTCAACAAAACTGCGTCACTGTACTTCTGACAAAATTTGTTTTCTATGGACGTCTGACGAGGTTTGTCGAAGGAATCTCCCTAGTGACATATTTTTAACCAATTCAAGTCTTACATATTTCTAAATCTCTTGGATTTAGATCTGCTTTATCCTGGAATTGGATCTTCTTTATCTCATTGGACTACAATAATACGGAAGTTATCCAACTCTATACCTTCTTGAAGATAATTTCAAACCAATTTATTATGCACCAGACATATAAATATTTTAAAAATCCGCATTAGTGATGCTTCCAGCCAAAGTGATTTTCAGGAGCCACAAAAAATTCATTTTAGTAGCGCCCTCTAGTTTTATTCATTAACTTAAATTTGTGCATTTACTTTACAGAGAGTGCGCGTCACCAAATTTCCCGTAGGTTCGATTCAATAGCATATCCAAATAAAACTTGTGTTCAAAATAGCATTTGAGGGATGGTGCTAAGAGCCTAAGATGTTAACCTCCTTTGATTTCGATGATGACAAATATGGATGTTAAATGTCTTCAAATTGAATAGCAACATTTAAGAACAGATAAATTTGCAGCATGCACAATGACCATTATACCAATACACAGTACAAAATCGATAATTCAGAAAATCACAAACCGAAGGCATACAAAATCAGGATTAAACAGGAACCAAAGCAAACAAACAAAATCCTCCACCATGTGAAAAGAAGCGAACTCCCAATTTAGGAGTGATTTTGTTATGAAGTTTCCGAAATAGCAATAAAATATTTATGATGTCAAATTGATAAAGGGCCAATAGAAAGCTTCTTTCAGGCGACAGAGCTGGAAAGAAGTGATTAATACACTTTAAAACATCAAGTCACGGGCAACGATTTTAATTGCTCAACACTGCAACGTGAAATAAGTGTTAATATTTATGATATATTGATAATACGGAAGTGATCCAACTCCATACCCTCTAAATGAAAATTGTCCCAATATTGTATCTAGGGTGTCCGTATAGCAAACACGATTCGATAAATTCAATTCTTCGCAGGTTTTCGTTCTTTTTTTTTTAAATTAGCATGATCTGCCAACATGGAGACATTTTGTTGTTGTATACTCAGTTGGGATATCAATAGTGAAATATATGTTCGATTGTAATAATTTTAAAGTACACCATATGCGCATTTAACAAAGTAATCCTCATCAGTGATGATCCGCGTCAAAAGAGAGAAAATATATCAAGAGCAAAATTCTTTTAAACATAACCTAAATGAATGCTTTAGAGCCATATGTTGGGGAGATATTACATCAAATAAATATACAAAAAATGTGTTTCAAGTCGGTGCAGAGGCATAGTGACACTATGCGAACGATAAATATGTCTCTAGAATGTGATTACAACATCAAAGATTATTTGTGTATCATTAGGATGATCTGTCAACATGGAATCGTTTAACCAATGTATACTCGGTGAGATCAGTGAAAGAAAGCCAAATACAAAACCTGAAATCAGATTCCAAAAATTACAATCAAAAGGCTTACACATTCTTGAAAATATATATAAAACAGATCTTTCTCACGCGAAAAAAATATAGGACAAACAGACGGAGACAATAACACAGCATCATAGAAACACGAAGGACAACTTTATCTAATGAGCAATCTCCAGAGTCCAGTGCAAGTAAGGAATGCATTGTAGGTGGCGCTTTAAAAAGCGATACCTTGATAAGTACAATTTAAAGATCAATAAAAATATCACATGAATCATGTTACATATATGATGCAAGTTATAGTATCTAAGTAAGTAGGACCAAAATGAAGCTTCCCGTCGATTTCAGTTTCTCTCTTAGTATTATTCATTAAATAAAAACAAGGAGGAGTTTCGCTCATTGGCCGCGGTGTGGGAACCTAGAACAAAAAAAAAGTACCGAAAATGATTGTAAGTCGCGCCGAACTGAATAAATTCGACGAAGGAGTTAGATGTACACTACAATTGAAAAATAAAATTTCATTGATCCAAACGCCTACCAAACATAATAATTTCTTGAGGAATCTGCTATTACGAAATATTATAAGAAAAAATTTCCAAAATAAATAAAACAATCAACTTAAACATACTGTTTGTTTAAATATTTCAAAACTGAATACAAAATATCCGACTTAGACACGGTCCATTTGATATTCTGGGGGGGGGGCTTGGGTTTTTTGTCGGGGCAAGATTATTTTTTTCACCCCGGACAGGGGCAAAATTATTTTTTTCTCGCAAAGTTGGGGCAAGGAATTTTTTTTTAACAAAGTGATGCGCATATTTAGAATATTTGTGTTTTATCAATAGAAATTATTAAATTTTTACTCAAAACTCTAATTATCAATATATTAGTTTATTTTTATGCAAGTATTTAATTCACTGTTAAACAGAGAGATAAAAGATTTTTACATGCAATTCTCAACATTTTATATAAGGCACATGTATATAACATGTATAAGAGGGGAAGGTCTCCTAGACAAATTTGAAAAATGTAGAATTTTAAATTGGTGAATAACCATGATTACTGAAGTAATTCTCCTTCCAAGCTTACAAGAAGATAAAATTAGACTCTGTGGGATACATGCAACAATTGTATTAATAGCAATACATAAATATTGATAATATAAGCTTTTAAGAATAATGTTTGGGTAGAAAACCATGGCGAGCGAAGCGAGCCGAAAATTTTTGATACAAATTGAAAACTGCGGCGAGCGAAGCGAGCCGGAAAATTTTCAAGAATTTTAGCGAAATTTTATATTCTATAAATTCAGATAACTTGTAAGAGCAAGATTATTTTTTTCTGTCACCCCATAAGCAAATTTATTTTTGTCATCAAAATTTGGAGCAAAATTATTTTTTTTCGAAAAAAACCCAAGTCCCCCCCCCCCCCCAGAATATCAAATGGACCGTGCCTTATCAGGAGGGAGATGTAGCAATTTACATGTGTGCGGCGCCACACAAATTAACTTTAACAGCGACACCTATAATGAATGGCATTTCAGAAAATGGAAGAGTTCCAATTCTATACCTTCTTCAACAACATTTCAACCTACTTTTAACGCACCAGACACGTGTTTCGGTTAGTACATCCTCATCAGTGGTACTCCAAGCTATATTGATTTTCATACACAGCCAAATTTATTTTAGTAGCGCCCTCTATTTTATGTTTTGAATTTTATGAATCTACTTCGCAAAGAGTGCACGGTTCCAAATGTCCTGTAGAGTTGCTTCAATAGCATAGTTAAATACAAGTTATGACCAAAAATAGCGTTGGGGGATGGTGCTAGGATGTTAACCTCCTTTAATTTAGATGGTAATTTAGGATGGAATGACAGCTAGGTATCCAAAATAGAAGTGGTTTCTTTTTTTAATAAATTTAAACCTTTTACCAGCATCAAAGGGTGTTGTATGTACTTCCTTTAAGAAGTACATTTATCACAACACCGTAAAACAAAGAAAATGTAATTCATAAAGGTACCTTCTCTAAATGGTAATTTCGGACGCACAAAGCGAAATTAAAATCAGGCAGAGAAGATGCCAGTGTGATGATTGAATTGTCCACAATTTTGACAGAAGGTAACAGTGATCGGGAAAACTCTCTTTGGAAAATGTATCGACCCTACAGGAATCGACGCTACAGGAAATTTGGAGCCGCCTACTCTCTGTAAAGTAAATGCAGAAATTTAAATTCTAAAAATAAAACCAGAGGGCGCTAGTGAAATAGCACTTTGGCTAGAATCATTGATAAGAATTTAATATTCGAAACACTTGTCTGGTGCATGGAAATTGGTTTGAAATGTTCTTCAAGAAGGTATAGAGTTGAAATACTTCCGTATTATTGTAGAGTTCGCTTCTAAAATAAATTTGGCCGTGTCTGAAATGACAAATATGGATAATGACCATAATCCCTGTTTACAGCACAAAATCGA
Organism: Pinctada fucata; assembly: GCA_028142955.1. Taxonomy (NCBI): domain Eukaryota; kingdom Metazoa; phylum Mollusca; class Bivalvia; order Pterioida; family Pteriidae; genus Pinctada; species Pinctada fucata. Next base: position 62,801,777 of record AP027103.1, on the reverse strand, counting down.
TAACCCAGAAAATCAGAAACCGAAGGCATAAAAAATCAGGATAAAACAGGAACCAAAGCAAACAAACAAAAACATCCACCATATGAAAAGAAGCGAACTCCCGATATGAGAGTGAGACCAGGTGCCCAGGAAGAGTAAGCATCTCCTGCTTGCATGCAACACCCGTCGCTTCAGTTCGGTAGAACTGTCACGTCCGGTTACTTCCATTATGGAAGATATAGAGTACAATCTTTGGTTGGATGGTTCAAATGGTTTATGACAGAATATCATCCACCATTCTGGAAAGTGGGACATCATAGTGTATGACGAGTTCCCCATATCGACCGTAGAACTTCCTCAGTGACGATGTTAGTCGGTCACAAACATATCCCTGACTGAGAAGCTTATCTGAAAGACGCCTAGCTCTCAGAACAAGATCCGTATATTTGGTACTTGCTCTGGCATAGCGTATCAACTGAGATATGAACACGCCATAAGCAGGCGATGAAGGGATGTTGCTACTCAGAAAAGGAAAGTTTGTAATGCTGAAATTGAAGTCGTCACGTTTGTCATAGAGTGAGGTGTTCATGTGACTATCAGTGTCGTAGGACAACATTATGTCCAAATAGGATGCTGAATTATTTGTCTCTGTAGTTTCTTTGACTTCAAGCTTCAAAATCACTTAGGCATGAAGTATCACTGATAAGGATTTATTACCAGAAACACGTGTCTGGTGCATTAAGATTGCTTTGAAATGTTGTTCGAGAAGATAATGAGTTGGAACACTTCCATTCAATTGTTTTAAAACAGGTTATTGATAATGAAAGCCTTGAACGAACTTAATTAGTAATGTATGCATTTTAACATAGGCCTTAGGTTCTCGTCCCTTTACGATGGCAGTCTAGGGACATCATCATCAATCCAAGCAAAATATTATTTTATCACATACTTTTGTCTTAACTCGATCATTTATAATTTTTATATCAAAGTTCAAAAGCAAGTCATATTGGTTAGCTTTAGTTGAAGTACATTCCAATGGCTCAATTTGATTTTTGTCATGGTCGATTGTGGATTGTGGATTATCTATATTTTAAATTCACAAGATACTATCGAATATCACTGAAACATTTCAAGTCACAAATTTTAAAAGAATTTGAATTAATTGATCAGCAGAGATGCACACAGTAAATATCCATAGGAATTTGAACAACTTTACTATAGACAGAGTCACCAAATTGTACTAAAATATTGTCTTATAGCAAGAACAAGGTCTTAATCAGTCTAGTATGTGTCCTTGATTAGTATCCCTTATATTTTACAACAGAGAGAATTCCCATGTCTCCGACGTGTACATGTTATTCCTTCTCGATCAAAACACCATTTCATTTGTTGTAATAACCTATCCATTATTTGGTCGTGGCGACGAATATATTGGAAAAATCATATTTTGAATAAATTTAGCTTAAACATTGATACTTTTTTTAAAAACAAAATCTATTGATTAAAAGCAGTACCAAAAAATGAAACTTCGGTTGATCGTCTGTCTCTTCAACGCATTCGAAAATTTCTGTTATAAAAAAAAATCTTGAAATTTCTAAAACTTGGGTCCTGTAGCATCATATCCAATCCATCCTGCTATGTTTTCGGTGCAATTTTTGAACATAATATTTTTCACAATCGTTGGCCATATAACATTGTTTAGATTGAGGATCACTGACGAGGGTTAAGTACCCGAAACGTGCATGTCTGGTCCATGCTGAAATTGTATCTGTTCTTAAATGATGCTATTGAGTTTGAAGACGTTTAACATTTGGTAGCAGATCTAGACACTTTGTTTTTCTTTCTTTTTTGGTCACCTCATGTCTGGTCCATGCTGCAAATGTATCTGATCTGAAATGATGCTATTGAATTTGAAGACGTTTAACAATTCTATAGATCCTACATGGTCATTATCATTAAGAATGGCAAGCGGTATGACACTTCACTTTTTTTAATATATATTCTCGAGATAGAAAGAAAAAATATGGTTCTGGATTTCTTTAAGCCGTCCGCGGACATTAGTCTTCCACAAACACATTTTGCTTTAATGTCGCATTGCTTCAAAATAGAGATGCTAACATTCAATTAATATTTCAAATTTTGCATTATTCTCATCTGAAATTTACCCGTCAGTAGGAATTGATTCTCCAAATCATATATATCACTTTATTCTATTTTACATAATTATTGTACACCTTATCGTGTTGTGCGTCGTGTTGCATGCAATGTCCTGATTGCATGCAACACGACGGGTGTTGCATGCAATTAGGAGACGCTGACTCTCCCCGGGCACCTGGTCTCGCTTCGGGATATTGTTCATTCTGGGGTTCGCAACCGTTTCGATGGGAATTCTCACGATTTTGAGACTGAATAACTGTTAGGTACTTCTTTGAAGTTTATTTGAACAAAAAAATATAAACCATAAATTATATCAGTGAAATAAAAAAGCCATTTTCCCTTTTTTCGGGAGTTTAAGTAAATTCTCATCTCTGTGAACGAAGTCTCAGATATTTGATGAGGCACACATTTACATAAATATTGCTGACAAACTATGAGAAATGTACTTAGGTTCCTTAATCGAAAGGGAAAAACATTCCAGCACAAGGACAGCATTCAACAATGTGCATTACCTTAGCTATCCCAAGGATTATCATTGACGCACTCTTTCTTTTAAAAATGATATCACGAATTGGAGTTCAACTAATTAAGGTCATTTTGAATTATACTTTTACTTGACATTGAATATGGCATTTTACATTTAGCACTTTTCTTAGAAAAGGCGTCGCTGTTTATGCTAGTTCCTTCTTTTTATCGTTCCTCAAGTATGATGAATGAATTTTTTCAAGTTCTTTTCACCTAACACTTAATAAAAAACCAAAGTGAAAAAAACATGACATATTTCACAGTGAGGCATCGAATTGTTCAAGGTTGATGATTCCGGCAGATCTGGTTGCTTTCTTCATTTCCTTTTTTGAAAGAATAATGATGAAATGAAGTTTTTTCAAGTATACTTAAGTCTTAAATGATTCAGAAGAGATTGCAGTCATAAAGGAAGTTCTGGACATTTTATTAGTTTATATACAATTTGATACCTAGAAAAAAAACCAGATTTTAAACTGTCACTCATCAGAAAAAAATGAAGTCCAATCTGTTGAATATTGATAAGATGCATATAAATAGATGCATTTATTCTTGGAGCATTTTTCCCCGCTTTCGTTGGTGTTATATTCTATTTTTAACGAGTCCTGTTCAAACGCTGTCACCTACTGTCTTTTCTGATGCATTCCATTGAAAGAATACAGAGTAAAGACTAAGTTAATGCTATCAGGGCTTTTTGTAACTACATGTATGGTTTTTTTTCCTTTAAGATCAGATAAGTTAAGCTAAGAACAAACACAAAGACTTTTAACTTAAACTTGAAAGACAACACTTCAAAGGAAAGAGGTCAATTTGTATCCAGTTTTGACCTTGAGCGGCCATCAAATGTATTTATAGCAGATGTAATGGTTACTCGGATATCGTGCTCGCAACCCTCACACTTGTGTAAATGGACAGATGTATTCGAAGACAAACAATTTAGGCAGTTGTTTAAAAAGAAAGGCCTTCTTTCTGTAAGGAGAATGACAATGGCGCACACGGTAAAACACAGATGTCCATGGAAACACAACATTTATGTTAAATATTGGCATACGGAAAACAGTCCTTGCTTTGCTGGCTGAAGGTGAAACAAGGATCAATCAGCCGAAGTTTGATCCTCATTCTGATTGGACAAAGGATCAGGGTCTAGTCTTCTTTGTTAAGATTTGGACAGAACCTTCTATAGAGTCCTATCATCACGGTTACCCATTGTGCAATTTTGAAATAGCTTTATATTGGTCCAATACCATATATTATGTTCGTTCGAAGACTTCAGGACCTTATCCGTGGTATTTTGATATACCATTGATCATTTTTACATTCTTAATCAAGTTACCGTAAAGTAAGATCAGTGAAAGTCCGATTTATACTTATTCTGATTCTTGGATTGTCCTAAAATTAGAAATAAGTTCAAAGTAAGTTCTGTGAAACTTCTTAAACGTTTTTACAAGTTTATGACAATGTAAAGCACATCAATTGTAGATTGCATAGATATAAAACATCATTCAGGGACGAACTGATATAACAAAAACAAAGCATGTATAAATGCATTAAGATGTAGAACGTAGTCATAACTATTATCAGTCATGAATTATATAGACGCTTTATAATTCATTTCATTAGTCACATTTAGATCTAGACAGTATACCATCACCCACTTAATATTTTTACGAAAGTAATATTTCATTACAAAAATTATGTAAGGTTTCATTGTATACAAGAATCTTATTCATATTTTGAAACTTAATGACTGACATGTGACAATGACAAAACCCTCGAAGCTGAAATGAAAATAAACAAGTTTTGAAATTGATTAAATTTAAGTTGTCTTCACTCTAAACATTTGTATTCCATTGTAAAGAATGGTTAGGCTTAAAACATTCAGATATTGTATTTAAAAAATCTTGAAAAATGAAATGACCTCTATTTTTAGAACACAACCATTAATTTTTTTGTTCAACTGTTTTATCAGCATTTCAACTGTTTTATCAGCATTTTCAACTGCTCTATCAGCTTTTCAACTGTTTTATCAGCATTTCAACCGTTTTATCAGCATTTCAGTTCTTGCCTTATTTATTGAATGCTTGCTATGATCAGAAAGAATAGATCGCAATTACAGTGATTACAGCGGAACACAAACGTATGTATGTTACAAACAACCCCCCCCCCCCCGTAACAAAAAAAAAAGACACCCCAACAACAACAAATAAATAGAGACAATGAGACAAACCTTAAGGGAGGCTCAAACCGAGAGGACAAGCAAAAGGAAAACAGAACAAGGACACTTTAAAGAATTATATCAACATACAAACGATGAGAGAACAATGTGCATTCCGAGCTGACTTTGGAATCAGTGAATTCAAGCCAAACACAAAACCCGAAATCAGATTCCAAAAAAAAATCACAAAGGCTGACAAAATTCTTGAAAAAAAATCTGAAACAGAACTTTCTCACGAGAAAAGAAAACTCGGACAAACAGACGGAGACAGTAACGCAGCGCCATAGAAGTACATGAGATAACTATACATTATGAACAAAATCCAGAGGAAGTACTGAATGTAGTAGGTGGCGCTGTTAGATGCTTATTACTACAATTTAATCATATTCAAATATCACATGAATCATTCCACATATACGAGTTACAGCATCTAAGTAAACAGGACCAAACTGGAGGCTGAAAGCCTATTCAAATTTCTTTTGCTGTATTATTAAAAAAAAGGAGGAGAGGAGGTATCGCTCATGGCCCCGGTATTGTTATAATGTGTGTGTGTAAGTGTTTTTTTTTTCAAGGCTATCTGCTATGTTCATAGTATTCATCTGGATAAAGCAACGTTTATTCTGAATTAATGATTAAAGTCATATTAGTCTTGTACGGGATTTTCTGTCCAAACAATACAAGAATGAAAACTAAGCCAATATCGACACAACTAAGCCAATATCGAAAAACTCGGCCAATATTGAAGTCACGTAATTAATGAGAAGTTCAAGCGATCAATGCAAGATGGTGGCGTTGCTGGAAAAGAAAATGGACGAGAAAAGCATTATATGGCGTTGTTGATAAAGCTAAGAGTTTTCCATATTGGCCTTGTTATCTACATCATTGACTTAGTTCGATATCATATTGGTCGAGTTAATTAATAATACGCTCATTAATTAGTGTTTTCCATATTGGCCTAGTTATTGCGCCTCGGAATAATCCTATATGAATGATTCAACTATGAGAATATTCAGGCCGTATCGAACATAATCGTTATTCTCCATTGAAGGTTACAAATGCTCATTGACATTGAAATTGGAACGCTTCATCTTACAAATGGTGTATCCAACAATTGGAGCATAGATCTAATGAATAGCGTGAAGATAAAAAAAATAATCCAGCTTGTTTGAGTAATATTTTTATAATGTTAATGATGACATGAGAAGAGATGATTGGACAATAAACGGAATATTTATACTTTACAATAATGAAACGGTTTCTCAATGACCCATTTCCATTTTCCTTATTAACACATTTATAAACATAATTAGCTTTTGGTGGAAAGGCGTCCCTGTTCTAATTTATAATTGAAACGACTGATGTTTTTAAAGATGTTGAAAAACACCTCACTGTCTCCAAGATAAAAGATAAATACAAAGTTCAGAATTGACAAGATGCAGGGAGGTCCATGCTGATTACGGTGACCCTCCCTCAAGATCGCCAAATTTTTGTAAGGAAAAGGGAATGATCTCCAGCATGGCCTCCCTGCATTCATCCAGCGAAATAAACCCACAAGAAAGTGACACATAAATGACATCATACAAACTCCAAATTGCAGAAAGACACAACAATATTCACTAGAACATCATACAAAACAATCGTGACAGACGTACAGAAACATTAAACATTGATGACAGCACATAAAAGGAAGTAGACCAATGCGACTTTGGACGACCATCTGCTTTTAGCAAATGGTGTAATTATCCAGATAACATGCGCACAACCCTCCCACTTAAACGGATACACAGAGGTCTCCATGGACACACAATTGTTGTATAAACATAAAACTTCTCACTGTGAGGTGACATCACAAACAAGATAATTAAACTCAGCGGCCTCTTGAAACACAGATTCTATGTAAATGGATCTAAAACAAGCGTGTCACTAATTGTTAAAAAAATGCTTATTACGAAAAAGAAATAATGATAAAGTGAAGAAATCGTGTACAGCATTTTAAACATTTACAACTTGAATGTACGGTTGACATGAAATAATAATCATTTAATGTCCCTGTCGCTACTTTACTTTGACACTCAACAAGCACAGAAACACTTTTCTTAGAACTAAGTTATACCAGAGAAGAAGTACCAATCATAGGCCAGGAGTCAAAGATCTAGGAGAATATGGTATAACAGTAAGTCTCAATTAATGAGGCTATCGCGAACCCCCGAATGGAGGCAGGACTAGGTGCCCGGGAGGAGTGAAGGTCCTCTGACTGCATGCAACAGCTTGCCGGGAATGCTAACTACAAACGTGTCAAATCCGGTAATGTCCAAATAGGTAGATGACAGGTCTTCTATTTTGAATGTGGTACATTTCACAAGTCTTCACTCTTTTCAAACCATTGAAATTCCTGGACCCACCTGTGTAGTAATTAAATTTCCACTTTCAAAATATGGGGGGATCTTTCGATTCGTCTAACATACCGGTATTACCTGTTTTTGCGAAGGAAAATTGAGTTAATCGAATTAAGTTACGTACATCTACATATATGAGAAATAAGTAACGCGTATCCCGTCAGCATTTTTCCTTTCGTCATACTGATGGGATTGGTGTCAGAGAAAGGCTACATATACTAAGGTCTGAAGTAAAGTACACGCTTTACATAAGTCGAACTTGCCATTTATGTATTTTCCCATCTGATATTAGAGGAGAATGTCATATAGCCGATCTCGCTTGCATCCATTTTGGACGTACGTATAACTTAAAGTTCCAATCCGTCGCCTAACACCAAGGAAAACTTCTATGGAGATTTAAATAATACAATCAACTTAAACATTCTGCAAAGATCCCAGTGGAGATGAGGTCAGGTTCCCGAAGGGAGTAAGCATGTTAGAACTGCCTTCACAGAAGGTTTATGTAGAGCTAATGCATTGTGTTCATACGAAATGCAAGACATACAATTTCAAAGGTTTTATCTTGTTTGTACATTTATTTGTATATCAATGTTCATTACTTCTTCATAAAGAAAGTTCAAACCAATTACTGTCACAATTTTACGATATGCATAATTTTTAAAGTATAAGAGAGAAAAAAATGCTATTAGATATTTATGTGCAGGAGGATCTCAAAGGACATTCTATTTCATACAGTACTTATGTTATTTTTACACCAAGAGTCTTGACGACACACACATACCATATAAAATAGAAACATTATCATATGAAACACAGCGTAAATTACCAAAACAGCGTCAAAATTTCTTCTTCGTTAAAGTTAGAAAAAGACAGTTTCCTTCCAATAACGCGCCAATGTTGCCGTTTCTATTATTACGTTTTTGCAAACTATTAGTTCACTTAAGACTTCTAAATGAAAAAAGGCATTTCATTAGTTAATAACCCCATATCACCGTTTCGTGAATTTTGTGTTACGGCAAATGTTACAAAGCACTTGAGACGCATTTTTATTTTGGCTAAAAGCTGAAAGAAAAAGAAATAAAGTTGAAATCATACCATTTTGGCGTTATGTTGATCAATTACGGTGTATTACATATGATAAAACAAAAACTCGCTCTGTGATTTCAATGTAAAAATAAAACAAAACTCGTTTCTTTAAGATCCCTTATTTCTTACATGTAGACATGAGTACATCAATGAAGTGTCAATGTCAACCTGTTAACAAGAGGTCAGCCTGTACTGAACACAAAAAAAGTATCATTCTAGTTACGATACCAATATAAAATTCCCATTCATGGTCTCATATTTACGATAAAGGTGTCTACACTTAACGATAAAAAAATCAAAATTTCCATTCATTATCTCACGTGACATCTATGATAGAAGATAGAGAATATCGTAAAAAAGAAAGGGGACACCCGGGTTCGAACCGGGGACCTCTCGATCTGCAGTCGAATGCTCTACCACTGAGCTATATCCCCTTCTATTCTATTAAATGCCGGGACACGTATTCGTCACCTTATGTTTATCAAATCGACACCTTGCTTATCAGTTTATGTTCCGACTCTGTCATAACACAAATAAATGGAAAATTGCCAATTAATCAAATGCTACCATTTAAACTTTCGTAAATAAGATTTTGTGTTCGTCAAATAATAGCCAGGGCAAAAAGTTTTTCACCTGTCTGCCAATTTTGTTCCTCCCAAAAGTTTGTTTCGCAACACCTCGTAAATCTTTGAATAGGCCTTAATCTATGAAACACGAAGCATAATGCGGATGAGAAAGTGTTAATCCTTCCTTGAATAGGACGCTGGTCTACTTCAGGTGAACTCTCTAGATTTATTTTTTGCAGATTTTTTTTTCTGCAGATTTATTTTCAAACACTTACGATAAAGAATTTATACAAAATCTTCACGATCAAAGAAATTATGATGATTTGAAATGTTTCAATGGTACTTCTAGGTACCTGGATGCTATCCTCACTATCGACAATACTGTTTTTGAAAAAAAAATATAAGAATGAAATTCATCACAAGTATTGAAATTAACCAGGCAAACGTTACAAATGTTACACGTCTTCATTTAAGAACAGAAGAATTTGCAGCATTGACAAAACATGCACGTTATGGCGTTGTTGATAAAGTTAGGTATTTTCCGTATTCGCCTAGTTATCTGCAGTAATGACTTAGTTCGATATCATATTGGTCGAGTTAATTGATAATACGCTCATTAATTAGGTTCGCCTCAGACCAATACGACAGACCTCTGCGCAATAACTAGGCCAATATTGAAAACACTAATTAATAACCCTATATCAATGTTTCAACTATAAGAATATTAAGACCGTGTCTACCGAACATAATCGTCATTCTTCATTGAAGGTTTTGCCCCCTTGACATTGGAGCGCGGCCCTAATGGATAGCATGAAGATAAAAAAAGATAACTTAGCTTGTTTAAGTAATAATATTATAATGATGATGATGACATGGAAAGAGATGATTGGATAATAATAATGTTGGCACTGACCCACTTCGATTTTCCTCATTCACACATCTATAAACATAATTAGCTATTGATGGAAAAGCGTCCCTGTTATAAAATATATATTGAAACGACTGATGTTTTTAAAGTTGTAGAAAAACATCTCACTTTTTAGGAAACATACATGTAAAAGAGGAATTGAGGTCCCCAAGATAAAAGATAAACACAAAGTTCTGAAATGAGAAAGTGACAAGTTGCAGGGAAGTCCATGCTGATTAAGGTAACCCTCCCTCAAGATCGTCAAATGTTTGTGACAAGCGTGTCACTTATTGTTAAAAAATTTGCTTATTACGAAAAAGAAATAATTACCGCAATAAAGTGAAGAAATCGTGTACAGCATTTTAAACATTTACAACTTGAATGTACGGTTGACATGAAATAATTAATATTAAATGATTCACTTTGACACTCAACAAGCACAGAAACACTATTCTTAGAACTAAGGTATACCAGAGAAAAAGTACCAATCGAAGTTCAGGAGTAAAAGATTCAGGGGATGGCATCATTGTGTAAGTCTTCATTAACAAGGCCATCGCGAACCCTCGAATGGAGGCAGGACGAACGTCCTCTGACTGCATCCAACACCTTGCCGGGAATGCCAAATAGAAACGTATCAAATTCGGTAATGCCCAAATAGGTAAAAGACAGTCAATTGGAAATGTTGTACTCAAGATTATCCTTAATCATCATTGATAGGCAAACGTCGAAATGCGCAATAAGATCTTTGTAGCGACCAAAGAACTTCCAAAATGGTAAACGGAGATATTTTTCCAGGGTGTATGACAAAAGAGAGATGATTTTGGATTCAACATTATAAATTTCCTCTTGCTCGACAGTGATATTCTTAGACTATCGACATACGGTGTTTACATATCACAGCCCATCCGGTACGCCAGAGCATGTACTAATGTTTTGGATTAGTCATATTTTTGATGTGCAAAACTTAAGACTTTGATCAGTTTCCGTGAAACTTTGTAGGACTATACGAATTTTTGAAGATCGGTTCTGCTGTAAATAATAATACAAATTATAACGAGCGTTCATTTCCAGAAAATCCAGCTATGGATCCATGATTTGATTTCAGAAGGGACACCAAACTGATCTAGAATTTGAGCTAAATACTAGTAAACTATGTAATCAGCTCAAAATGACCTTTCAACGGGACATGGATCTTAGATCGTCAGGCAATAATGATTGTCTAGTGAATGAAGTTTCAGAAAAGAAAATAGCAGAATTTTACTTTTTTAAAGAATGTTCGAGGTGTTTTTGCGAAGGAAATTAGGCTAAATCGAAATACATTTGCTCAAATAAGTTACTCGCTTCTTTTAAGTATGAGAAAAAATGTTACGCGTATCCCGTCAGAGTTCGTCATCATGGTTATACTAATGGGGTTGGTGTCAGAGAAAGACTATATATCCCAAGGTCAAGTAAAGTACACGTTTCATACGTTGAACATGCCAAATATGGTTTTTTCCATCCGATCTTAGAGAAGAATGTCATTTAGCCGATCGCGCTCGCATCCATTTTGGACGTACCATTGTCGGATATACACGTGGGCGCGCCCCCCCCCCCCCCCTAAAATCGTCAAAGTAAGGGGTATTTTTTTTTGCTCAAATTAGTACGTGTAGACTTAATTTCTGGTTGTTTAAATGACGGGCCCTGTCCAAACCTCCGTAGAGAAGACAGGGCCCCGACCACCTGTCCTCTCTGAATGTCAGTCGGACTCCTCGGGAGATAACATATATGAGCTCGCTACAGCCGGCAGAGCACGGACTGTATTACGCACGTCCTCTTTTTATATCCATTTACATATTCATCTGTGTTGCTTGGGCCCCTGTGATTTACGGTCTTGTTTGTGTGTGGTCATCTAACAGTGAGGATGTTGTTTTACACCATAATTGTGCGTTCTTCGAGACCTCTGAGAAATCAGAATAGTGGGAGGGTTGTGCGCACGTAATGCAGGATAACCACACCGTCTGCTATTAACGTGGCAGATGGCCGTCCTAAGTCGGCACCGGTTGCCCATTGGTCTCGTTGGTTTATGTGTGGTCTTTTATGTTTAATGTTTCTATGGTGTGAGTTGATGTTCCTTGTCCCTTTTGCGTCTCTTTCTGTGGGTGTCTGTTCTGTGTTTTTTGCATTGGGTGTTTTGGGGTTTTGCTGTGGGTTCTGCAACCTAGTGCTATTGGAGATCCCTTCCTTTCTTTTAAAGACAGATTTCAGCAAATTTTCGCTGGCCGCTGCCGCTCGCCATCTAACTTTATTTAGATTAAATAACCTCTAATTTTTGCATAGAAAAATTCGAAGCTAAGTTTGTTATCCATTTCATACTCAATAGCCAATGTTTCCCCTTCTTTACCTCAACTTAATTTTTGAACGTTCTGTTTCTTATGAATACACCAAGTTAGTCAACGTACCCCATACAGCAAAGGAGATTGACATTGTGGAGTGTAACCCTCTTCCCCACAAAACAAGAATATTGCAAAAAAAAATCCATTGGCTCGCTTCGCTCGCCAGATTCATCATATATGTACTTCAGAGCAATAAAAATGAAAAAAATGCTTCTTTTCCATTTCAAATGGATAAAAAATATTGGATAAAATTACATTTCATAACTGTCTTCAAACAAAACGGTCATTCATCGCGAGGGTGGGGAATTCGTCCTGGGCCCCTCTTTGATAGAGGCCTTTTGATATATTCCGCGCCCCCTCTAAACTCAAATCCTGTATCCGCCCCTGCGTACGTAATTTAAAGTTACGATCCGCCGCTTAACACCTGTGAAAAACTTCTTTGGAGATTTAAAAAAATAATATATTCAACTTAAACATTCTACAAAGAAGCAAAAGTGAATCCCCAATGGAGATGAGGTCAGGTTCCCGAAGAGAGTAAGCATGTTAGAATTGCTGTCACAGAATGTTTCTGTAGAGCTAATGCATTGTGCTCATACGAAATACCATTTCAAAAGTTTTTTCTTGCTTGTATATTCATTTGTATGTCAAGGTACAAAGCCTCTTCAGATTACTTCTCCATGAAGAAAGTTCAAACCAAATACTGTCACAATTTTACGATATGCGTAATTGAAGTATCAGAGTAAAAAAGACTATGCTAATAGATATTTATGTGCAGGAGGATCTCAAAGGATATTCTATTTCATACTGTATTTGTGCGATTTTTACATCCCGAGTCTTGACAACACAAACATACCGTATGAAATAGAAATATTATCATATGAAACATAGCGTAAATGATGAAAACAGCGTCAAAGTTTCTTCTTCGATTTCTTCCAATAACGCGTCAATGTTGCCGTTTCTATTATTACGTTATAAGTTTTCTGCCTCCTACATGCGAGATATTCTTCTCCAGATTATGTCAACATGCAACTTATTTATGTCAACATGCGACTTATGTATGTCAGCATGCAAATTATTTATGCCAAATGCATCTAATGCATCTTTAAAATTATCTTGCATGTCAACAAAATAATCTTGCATGCCTACATAATTATCGTGCATGTCAATATAATTATCTTGCTTATTAACATAATCTGTACTAACATATCTCGCGTGTAGGGGGCAGAAGTATGCCAACATATCTAAATAGATAAGAAAAATGATTGGAAACTTTCTAGTTCACTTTTAAGACTACAAAAAGAGAAAAAATGCATTTTAGAAGATCATAACCCATATATTCGACTACATAAGACCGTTTCATGAATCATGTGTTATGGCATATGTTACAAAAATCTTGAGACGCATTCTGATTATGGTAAAAAGCTGAAAGAAAAAGAAATAAATTTGAAATCATACCATATGATAAAAAATATGTATGAAATAAAACACAAGAAGGGAGAAGATCTCCAACAACTCATTTCTTTGCGGTCCGTTATTTCTTACATATAGAATTAATTAAATGAATCTGTTCACAATATGTCAGCCTTGGACTGAACACAAAAAAGAAGTGTCATTCTAGTTACGATACAAATGTAAAATTCTTATTGATGGTCCCATGTAAACGTCTTCAAATTGAATAGCATCATTTAAGAACAAATAAATTGGCAACGTGGACCAGACATGCACGTTTCGGGTACTTAACCCTCATCAGTGATCCTAAATCTAAACAATGTAATATGCCAAAAAGTATGAAAGTTTACGATATTTACGATAAAGGTGTCTACACTCAACGATAAAAAAATCAAAATTTCCATTCTTTATCTCATATCTATGATGATAGCAGATGGAGAAAATTGTAAAAATGATAGGGGACACCCGGCTTCGAACCGGGGACCTCTCGATCTGCAGTCGAATGCTCTACCACTGAGCTATATCCCCTTCTATATTAAATGCCGGGACACATATTCCTCACCTGTGGGTCTATTTACATTTATTAAATCTATACCTTGCTTATCAGTTTATGTTCCGACTTTGTTATTACACTAAAAATGGGAAAATTGCCAATTAATAATGTCTTCCGACTTCCGTCGGAAGACCTATTGTTTTCGTAACCGTGGAAAATTGGATCAGCGATTTCTCAAGAACCCTGTAAGCTAGGACAATGAAAGTTCTCCAACGTTACGTTTGGAGTAAAAGCTAGATTGGTCTTTTTTATTTTTGGTCTCTGTTATTTTTTTTATCATGTTTTTTTAGTAGATTCAAATATTTGACGGGAGCGTCGAATTACTCAAAAGGACCGAAAATTTCATGTTTTGCTATTTGTAAGCTTAAATATCTCGTATTTTGCTATCTACAATTTCCATTCTTTTTGAAAGTCGACAGCCATGCAAGATATGAAATGCTAGATGCACACTGTAACGATTTATTACGATGACGTCCTTCACCGTCCTTCATATTTCCAAATTCAGAAGTTCATAGGAGGAAGACACTTTTTTGCTTATAATAGTAAACAAAAATTAAGCTTATGAAGTTTCCTAAAAATTTCAATATTATTATTTTTTATCCATATATCTGTCTTATTTAGTCTTTCTGATTTTTTTCCTATCTCTTACTGTTGAAAAGATATGAGCATCGAAATTTTGAGTTGGGTATTTCGATACACCTTCACGCCAACAGATCGGGCGCACACTAAAATTGGTAGTCCGAGTCCGACTCGAGAGAGCAGTGTTGAGATTTTCAAATTCCGATTTCACGGCAATGATGAATATGCATTTCATAAATACATTTCGATATACACAATTTGATTTTAAAACAGTTGATTAATTTAGAAGAGATCAGCTACAAACCAGAATTTACACACAAAAAGTGGTAGTTTGATTCCGATTTCTAACCTACAAACCTGTTTCTAAACTTCAATAACTATATTTTGAACATCAAGTTTAATTTCTAATTCTAGCAAACGTTCGAACATAATTTTCGGTTGGTTTATTTACAAATTGATGAACAATTTCTCCAACATTCTTCCCTCCCCTCGTTTTTCGATAACAGTTCTGTTTATATTGAACGATGTCGTCATGATGGAAATTCAAAATAAACTTTGAAAAAAGGGAAGGGGGGGGGGGGTCCAAATTTGAACATGCACAGCGAGAACCTCATGGTATTTATATATATATATATTGAACGTAACTTGTTATTACCATTTCTCTTCTCAAGAAAATTGGTTCTACAGCTACGAGCTCGCCTTATTTATGGGGGAAGGGGGCAGGAAGAATTTGCAAAAAAAAAAATCCCGGCTCTGAAAAATGCTGAAAAAAATATTCCGGCCCAAAGGGCCGGCAATTTTTTTTTTCCCGCACCATGCAAAAGTAAGGATACATTGCATGATATGGAAATTTTTGCTGGCCCTTTGTGCCAGACAATTTAAAGTCAAAAAATTAATTAATATAAATACAAACTGTTCACATAGCTGTATCTACCAGAGACCTAATACGCATAGACACAAAAATCTAGAAAAGGTTCTATTTAAACATCATACAATCTGTCTGAAATTCGCTAATTGCAAAGAGACATCTGAAGGAACGGTTATTAACTCATACTCTGTAACAGCGGGGAGTTTAACTTACACAGACATTCACAACATTTGACAATTTGTTTAAATCCGGCCCGAAGAACCGACGAAAATTTTTCTCCGACCCTGGTAATGGCTGAAAAAATGGCCTGCTCAGAAAATTGCTGAAAAAATTTTACCGGCTGGCAATAGAATTCCTGCCCCCCCCCCCCCCCAAATCTAATGGTTGCTCACCAACAATTATCGGTTTGAAAATTTAATGTTACTGCTATTTGAAAACTTAAATATATAATATAAATACATGTAATGTGACGTCCTTCATATTTCCAAACCAAAAATTGTATAGGAGGAAGACACTCTTGTTGCAACCGCAACAAGAAACCTTTCTAGTCTTTATATGTATTACAAATGCTACTATTTAAACTTTTAAATCGTAAAGAAGCTTTCATGACTGTCAAATAATAGCCAGAGTAAAGAGTTTTAACCGGTCTGCCATTACGTTCCTCCCAAAATTTTGTTTCGCAACATCTCCTAAACATTTGGATAGGCCTAGGTCTATGAAACACATAGCATGATGCGGATGAGAAGGTGTTAATCCTTCTCTGAATAGGACGGTGGTCTACCGCAGGTAAATTGTCTACATTTATTTTTGCAGATTTTTTCTGCAGATTTATTTTTACACACGCATGAAAAAGAATTTATCCAAAATTTTCAAGAGTATAGAAAACATGATTATTTGAAATGTTTCAATGGCACTTCTGGGTACCTGGATTATATTCTCACTATCGACAATCCTGTTTTTGAAAAAAATATAACAATTGAAAGAATTGAAATTACACAAGGCAAACGTCCATAGATAAATTTGCAGCATGGACCAGACATGCACGTTTCGGGTACGTTACCCTCTTCATTGATCCTTAAGAGAAATATGGCCAAAGACTATGAAAGTTATGTCAAAATATTACCGACAGACGTAGCAGGATGGGTGGGATATTACAAGAATTTTTGGTGAACGGTAATTTTCGAATGTGTTTGAAGAAACTATCAACGGAAGCTGATCTGATTTGGCTACATATGCCCTCGGGGACTCCAGGTTCACCAGCAGTGACACTAATGTTACACGTCTTCAAATTACTAGCATCATTTAAGAACAGCTGAATTCCTACCGAAACACCATTTTCGACCGAAATATCACAATTGTAAATGGAAAGATTCATACGAGTGTGTATGACAAAAGAGATAATTTTGGATTTAACATTGTAAATTTCCTTTGGCTTGATGTGATGTTCATAAGATTACCATCAAACGGTATTTATATTTCACAGCTCATCCGGTACGCTAGTCATGTACTAATGTTTTTGGATTTAACAAACTTACTAATACAGGGGTTTTATTTCTAATTTCCATCAAATGACAAATATGGATAATGACCATATCCCAATACACAGCACAAAATTGATAATTCAGAAAATCATAAACAAAAGGCATACAAAATCAGGATAAAACAGGAACCAAAACAAACAAAGAAAACCTCCATCATATGAAAAGAAGCGAACTCCCAATATGGGAGTGAGACCAGGTGCCAAGGAAGGGTCACCATTTCCTGCTTGCATGCAACACCAGTCGCTTCAATTCGAAAGAATTGTCACATCCGGTTTCTTCCATTTCGGAAGATACAAGTATATTCGGTGGTTGGAATGTTCAAATGTTCTAAGACAGAATATCATCCACCATTCTGGAGAGTGGGACATCATAGTGTATGACGAAATCCCCATATCGACCATAGAACTTCCTCAGTGACGATGATAGTCGGTCAAAAACGTATCCTTGACTGAGAAGCTTATCTGAAAGACACCGAGCTCTCAGAACAAAATCTGTATATTCGATACTTGCTCTGGCATAGCGTAACAACTGAGATATGAACACGCCATAAGCAGGCGATGAAGGGATGTTGCTACTCAGAAAAGGAAAATTTGTGATGATGAAGCTGAAGTCGTTGCGTTTGTCATACAGTGAGGTGTTCATGTGACCATCAGTGTCGTAGGGCAACATTATGTCCAGATAGGATGCTGAATTATTTGTCTCTGTAGTTTCTTTGACTTCAAACACCGAATGATAGTTTCTGCTGAGGTAATCCACGGATTTAGATTATTGATGGTCAGCACATCGTCTTTATGTTAAACTTCTTCAAATATCTGTAAGTGACGTTAAATTAAGAAGCTAAGTATATTTTCCCTTCAGAGAAAAAAGATTGAATGAATTCAGCTTCGTACGAGTAAAGAAAAATGTCGGCAAGGAGTGGGGCACAATTGGTACCCATTGGAATTCCGACAACTTGCTGGAAGATGTTTCCTCCAAACACCACAAAAATGTTGTCGATCTGGAAGTATAACATCTGCTTCGGTTTACTTAGTTTTAGAATCGGACTTTTCTTTAACAAAGTAGATTTTGTCATAATTAACAACAATAATTTATATTTGCGATTGCCGTTCTTGCTTGTAAACGCATTACTTATAGTTTTTGCTAGTCTTTCTTTTCATTTAGAATGTGGGATTGTAGTGTAAATGAGTTAAAGAAGTTCCTGACGGTAATCTCACCAGCACCCACAATAGAGCACAAAATTAAGCATCGACGGACCCCTAGCAAGCTAGAGGTGGGACCAGGTGCCCGGGAGGAGTAAGCATCCCCTGTTGGCTAGCCGCACCCGCCGTCGATGTTTAAGCACGAAAATGAAAACAATATATAAACTTCATGCACTGTCTGACGGTATGTCTATCTAGAAAGTGTCGAAAAATCAAAGGCTTTGATCGAATGGACTCTATTGAAATGAATGGATTTCAGATGTCCTAAAAGTTCCTTTGAATTCTTTAAAATCCACATCTGGTTCATACCGCTTCGATTAATATTTTTTAAGTCCATATTTGATTTCAAATAAAACTTTGGTTGAACATTTTGAGGAACCAACGATGACACGTCGTTTATACTGGTTTTTATGGGTATGTAATATAAGTATGGTAAATCTATATCTAATTTGTTAGGAAGCGAGTGGTTATCTACTATTTCCGAGGCAGAAAGGGTTATTGGAGTGTAAGTAGGTTTTCCAGGTGTCGAATTCAGACCTGTTGATTGCTTATCATATGAGAACGAGACCTTTTGACTTTAATGGATAAGATTCAAAGGTAAAATGTCAAAGCATGCAATAAAAGAAGAGCCTTATAAACACTTTTCAGGTCACAATTAAAATTAACTTGGTGTTTTCGTTTTCCCTTGTTGCGAAAACGTTGTATATTCACTTTAAAACTAAGGATTCAAATGTCAAGGCCACATTGGCAAAACTAGAAAAAATATTGTGGACACTAATGAACACTGATTACTGCCAAACTTCATCAAATTTATCTTGGGAGTCATAAGTGGTGAGAACTCTAACGTCGATTTATTTTATCCATTTACGAGGGCTGATTGATATGCTGTGAGCCTCGTATTGATGGATTTGAATTTTATCAGACATTTTGAATTATTTTTCAACATAATCCCCTTCAGTATCTATACACTTTTGCCATCGGTGTTTAAATGCCTCAATCTCACTTTTAAAGAACTCCTTATCTTTTCTGGACAGAAAGCCATTCACTGCAAGAATGATGTCATCATGGGACTGAAAGTGGGTGCCAGAAATAGCTGCTTATAGTTTTGGGAATAGATGAAAGTTTGCTGGAGCAAGATCAGGTGAATAAGACGGGTGCTCAATCAAATTAAAGCGACATTCATGAGTGGCAGCCATGACAGTGACAGACTTGTGAGCAGGAGCATTGTCCTGATGGAACAACACACCTTTAGCTAGTGAGCTTTCAGAAGTAAAGCATAGTATGTGTATTGATTATTTGTCCATTTCGAGATAATCTTTCAGCAGAATACCTTCTGCATCCCAGGAAACCGAGGTGCACGACATATCAATCAGCCCTCTTAGCGCCGCATTTGTATTTCTAGCGGAACACATATATTTAAGCAGTCTTTGATCCCACGGCCTTAGTACAACGGCCCTTTCAAAAACTAATACAGCTCGTGTATTTTGCAGCGCCATCTACAATACATTCCGTTCTTACACTGAACTCTGTGGATTTCGTTCATTAGATAGTGTTGGTTGTCCTTCATATATCTATGATGCTGTGTTATTGTCTCAGTGTTTTTCTTCACCGTTAGGGATCTCTTCCTCTCAGCATTCGCTTTGTTCTGTTTGATATTTTCCAGGAATGTGTATGCAGATTGATAATGAATTTCAGTTGTGTTTTGGAGATTTCGGTTTTACTTTCATTCACTGATTTCGATGCAAGATGCCAAAAGTCATGGAATCAATCGGCAATAATAAAATACCATTGTGGACTTGTGGACACTCTGGATGGTAAAAATTTCTTCCGAACTTTATCAAATTTTCAAAAACTAGGTTTGCAGTGAAAGTGGACTGTTCATATTCATATAAACATCATAGAAGTACCTAACAGTTATAGTCACGGCTATAAAGGAACACGTGGCAAAATACTGTGAAACTGTCATGAACAGGAATGGCGTAAACTTCTTTTGGTCTATTAAAAATTCAGGAGATGTGATTGACAAAATGAAAGCAAGAAATTTTGAAGCAAATACGATATCTTCATACGACTTTTTTAATATGTACACCACGCTTCCTCACGACAAAATAAATGATGGACTGTCCAAACTCTTTAAATGGTGCTTTGATCGAGAGGGGAAAACTTATATTTGTACTTCTGAATCGAAGGGTTTCTTTTCCGCCACAGATTACAAATCATACAAATCACGGACATGTGGTGACCTGTGTATTGCCTTGTCCTTCCTTTTGGACAATATTTATGTAAGATTTGGTGAGAAACTCTACAAGCAGGTTGTAGGGATTCCAATGGGTACTAATTGTGCGCCTCTTGTTGCAGATTTATTTTTATACACGTATGAAAAGGAATTTATCCAAAATCTTCAAAAACAAAGAAAAAATGATGATGTGAAATGTTTCATTGGTACTTCTAGGTACCTGGATGATATTCTTACTATCGACAATCCTGTTTTTGAGAAATATAAAAATGTTATTTATCCACAAGAATTGATTCTAAACAAGGCAAACGTTTCAAACACAGAAACACCATTTTTGGACCTAAATATCAAAATTGTTAATGGAGAGATCCATACAAGTGTGTATGAGAAAAGAGATGATTTTGGATTTAACATAGTAAATTTCCCCTGGCTTAAAGGTGATGTTGCTAGATTACCGTCCTATGGTATCTATATTTCACAGCTCATCCGATATGCTAGAGCATGTACTGATGTTTTGGATTTTCATAGTAGAAATTTACAAATTACCAAGAAACTTTTCGGACAAGGTTTTCGCTTTCATAAACTAGTAAAGACTTTCTGGAAATTTTACAAAAATTATTGTCAACTTCTTCTGAAATTCGGACCAATACAGGCAACAGAGTATATTACTTTGGGTATTACACAACCTGCATTTTATGGTGACATTATAAACAAGATAAGAAGGATCAAAGATCGACAACATCACTGTCGAAAATGCGTCAGAATCATCAAACGCCTTTTATACCGTGGGTATGATCCTAATGTCACCAGACGGACACTAGGCTTGGTACTTGACCAATCTACAGTCTTGTACAAGCGCATTCTTAAAACTTGCACTCTGACTGTCTTGACGACGGGACTCCATGACGGGCCCTGTCCAAACCTCTTTAGAGAAGACAGGGCCCCGACCACCTGTCCTCTCTGAATGTCAGTCGGACTCCTCGGGTGATAACATACATGAGCTCGCGGCGGCAGAGCACGGATTGTATTACGTACGCCCTCTTTTTATATCCATTTACATATTCATCTGTGTTGCTTGGGCCCCTGCGTTTTGCGGTCTTGTTTGTATGTGGTCATCTGACAGTGAGGAGGTTGTTTTACACCACAATTGTGCGTTCTTCGAGACCTCTGGGTAATCGGAAAAATGGGAGGGTTGTGCGCACGTAATCCAGGATAACCATACCTTCTGCTATTCCCGTGGCAGATGGCCGTCCTAAGTCGGCACCGGTTGCCAATTGGTCTCGTTGGTTTATGTGTAGTCTTTTGTGTTTGATGTTTCTGTGTTGTGCGTTGACGTTCCTTGTCCCTTACGCGTCTCTTTCTGTGCTTGTCTGCTTTGTGTTTTTATATTGGGTGTTTTGGGGTTTTGCTGTTGGTGCTACAACCTGGTGTTGTTGGAGATCCCCTCCTTTGTTTTATTCATTTATTCAGTCTAAAAGTCGAGAAGACAAGGCCAAATCGTGAGAATTCCCATCGGAAAGGCTGCGAACCCCGGAATAAACAACACTTCGAAGCGAGACCAGGTGCCCGGGGAGAGTCATCGTCTCCTGATTGCACGCAACAGCTCCGTGGAAACCTGGTGATTGTCTCGATGTACGTTTTGATGTACAGATCAGGTAAGTACGTCTTGTTTGGTGATGACTACAGCCATTTTCTTTTTTTTTTTCAACGTGTGATCTTTTATCTTTGATCCTTGTCCTTCGATATCAATGGGCTTTATCCAAGGCTTTGTCCTTTTATTAAATAAACGGAACTCTTTACCTTCTTGAAGAAAATTTCAAACCAATTTAAATGCACCAGACACGTTTTCCAGATCGTTAATCCTCATCAGTAGTACTTACGATATGCCGAAGTGATTTTCAGATATAGTCAAACGTATTTCTGTAGCACCCTCAGGTTTTATTTTGTGAATTTAAATTTGTGCATTTACTTTCCAAAGGCAACCGATAGGACAATTCGGGATTTGATGAAGGTAAGAAGTGAAGTTTAGTTACCAGTGCTTCTTCAAGTTTGCACTAAACCACACATAAGCACACTCATCCGAACAAAGTAGCATCACAATATCTCTTCGCCAACAAAGTTTATAATTTTATTATTAAGGAAGTTGTGCGATGGGATAAAAATTAAACAAAAATTAGTCAATGTCTTTATAACTGTCATATAATGATCATACATCAGTGTTTCTTCACGTTTTCACATTACCACACACAAAAACATCCTTCCCAACAGGGTAACTTACTGTTACTTAAAGGGGAAAAGTAACGTTATGACAGGTGTGACACACTGAGCCTCGGTCATAAAATGTTGGGGTTTACGATGGAAAAGATCTGTATTACAGATAAAAGATTAATCTTCCATTTTTCAATAAATTGACAAAGTCGGTACACACACTGATAAGCAAAGTATCGATTTGAAAAACGTAAATGGGAATACGTGTCCCGCCGTATGATATGGAAGGGGATATAGCTCAGTGGTAGAGCATTCGACTGCAGATCGAGAGGTCCCCGGTTCGAACCCGGGTGTCCCCTATCACTTTTTATGCAATTCCTTTATATTCTATCATATTCTATCATAGATGTGAAATCATGAATGAACTCGTAAAATGTAGACAGAAATACTAAGACAAGATATAGTATTGACAGTTGGATAGAATTTTTCTTATGTTTTACAATTTATTTTACAACAAAAGTTCATACAACATAATCTAAGGAATACAATTGTCGTAACTAAAACAAATCATTTTGGTCACTTGGGAACGTCTGCACTTGAAGAGACGAATCAAGAGAAGTAGATTCTACATCAAAACTGATAATCAGAAAAAAAAATGCACTATCGATCATTTTTCATGCCTCAAAGTGGCAAGTAATGTATGTAAAACTAACGATCCTTTACCTATATGTGCAGCCTTTCAATCACACAGTAAATGTAACATGTTTTTCCCGTATAAATCGTCACCATTTGACACGAGGTAATATGTCACACATACTTCAAAATAACAATCTGTAAAAAGATCAAATGGTCGCCAAGATGGGTTTCTTATAATGCACTGTGTGGCATCACGTGACTTATATTGGTGAAACCACGAACACAAAATGGAGGCATACCGCTCGTTTGAAGGAATGCAAACAGGTACTGTGATGGTTGATTTAATTCAATTTAATATTTCATAGCCAATGTCCTTGTAAAAATGATATTTTGATGATTCTTTCTTTGTCAATCAAGATATCATTGTTGCTTTTACAAACATTCTGACAAAAGGACCCTCGTGGTCGAAATAGGTTAAATACAATGTTGTGGTGGTTTCCACGCAAATTTCTACAGCTTTTGTCACAATGTTTGTAAAAACAACGGCCTTTTTCACTTACTAACGCGTCCATGATTGTAAAAGTATCAGTTTAGAAAAAGATATAGGCTATGAAAAGATGAAATTTAATCAAAGCAATTATTGCAGTTCCTATTTTCTTTCCTCCAACTGTGTTTTTTATTTATTCGTGGTTTCACCACCTTAAGTCACGTGATGCTACACAGTGAATGACATAAAGAAGATCCTGAAGACAATAAGACATGACGCCTAGTTGTAAAGGAAGGTGGATTACATTCTACATAGACCAATATCGAATATTAGAAACAAGGATTCGCCAATTAACAGTCATTTGGTGTTTATGACATGGCTCCATATAAAATGTATCCTCTTAAAAAGATTCCTTGATTGGTCACACAAGTAGTATGGATCAGTGAATAAAAGTAGAAGACGAAACCCGTAATCAGATTCCTAAAATCACAAGCGAAATACTTGCAAGTTCTTGAAAAAAAAATAAAACAGAACTTTCTCACACGAAAAGAAAAATCGGACAAACAGACGGAGTCAATGACACTGCTCTTTAGAAACACAAAGGGAAACACTATCGAATGAACAAACTCCAGAGTACAACTGAGGAATTAACTGAAGGTAGTGCTGTTAAATCGCGCCGTGCTAATTTGCAAAGTTTAAACATATTCAGATATCATATAAATCATGTTACATATGACAGTATAGCATCTATAATAGTAGGCACAAAACGGAAGCTTAAAGCTTATTTTAATTTCTCTCTTCGTATTATATAAAAGAAGGTGGGGGAGTTTCGCTGATTGGCCTCGGTATGAGAACCTAGAAAATTACCAAAAAAATGATTGTAAGCATCCGTCATCACCCTGAATGAATTCCACACTTTAAAAGAAAAAAATTGATGTACACTTTAATTGGAAAGTGCAATTGATCACAAAGCCTGCCAAACATAACAATTTATTGCGGAATCAGAAACACAGCGACAATGAGTGAGAAATTAAGAAAATATTTCCACAACAAATAATACAATCAACTTTAACATTCCGTTTGTTTAAATATTTTTTAATTAAATATAAATTTTCAGACTAAACAGATGGGAGTTAGATCTACAGCAGTTTACATGTGTGCGGCACCGCAAAAAGTAGTTTTAAGAACTTCTAAGAAGATTCAAATAATACTACAATCAACTTAAATGGATTCTTTAGATTTCACTAGCTTTAATTCACGGTAATACGTTTATGTGCTATTATGCATTTGTTATCACAGTACTAAATGCCTTTTCCATTGAAGTCTATGGATCACCCACTTCTGTTCAATTGCATCCTACGTCTCTCACAACATTCACCCAGATGATTCACTATATAAGTTTTGTACACGAAGGTTTGAGATACTTAAAAATGATAACTATAGAAAAAGTGACCACGAAGTTAAGAAAGATCTAGTCACTTGAAGATTTAGATCCATTTTTTGCACTTATATCTAAAATGCGATTTTTGAATTCATGGGACTTCCTTTAGATCGACCTTTCATCCATATAGCTACAGATGATAATTTCACAAATGATCCGTGTTTTTATTTCTA
This sequence comes from Pinctada fucata, assembly GCA_028142955.1. NCBI lineage: Eukaryota > Metazoa > Mollusca > Bivalvia > Pterioida > Pteriidae > Pinctada > Pinctada fucata. Next base: position 62,776,207 of record AP027103.1, on the reverse strand, counting down.
AATTATAGACCTTTTATGTGATATGATTAGATTATTTCAGTTCTTTATATTTATTTAGAATTTTATATTTAAAGTCGGGAACAAGATTTCAATAGCGGCCATGTTTTGCCGTGTACCCAAAGGGAATTCCCCTAATGGTACTGTGATACCTAGTATAGGCAATTTTAATAGTAGAAATAATTTTTCCGCTATCTCATTCTCCTTTTTGCCTAATGCATGGCCTTTTTTTTTCTTTCATAGACTAAGGTTGATTCAAGGAAAATTTTAAGTGTGACGTCTTTGTTGCCAAGGATCTTGATTGATGATGCTCTGACAAGATTTCCTTGATCTTTACAATATGAAGAGTTCAAAGAGTATAGGTTGCACTTGCTCAATACTTACCAATCTTAAATGGACATTTTTTTCAAGGTGGCATCGCTTATTGGTATCCGATGGGTACTTTAACTCTGGTATACCTTACAATGATTAAGTGGTAATTTTTCTAATTCTAAATTCTGATACCGCGGCTAATGAGCGAACCTCCCTTCTTTTTTTTATAAAACAGCAGAGAAATTAAATAATCTTTAAGTTACTTACTTAAAGGTCCTGTCCTTTCTTTGAAATAGATTATACAACTTGCATCAAATATATGTAGCATGGTTCATACGTTCTAAGGCAGAATATCATCCACCATTTTTTTACGATAGGACATCATAGTGTATCACTGGTTCCCCTATCGACCGTAGAACTTCTTCAGCGACGGTCACAAACGTATCCCTGACTGAGAAGCTTATCTGAAAGACGCCTAGCTCTCAGAACAAAATCTGTATATTTAGTACTTGCTCTTGCATTACATATCAATTGAGATATGAACACGCCATAAGCAGGTGATGAAGGGAAGTTGCTACTCAGAAAAGGAAAGTTTGTGATGCTGAAATTGAATTTGTCACGTTTGTCATAGAATGATGTGTTCATGTAACCAGCGTTGTCGTAGGACAGCATTATGTACAAATAGGAATTGTTTGTATCTGTAGTTTCTTTGACTTCAAGCTCCGAAGGATAGATTCTGCTGAGGTAATCCACGAATTTTGGATTATTGATGGACATCACATCGTCTTTATATATGTAAGTGATATTAAAATCAGAATCTAAGTATATTTTCCCTTCAGAGAAAAAAGATTGAATGAATTCAGCATCGTACGAGTAAAGAAAAATGTCGGCAAGGAATGGTGCACTATTGGTTCCCATTGGAATTCCGACAATTTGCTGGAAGACGTTTCCTCCAAACACCACAAAATATTGTCGATCGGGAAGTTTAACATCTTAATAATATATGTTTCAGTGTTCTTATTTATAGATCCGGACTTTTCCTTTACAAAGTATTTTTGTCATACTCAACACCAATAAATTTATATTTGCGATTGCAGTTCCTGCTTGTAAACACAAAGCTTATCATTTTGTGAGTCTTTTAAGTTAGAATGTGGGATTGTTGTGTAAAGTGAAAATCAAAGGCTTTGATCAAATGGATTTTTTCATTTCGTCCATACCTCAAAATAAAAACAATTAAAATAAATAACAAACACCACGAGGATGACTTAATATATTGATAGAAACAATCATTGCAAAAGAAAATTGATTTCTGTATTTGCCAATGACCTAAATGTTCTAGGTTGTAGAATAGATAGAAAGATAGAAAGATATCGACTAAATAGACAGGTAATGTCCATAGATAATAATTCTAATGATACTACTAGATTAATCAGCAGGGGATATAGCTCAGTGGTAGAGCATTCGACTGCAGATCGAGAGGTCCCCGGTTCGAACCCGGGTGTCCCCTATTTTACCTCGAAATGTTTGCTTAAGGAAGAGTTTCCCTCAGGTCAGAATCCCTGGTGGGTTTTTTTTTTTTTTTTTTTTTTTTTTTTTTTTTTTTTGCCTGGATACCCTATTTTTTCTCAATTTATCAGAATATTGCTAAGATTATCAAAATAATATGGTTTTGGGAAAAGAATTTTTTACAGTCACATCTTGTCAACTCTGAGAAGGGATTTTTCCTACTTGCCTCATAGGGTCCAATGTTAACATTCAAACGGCTTATATGTTCTTGGTATAATCATGAAACCAAGAATTATATTTTGTTTGTATATCAGGTTTAACATAAGCTTGGAATTTATGGGAATGAAAATATTGTAAAAGTTGTTATTTTGGAAATATGAGCATCTGAGACCTGAGGGATTCTCTACCTTAATGGTTATGATATATTATTCACAGTACAGAAGACTTTTGATGAAAAAATAAAGAAATTTCATTTGAATTTCTATTTCATAGTTTCTTTCTCATATTTTATTTTTATCTTTTATCACTTAGATCGATAATGCTTGCTTTGCAATCATTTAACACTCCTTCACATTTATAAAATTTTATTTTGACCGGGACGAAAAAAAGTTAACAAAATAATATAATGTATGGAACTGGACCCATCCAAAGATTTGTACTATTGTCTCTTCCAACATAGCACACTGACAAATCTTAACGACGAGACTCTATGATGAGTACTGTCCAAATCTCATCAGATAGCGTTTAAGCCTCTTTGACCATTCTGGAGATTGATCAGACTTCTCTGTTGATTGATAATGCTAAACGTCTTCAAATTCAATAGCATCATTTAAGAACAGGTAACTTTGCAGCATGGACCAGACATGCACGTTTCGGGTACTTAACCCTCGTCAGTGATATGACCAAAAGGGTGTGAAAGTTAGTATGTCTAAAATGTACCGAAAGACGAAGCAGAATGGGTGGGATATGATGATACAGGCTGTCTTGTTTGTGATGACTCCTTACGATGAGGAGGACTTCTGTGTATACAACCTTTCTGTGACATGGGAGACCTCCGACAGTAGTCATAGTAGTTACACAAGGAGAAGCTTCTCAACACAATGACGTCACAGCTCCTGCATGAACGACCACACTTGAAAAGATGAATAAGATGGTATGGCAAAACTGAAACTTCAATGTTCTTTTTATGGAATACATCAGTAAAAACATGTAACATATCATCCACTATCCATCAATTTAAAGCCTCAAAGTGGCAAGTAATGAATGTCAAACTTACTATCCTTTATGTACGTAAATCGTGTAGCTTTCAACCATTCAGAAAGTGTTTTGAATATTTTCCCTGACATGGCACTTTCTATATAGATATAACCTCAGACAGTGCAATGCATGTATTTTATATATTGTTTTTATTTTCGTGCATGGACATCGACGGCGGATGCGGCTAGCCAACAGGGGATGCTTACTCCTCCCGGCCCCCTGGTCCCACCTCTAGCTTGCTAGGAGTCCGTCGATGCTCAGTTTGGTGCTCTATTGTGAGTGCTGTTGAGATTATCGTCAGGATCTTCTTTAACTTCTTTTACAGGTTTTTCAACAAGAATCGTCTCAATTTTGACACTAGGTAAAATATCTTTTTATATCATTACACAAACAGTCTGCATTCTTCAATCTGTAAAAGTATATAACATTCATTATGAGGTATGAAAGCAAAATATAATTCATGTATCTCGTAGTTGTTATTCTAATTAGAACAATCTCGTGGATTCGTCAGCTTAAAACTACAGTCGGTCGAAACTGTCCATCCATATTACGACCCTATGACCTTAAGAACCATATGAAATTCCGGATAGTGTTTTTTAGTCCCCTACCGCCAACGCCGAAGGGGACTCTTAGTTTCCTCTCGGTCTGTCTGTCTATTTTCAGTTTGCCGGACTTTTTTTCGCTGTTGTTGCATATATTGAAGTCATTTTTGGTATGTGGATATATCTCAATGTGATACAGAAAAGATTTGAGTTTGCTTTTGATTGACCTAATTTTACAAGAGTTATGACCCTTGGACTTAGCAAATTTTATGAAAGTTTCAGTTTTCCGGACTTTTTGTCGCTGTTGTTGCATATATTGAAGTCATTTTTGGTATGTGATACAGATCAAGTTTGAGTTTGCTTTTGATTGACCTAATTTTACAAGAGTTATGGCCCTTGGACTTAGCAAATTTTATGAAATTTCAGTTTTCCGGACTTTTCTTCGCAGTTGTCGCATAAATTTATTCTTTATTTTCATCCAGTATGTGTATATCAATACATAGAAATCAATTTATCTTTCAAAAAACTGGGAATTATCTTAAATAAAAAAAATCCTACTAAAATTTCAGTTTTCCGGACTTCTTTCTTTTTTTATATAAAAAATGCAACTGCATTAAGTGTCTCCATATTTTAAATGTGACAAAAAGATTTTCGGCTCCAAAGGATAAAAATACGATGTACAAGCTCTTGCATGTAGAGTCTCATCTGAGGTATCTCGAGGCAAAGTAATTATGAGAAATCACGCCCTCTCGTTCGTTGTCAAATCTTTATTCTGCTTTGCAAAATTAGAACAAATTTAATTAAATCTTTTCTTTTATATGTTATATGAATTTCGAAAATTGATTAACCAAACTTGAGATGATTTTAATCCTATAATGGAGGCTTAGGAAACTGTTGCCTAGGTTATTAATTTCGACTTGGATTTCAAAGGAACACTTTGGAGACTGTCATCATATAGTCACATGTGATACTCCTCCCGGGCACCTGATCTTTCCTCTAGCTTGTTAGGGGTCCATCGAGGCTCAATTTGGTGCTCTATTGTGAGTGCTGTTGGGATTGTTGTCGGGATCTTCTTTAACTCAACTGTTCCGTAGTGAAACACAGATATGATTCAATACGGATACTAAGGATTCTTATTTGCGGAACTTATTGGAATGAAAGGGGATGATGAATTGGGTAAAACAAAGTCCATAAAGACAGAATTCAAAGTAAAAGTGATCAACTAATTTGTTTTATAGTGGATCATAGAAACAAAGATATACGAGTATATTGAGCTATCAGTCTACTCATTTTGACATCCCATTAATGTTAAACTTTTGTAATTCATTAAAAAAATATCGCACAGCTTATAGTGAAAACTAAAATTTCATAAGCCATATATACATGTAGTTAATAATGCATATTTTAATTACTCACACCACAGATTCGGTGTAATTAATTTTTGGATTTATTTGAAAGATTTTGAAGTTATGCAGCGCCGCGTTAATCTATTACAGTTACACTATCTACATCAAATTTTGATTTTACAATTGGACTCTATAGATGGTGTTGTGGTGTTTGTTCCGCTTTTATCGCTGTGACGTCATCATATTGAAAAATCTCGTCCTTATCTTTATGGATAGAGATTCGGACCATCCAATCACAATTTATTAGACATGAAAAATGGTCGAATTCAAATCAATTCAACATAAACCGAGCTGTTATCTCCATGACGGGCCCTGTCCAAATCTCTTTAGAGAAGACAGGGTCAAGACCACCTGTCCTCTCTGAATGTCAGTCGGACTTCTCGGATTATCACATGCGTGAGCTCGCTACAGCTGGCAGAGATCGGAGTGTATTTCGTATGCCATCTGTTTTTATATCCATTTACATATCTGTGTGTTTCTTGGGGCCCTTTGCCTTGCTATCTGTTTGTATGTTCATCTTACAGTGAGTAGGTTATTTTACACCACAATTGAGCGATCTTCGAGACCTCTGGGTCATAGGAAAAGTGGAAGGATTGTGCGCACGTAATCCGGATAACCATACCGTCTGCTGCGTGCGTGGGAGATGGCCGTCCTAAGTCGGCATCGGTTGCCCATTGGTCTCGTTGGTTTATGTGCGGTCTTTTATGTTTCAAGTTTATATAGTGTAAGTTGGTGTTCCTTGTCCCTTTTGCGTCTTTTTCTGGGGGTGTCTGCTCTATGTTTTTGCATTGGGTGTTTTGGAGTTTTTCTGTGGGTGCTGCAACCGAGTGTTGTTGTAGATCCCCTCTTTTAATGATAAATTGTTATTTGACACATGTACAGGCTTAATCTTTTGAAGTATCACTGACATTAAACTGTGGTAGTTATGAGTGATCACTGTGAACACTGATGACTACCACACTGTCAAAGAGTAAGCAACACAGTGAACACTTATGACTACCACACCGACAAAGAGTAAGAAACACAGTGAACACTGATGACTACCACACCGACAAAGAGTAAGAAATACAGTGAACACTGAAGACTACCACACCGACAAAGAGTAAGAAATACAGTGAACACTGAAGACTACCACACCGTCAAAGAGTAAGCAACACAGTGAACACTGATGACTACCACACCGACAAACAGTAAGAAACACAGTGAACACTGATGACTACCCCACCGACAAAGAGTAAGCAACACAGTGAACACTGATGACTACCACACCGTCAAAGAGTAAGCAACACAGTGAACACTGATGACTACCACACCGACAAACAGTAAGAAACACAGTGAACACTGATGACTACCACACTGACAAAGAGTAAGCAACACAGTGAACACTGATGACTACCCCACCGACAAAGAGTAAGAAACACAGTGAACATTGAAGACTACCACACCGACAAAAAGTAAGAAACGCAGTGAACACTGATGACTACCACACCGACAAAGAGTAAACATAGAAAATATTCCATCTACATAGAATAAAATGTTAATGGTATCAAATCGTTCAAATCTGGAGAGTTTTACTTGTAATTCCCATTGAATCAATATTTAAGTCTGTGTGATAACTGGATTTTAATATTGTCTTTCGCGCTGAGTTGACGAGCAGGAGATGCTCATTCTTACGGAGTACCTTGTCTCACTCCCAGTTATGGTCGAATGATTCGCTTTGACTCATTTCTTTTCCAATTTTGTTTTTGTATGTTTTCGGTTTAATATTTTCGGGAAATTGATGTGGTTTATTACTGGTGTATATTTTTATCCAAATTTTACAATCCAACAAATTGATATAGCACAAACACCACGAAGATTATTAACACATATGGAAATAATTAGTACGGCGAGTTCAACAGCGTCATCTACGATGCATTCTACAATGCCTTCCGCACTTGCACTGGATCTGTGGAGTTTGTGTCATTTTTTCTGTCTGTTTTCCTGTATTCTTTTCGTGTCAGAAAGTTCTAATTTATATTTTGTCCAAACTTCGTAAGCCTTTCGATTGTGGTTTTATGAGTATTATTAGGCTTTTGTGTTTGACCTTCATTCACTGATTAGAATAGATGGGAAATGCATAGCAAGAGAGAATTGATTTTTGCATATTCCCTCTGACGAGGACTTGTTATTACAAACATATTGCATACTTCCGTATTATTATTAGATATCGACCAAATAGGAAGATAGATGTGTATAGATAAGAATTACATGTATATGCCATATATCCGTTCTTCAGCAGGGGATATAGCTCAGTGGTAGAGCATTCGACTGCAGATCGAGAGGTCCCCGGTTCGAACCCGGGTGTCCCCTATTTTACTTCGAAAAGTAAGCTTTAGCAAACACTGCATTCCAATGTATTTTTCTTGCTGTGACCTAAGCAAGTAATTGTACACATATTCATTAATCTGTAAATAATTTTTATCTTTCAGCAATTTTGTTTCTGTGGCAATTGCTTCTTATTCAATTGTGCAACCCCACTCCAACCACTCTCCTACTCCGTATTCGATTATCTACTTACGGAGATTGCTCTCAACAGAAATTGGATATGATTCCTTGACTACCTCATTTTTCACGATGGATTTTTTTTATATATATATTACCGGTATTTTATTTCATGAATCAAACTCAAAGCAATTACCCTTACAATCATTCCTCATCATCACCATAATGTGAAGGGGTCCTGTTGAAATAATTACAAGAGATCAATGTATTACGCCTAAATAAATTCTGTGCAATTTCTTCGTCGACGGTGTTTTAAATACCCGTCGTTACAGATAGATTATTACCGTCAGTCATGACTGACGGTATACTGTAGTCATTCGTAACCTACTTGCACGGATAGAATACCTGTTGGCAATATGATTGGTTGACAATTGCATGATATGCAAATATCCGTCTAGGTTATTCAGAACCTGTGTATAAGATTCTCTCACCAGGTCGGCTTAAGAGTCTAGATGACCTGACAAATGAAAGTCATATCGCATTAGTGTATTTTCTTCCGAAATTTGCATCGAAAAGTCTTTGAACCGATACGTCCTATAACAATCGCAGATTTTCGGAAATTTCCGTCACTTGAATCGGAAAAACGCGGAAAAGCCAGGAAATGTGCGATTGGTAAATGCATTTTCTAACTAGAATTTTACAACATTTACAGTCAGCTAACTGACGGCAAGCTTTTTGTAAAAGCTAATACTTGTTGTATCTGTAGCGGTTTGTGAATGCTGTTCACCTAACGTGTCGTTAGACTCGTTACAGGTAGATTGTTGTAAATAAATTCTGTGCAATTTCTTCGTAGGTGGCGTTTCTAGTACCGGGTATATTGATTGCAGCGGTGTTAAATCCCGAATCGCCTCGGTACACGTACCATTACTTTGCAGAGTATCGTATGTTACACATGACATTTATTGTGGATAGCGACTAAAGAAAGAAAGAATAAAAGAAAGAAACTTGTATAAAATGACCAAAAAGAAAAAAGGAATTCCCCAATTCATGAACCCATGTACACACGCATATTTATAATATAATGTTCTATTTAATTAGTGGATAATGTCTTTATATTAAGTATTTCATTACAAAGTATATGTTTTTTTCTTGGGGGGGGGGGGGGGGGGCGCTCTTATATTTTAGGCTAATTAAATAAATTGTCAGCTTTCTTTGTAAGAGATTACTTGGACCCAAATGATTTACTTCAACGTTGTGTTGAAACTGCTGTCAAAGATGGTCTTTCACAATAAAAAAAATGGCTTTCATCAATTATCTTATGTAATTAATAGAAAAGAAACTTTAATATTTACGGGCTCCTTGATTTTTGGTACGGGCTCCTTGAATTCCAGAACTAAAGGTAAAAGGTAAAGGTAAAGGTAGGGTTTATAGTCTCGTTCGCCTGAGCCTCACGCGACTTCTACAATCACCTCCCTGGCGAGACCTGTACAATCCAGTGCCTTCTCAACTCCCTTGGGAGTATACAAGCAGAGCTGCCGTTTAGGCGCTAATTCTTTTCATTCACATTACAAGCTCGTATGGCTCCTTTGGAATTCTCTATGAATTTCAAGCCCTGACTTTCTTCGCATTTTCATGGGAACAAAGACTGCCACACATACGTACATCATCACATGATCGTACCTTATAATTTCGTTTGTTGTGGGATTTCGAAACCATTAGATGACAATTCCCGCATAACGGAACCGTTTTGTTTTTAGTAACATTTAGACAATGAAGATCCACCAATGAATTTACTTTTGCACATAGCTCATTATATTTCATTTCTTCATTTTTAATGTCAAGTTCTAAAGTACTTGGATGTGATTTCGAAAACTTTAATTTTTTTTCGCGCCACTTTGAGACTGTCGTCAGGATCTTCTTTATCTCGTTTCACCACTATGTTCAAAGAATAGCTATTTGGCAATGAATGGCGACCTCCCAAAGACTTTCACATGCGTGGATTTGGTCCAAATTTTGAATCATGTCTTGCAGCCGATAAATTTTTTGAGAAGGACTATTCATTTGCATCTACCCAGTCGCCTTGATTCATTGTATTAGCGGACATGTTATATAATGCAGATATTTCACTTCCTAATTTTTCATAAAATCCATGGTAACCGTAATTTCGTAAGTCACATATGTTGCATTCCGCAGAAACGCGAGTTTCACGGACGTCCGACATGTTGGACATAATGGTTAATAGTGACTGTTTAGTATGTATCTGGGTATAAATGTTCTACAAAATTGATAAGATTGTCATCGCGGATGGGGTCTGTCACAAGCTATAATTATAGGATTAGGAGTACAATGGCGAGGTACACGATACAGATCCTTATTACTGTAAACATGGTCAATGTCATAAAATCTGTAAAGATGTTAGTAGACCTATTATGATATGAATCAGGTGAGGATCTAGAAAATTGTACACCTTTAACGAGGAAAGAATGAGAAACGATAGGGAATTAGTTTGGTTTAAACAATATTTATTGATATTCAATTTTCATTATTTTTTCAATATGAGTTTTTCATAGTTGAACTTATTTAAACTAAAATAAGCAGTGATATCAATATCCAAAACTGCATCCATCCCTGGTGATTTGCACTGGTCTCATTAACAACTATTTATAGAGCCATTAAAAGTTCATTGTCATTGCGGGTTCATTTACATTAAAGAAACTTTCAAAACCAAAAGGATTTACTGATGCAAATATGCAATACACTCAAGCATTTATGAACTACATGCATCAAAAATAGGCACATAAAATGATTTTTTTACGAAGCTAGCTTTAATTCAATAGAAATGTATTTAAGACATCTAGATCACCAAATATAACGCTTAATCTGTCAAATGGATTACATGGATTGATGCATTGTTACGTTATAGAAGGTGCCACTGATTTAATTTCATTTCGAATTATGGGTGCTTACACTGAACATGGCGAGCATGCAATATGTCCAGGCGACATTGTTGTAGCAGACAACACACCTGCTGATAGAAATCAAAAGGGGGGGGGCTGGCACTATCAATTTTCTAGGATAATTTTGGTGTAGACTACATCTGTACATCCACTTAATCCTGTTGAACTTGCATTTTCGTAGATCAGACTTTATTTGTTTAATACTCTCTGTCGTGATAATTTGATGTATGCATTTTACTAGTATCTGGTTGTTTCATTCATAACATCTGAAGATTGCAAAGGCTACTTTAAAATATCTAGTACGATAGTTACTTTTTATGAAAGTACCTTTATACTATACATTATCATTAATGACACGATAAAATCTCAATTGACTTTTGTTTAAAAAATAACTAAAAACATAGCATTTTGTATAACAGTTACTTTTTTTTTAATTTTCGCGAGAGAGAGAGCATATTATAAGAATAATTTTCTGTCAAATGATATTGGAACTGCTTGTGCCTCAATTTGAAGCATTTAAACATTGTAAATACATTTACTTATATACGTAATTTCTGAAATTGCATTTTACTTTCTTTCTTCTGTTTAATTATGAATTTTTATTTTTTATTTGTATCTGAACTACAAGTCTCTATAAATGAGGACCGTTATGTTTTGCTTCACTGCACACACTGTCCAGGTAAATGGAATCCATCTACGAAGAAACTGCACAGAATTTATTTACAAAAATCTACCTGTAACGAGTCTAACGACACGTTAGATGAACAACATTCACAAACCGCTACAGACACAACAATCTATCTGTAACGACAGGTATTTAAAACGCCGTCGACGATGAAATTGCACAGAATTTATTTAGGCGTAATATATCAATATTGATAATAGAATCACATAAGACAAAAACCCCCAAAACGTGACAAAACAACAGAATAATAGACAATTTACGTATGGATTAAAACAATCTCACAAGATGCCTACAGTGAGTTTATACCATTGTCTTTTTCTGACTTTAAATTTTAAGAAAATTTCAAGTAGTCATGTTCTCACTTGAAATTTTCTCAAAATTTATGCCTCGTTCACACGGTTGCGCAATAAATTTATTTCGCAATAACTTTATTGCGCAACAAATTTGTTTCGCAATAAGCTTTTTTGCGTTCACACGAGACCGAAACTATTGCGCAATAAAATGCCAATGAACATGCACAAGAATCATGAAGAAAAGTGTACAACGAACACCTTAAGGAAAAATTGTTGAATAATTTTCGTAAAGTCAATTTTAAGACTATTTTGGGATGTAGTTCATTTATTTATTTGTCATTTCAGTCTATAGCATGACGTCATTCAATTGTGACGTCATTCTCTAAAAGGAGCCCAGACTTAAAGAAAAGCGTTCTTATATATACGAAAAATCGGAATCTCTCAAAAGAATCGTAAAAATAAACACGTCGAGTAGTTATATTCGTAAGCATAACAATCTCTTTCAATTGTCATGTTGATGCGCATGCGTCAGATTTATTGCGCAACAGTTTCGCTTAGCGTTTACACGGCAGAATTTGTTGCGGAATAAAGTTATTGCGAAACAAATCGAAAATTTATTGCGCAATAAATTTTGTCGTGTGAACGCAAAACAAATTTATTGCGCAACAAATTTACGTTTATTGCGCAACAAACTCTCCGTGTAAACGAGGCATAAAAGTCAGAAAAAGACACAATTATTTTGCTTTTGAAAAAAAAAAAACAGTCAGATAAGCTACGTAGATTTGAGAGTGTAAAATTGTTACTGAAACTGTCAAATTTAGCACAATCAAGAATATTATACTATATTTTGGTTGTCATGGTGATCACCTAAAATTGCATGTGACGATGTGAAACCCATCTATCCTATCGAAGAGATACTATTGTGCATCTAGAGTGTGATGTTCGCACAACTTATTGAAATGTATTAAAAATGAAGCAAAATATATTGCGAACTTCGACCATCAACTCACAAAACTTAGATTTTGCTCTCAGGGCAGGGTGTACTTCAGACAAGCTTCTTTATCAGGAGTGTGTTTATGAACGTCTGAAAATTTCAATGAAGAATCAATTGTCAATACGCTACAAGCGCATCATAACATGACGTTCTGGGAGCAGAATTTGTTTCATCGTGAAATATGAAAACCCGGATTACACATCCATTTGTATTCCATTTTAAATAGTCACCCAATAAAAAGTGCGTGATGACAAATTCTGTCCTTTTGAATTTTTTTCTTGAAAGTCAATTTGATGATAGGTGCAAAGGTGTTAAATATTAAAATAAGATCAACGAGAATGTAACAATAGAGAAATAAAGGTTATGATGGGCCAACGCAAAGCTTTCACTCTGGTGACAAAGAAGAGGGGTGAGTAATACCCTATCATATGAAATGTTTGACTTACTCAGTACTGCATCAGTGAACAAGTGCATGTAATTGATGGCGAAAAAAGAAGTTTTCTAACTCCACTCATGTCTCTTTTCTGTTTAGAATGCACTACTTCAATTTCTTTATGAATGGATTTATTTCAAAATAGATAATGACTTACATGTATATATTCTTAGAATAAGTTCAAAGATTACTTTCATTTCAGTTGATATATGTTTTATTATTGTTCATATATCATTTAAATTAATGCATGGAAGGATATCCATAAATCACAACTGTCAGGAAATAAATATAAAACTTGTTTACGTTGACAGCTTCCATCGATTGTTTTTTTACCTTACATTGCCATTTGACCCATTTCAAATTGCCACCATCTGTTTCATTACTTTCAGTTGATTAATATCTTCAAGATGGGGAGACATAAATAGCAAATTCTAAGAACTGAAAGAAAAATTCATTCTTTCAAAGTCAAGTTGTACAACCTGTAGAGATAATTTTTTTAAGATAGAAAATATGTAAAACAGAAGATAGTTGTAACTTCCTTCAAGCGTTAAAGACGCGTTTCGGTACATTTTTGGACGAAGTAACTTTCACACTTTTTGGCCATATAATATTGTTTAGATTGAGGATCACTGATGAGTGTTAAGTACCCGAAACGTGCATGTCTGGTCCATTCTGCAAATTTTAAGTGTTCCTAAATTATGCTATTGAATTGGAAGACGTTTAACATTTGTACCACTTGGTGAGTGTCACTGCTGGTGGACCAGGAGTCCCCGGGGGCACATGTAGCCAAGTTCGATCAACTTCGGTTGATCGTTTCCTTAACGCATTCGAAATTTTCTGTTACGAAAATTTCTTGAAATTTCTAAAACTTGGGTCCTGTAGCATCATATCCCACCTATCCTGCTACGTCTTTCGGTACATTTTTGGACATAATAACTTTCACACTCTTTGGCCATATTACATTGTTTAGATTGAGAATCAGTACCCGAAACGTGCATTTCTGGTCCATGCTGCCAATTCATCTGTTCTGAAATGATCCTATTAAATTTGAAGACGTTTAACATGTATACTGGTGTGAATGTTGTTTACCTCAAGGAAAGTTTACTTTTAATCGTGATATAATAAAAAGAAAAATGGAAAGGATTATACTTGAATGAATGACAAATATGGATACTGACCTTATCCTCATACACAGCACAATATCGACAATTCAGAAAATCACAAACCCAAGGCATACAAAATCAGGATAAAACAGGAACCAAAGCAAACAAACAAAAATCTCCATGTGAAAAAGCTAAAATTAAAAAAATTGTGGTATATGTTTTAAAAAATTGCGATATAATATGTTATGAAATGCTATGGATACTTGAAAATCTTGTGATCATGTTTCGTGTTCAATAAATCTTGATATGCATTCGAAAATCTTGTGATGAATGTTTAAAAACTTGTGACGTTTATTTAAAAACTTGTGATAATGTATTTCGTTATTTCTATTCAAAGTTGACTTGTTGGAAATATCTTATCGGAGGCAATGCGGTTTATTCTATTTTATTTTATTTTATTTTATTTTATTTTATTTTTTTTTTTGGTCATGAAATTATTATTGCCAATATTCTTTTTACGTAAAGATTTTTTCCATATAAATGAACTCACCTTCAAAATAAAGAACACACAGGATAGTAAGATAACATTTATTCGCGTAAACAAATTCATCAGTTTGACATATTCAATTCAATTTAATTGTATCACTTTAATCTTTGTAATGTATTGAAATAGGATTCGTTATTTTATTTCTTAGAAATAAAGCCTACAATAATGGATCATTCAAAGAATCATTTTGTCCTCCCTAGACGCAATTGTGGTTACAGATGATATTGAAACAAAATTGAGCCCGGATTATTTTCTATAAAACATTTTCAATTAAGTTTTCTTTTTTTCAAATAGAGATGACTGATTTTTTTAACTTCTTCCCACGGATAAAAGACTTCTCAGTAGGACATATTATGTGACATCAAATGCCAATTCTAATCTAGCAAATTACTCCAATTCAACTTACTATTTTTACGTAGAAATTACAAATTTCATGTTTTTGGTTTTTACATTTCTGAGAAGCATCTCTTCAAATTGCGAGACTCATCAAAGGTGAATAATCTAAAGTGTGCATTCCTTTTTTTTTAAAGTACACATTTTTATCTTATGGTGTATTTGTGTCAAGATTAAGTTTTATATAATAGATATTCTGAAACATACAGACTTTTTTTCTTTTAAAAACAATTATTTCGTAATTATGTTCAACTTTGATCGTTTTCCTTATCATTTTCTTGGTGCGACATTCTTAAATGGTTGCATACACTCATGTATGTTGTCCTTCCTCTTGGACAACATTTATGTAAGATTTGGTGAGAATCTTTACGAGCAAGTTGTAGGGATCCCTATGGGTACCAATTGTGCGCCTCTTGTTACAGATTTATTTCTATACAAGTATGAAAAAGAATTCATCCAAAATCTTCAAAAGCAAAGGAAACATAATAATAAGAAATGTTTTATTGGTACTTTTAGGTACCTGGATTATATTCTTACTATCGACAATCCTGATTTTGAAAAGTATAAAATGCTATTTATCCACAAGAGTTAACTCTAAACAAGGCAAACGTTACAAACATAGAAACACCGTTTTTGGACCTAAATATCAAAATTGTTACTGGAGAGATTCATACAAGTGTGTATGACAAAAGAGATGATTTTGGATTCAACATAGTAAGTTCTCCCTGGCTTGACGGTGATGTTCCTAGATTACCGTCATACGGTATCTACATTTCACAGTTCATCCGGTATGCTAGAGCATGTACTGATGTTTTGGATTTTCATAGTAGAAATTTACAAATAACGGAGAAACTTTTAGGTCAAGGTTTTCGCCTTCACAAACTAGTAAATACTTTCTTGAAATTTTACAAAACTTAATATCAACTTCGTTTGAAATTTGGACCCATACAAGCAACAGAGTATATTATGTTGTGTATTTCACAACCTGCATTTTATGGTGACATAATTAACAAAATAAGAAGGATAAAAGTTAGACCGCATAACCATCGGAAATGCATCAGAATCATCAAACGCCTTTTATACCGTGGATATGATCCTAATGTCACCAGACGGACACTAGGCTTGGTACTTGACCAATCAACAGTCTTGTACCAGTGCATTCTTAAGACTTGCAGTCTGACTGACTTTGACGACGGGGTTCCATGACGGGCCCTGTCCAAACCTCTTTAGAGAAGACAGGGCCCCGACCATCTGTCCTCTCTGGATGACAAATATGGATAGTGACCATATCCCAATACATAGTACAAAATCGATAATTCATAAAATCATCAACCGAAGGCATACAAAATCAGGATAAATCAAAAACAAAAGTAAACCAAAAAAAAAACCTCCACCATATGAAAGAAGCGAACTCCCAATATGGGAGTGAGACCAGGTGCCCAGGAAGAGTTAGCATCTTCTGCTTGCATGCAGCACCCGTCACTTCAATTCTGTATAATTGTCACATCCGGTTACTTCCATTTCGGAAGATACAAGTATATTCGGTGGTTGTGTGGTTCAAATGGTCTAAGACAGAATATCATCCACTATTCTGGAGAGTGGGACATCATAATGTATGACGAGTTCCCCATATCGACCGTAGAACGTCCTTAGTGACGAGGTTAGTCGTTCACAAACGTATCCCTGACTGAGAAGCTTATCTGAAAGACGCCTAGCTGTTAGTCGGACTCCTCGGGTGATAACACACATGAGCTCGTTACAGCCGGCAGAGCACGGACTGCTTTACATACGCCCTCTTTTTATATCCATTTACATATTCATCTGTGTTCCTTGGGTCCCAGCGTTTTGCGGTCTTGTTTGTGTGTGGTCATCTAACATTGAGGAGGTTGTTTTTATATTCATGCGAAGCTGACTTCATCCAGACTTTGCTCTCGAGTGGGCGAAAGCACCCCGCATCTCAGTTCAATTTTACCTTCAGATACATAGATGACGTGTTGTCCATCAATAATCCGAACTTTAAGGACCATCTACACGAAATCTATCCTCATGAACTAGAGATCAAGGAAACAACAGAGAGCGACAGATCCGTTTCGTACTTGGATATACGTCTATCTTTCGACGCAAACGGCCATTTGAACACCTCACTGTATGACAAGCGTGACGATTTCAGCTTCCACATAACTAACTTCCCTTGACAGGTTTCCATGGAGCTGTTGCGACGGGTGTTGCATGCAATCAGGAGACGCTGACTCTCCCCGGGCACCTGGTCTCTCTTCGGAGTGTTATTCATTCCGGGGTTCGCAGCCATTCCGATGGAAATCCACACGATTTGGCCTTGCCTTCTCGATTTTGAGACTGAATAACTATTAGGTACTTCTTTAATTTTTATTTTACACCACAACTGTAAGTTCTTCGAGACCATTGGGTAATCGGAACAGTGGGAGGGTTGTGCGCACGTAATCCAGGATAACTACACCGTCTGCTACTGACGTGGCAGATGGCCGTCCTAAGTCGGTACCGATTGCCCATTGGTCTCGTCGGTTTACGTGTAGTCATTTATGCTATTCACACTTAAACTTCCGCTTCCCATTCAACACAATCTGTGATAATATCTAAGGTATAATTTCTTATTTACAAAAGAGAAAATGGATTTCCATATATAGAATAAAGCTTGTGTAACGAAAAAGATACATTAACAGATTCCTCCTGGTAATAGCATTACCCACATTGAATCATTGGACTTAACTCTCAATGTATCTATTAATTCAATCTAAGATGCCGGCATTAGTTACAGTCCACCAACAGAGAAGTCAACCCAGTGGTTGAAACTATCAACTTTAGAATATATATTCTGTTGTTAAGATATCAGTACACCATTGTACATGTCTCATCAGTGACGCTCGAAGCCGAATTAGAGGAAAGGCTTCTATTGATTATATGAACAGCGAAATTCTTAAAATATGACCTAAATATTATACGAATGAACCAGCTAAGGACAAAGCTATTACTTAGGGAGACGAGGAATTTATCAGATTTCGGAAAGGATATTTACCTATTAATGCCCGTTTGTGTGGGTACTATTCTCTCATAGTGTTGCTTTTGGAAGGAATAGTGCCCGAGCGTCAGCGAGGGCACTATTTACCTTCTAAAAGCAACACTATGAGAGAATAGTACCCACACAAACGGGCATTAATGGGTTAAGTGCATCACATGACTGTAGAATCAATTAATTAATCAATTGCAATTTACTCGAGATATCAAAGAAAGTGTTCTTTATTTCCCCCTACTTCGCTTATTGCTATTTACATTCATGCGTTGTTCATTACGTCATAATACTTCCTGAGGGACGTAACTCTGTTAAGCAAAAAGCAATAGTGCCCGGGTGCCGGGCACTATTCTCTCATAGTCCCCGTGTGCTTAACCAATGAAATTCCGAGGATTTATCATGTGATGCACTAATTGTAAATATATATCAAGTCTAGTGTCGATATCCTTGTGTATACTTACAGTCCACTAGCAGATATACCAACCAAGTGACTGAAATTTTCCATTTTGGTATATCTGTTCTATTGTAAAATTCCAGTGCACCACATGCGCATTCAACAAGTTATGTCTCATCAGTGATAATCGAGGACGAAATAGAGGAAGCCGTCTTACTCTCTCTATATATGAATCAAGCGTTTGTTTATATTTCTATTTTGTGTTTTGTATATAGAGACTCTTAAATAATCTCAGAATAATTCTTGATTTAATGAAGAAAAAAAGTTGTCATTATTTTTCCATTATCTTTAACTTTGATGAAAACATTTTGTTAAGGCACTTCACCATGTAACATAGCGAAACATTCTAATAACTTCTTGAGTTGATCAAGATCGGCAACATTCCTGACAAAACTCGTTTTCAGTTTCAATTTTTTATTCAACATATATAGAAAAGATATACGACTCGTTCAACCCTGTTGTGTTAATGTAACTGAAAATAACTATGATGAAGTTATTCAATCTATAGTTTTACCAAAATAAAATATCGATTAATTAGCCTTATGACAATAACTTTATATCTTCTTTCAGACAAGCTTAACGTAAACGCTATAAAAATGACAATAATGCCCAGTTCCTAGAAAGAATTTTCCGAGAACGAATGTCCGGATTAGACTTGTCTGCGATGTTACCGATATAGGGAAATTATTCTGATTGACATCAGGAATGTCAACGGTACATCTGATGAAGGAGGAAAAACAACTGATTTATCTGTATTTCCTATATTGATAGAGTGAAAGAGAGATTCCTAGATTTTTCTGTTCTGTTTTATACTTTTCAATTTTCTTCAAGAAGGTATAGAGTTGGAACACTTCCGTATTATTGCATGGGTCCTACAATGGTATTTGCCGACAATTTGATTCAGGATCCGAAACACATACACTAAATTTGAAATAAATTGCTTTGTGGAAGTAGAATGGAACACCTTTTATCTTTATTTCTGACTTTGCAAAACAATGACATTTTCATCAGTTTTTTCCCATCGCATAAAGTGAATAAAAACACATTCGAAAAAAGCATGTTTTACATTTATGACTATCCATCATATTCAAAGTTCGGTACAACACGTGGCAGTAATATATGTAATATCATATTAAACCGCTTAGTTGTACTAAAGAATGATGAATAAACAAAAAATTGAAATGTGAAGATTTGTAAATTTTCCATAAACAAATAGGTGCACCTTAAATGCAAAATTAATTACACCACAAACTCGTATGGAAATGAAACGATCTATTTGAAATGCATATATTAACATCATTGTGGCATGCCAAAACTTGATTTATGTATTGCACCATTCGCAGAATTTCAATAGTTCACTGAAAATAAATTCTGAGAAAAGTAAAATGAAAAAATATCCTTTGTAGTCTAATGATATCGTCGTGTTGTTCCCGGAAATTGAAAAAAAGAGGTCCAAGGGGGCCACATTGCTCACCTGAGTTGCAGACAAAAGAATGATAGTGGACAATTTGGTGGAGGACATTGATATTTGCTTCCTCTAAGGTTTTGTGAAGTTCTGTGCAGCAGTTGAAGAGAAGTAAAAAATGTGTTAGTCAATCAGGACCCTCTGTGGCCATATTTGTTGACCGATCGGCACAAAAAAACTACAAACTTGGTAGAGGACCTGAGTACTTGCTTCCTTTAAGGTTTAATGAAATTCTTTGCATCATCTACAGAGAAGAAGTCAAAAATGCGTCAGCCAATCAGAACACTTGGCTGTCATATTTATTGACAGATCGGCACAAAAGACACAAACTTGGTAGAGGACCTTGAGTACTTGCTTCCTGTAAGGTTTCATGAAATTCTGTGCAGCGGTTGCAGTCGAAAATGTAAAAAGTTTGCGCCGGACGGACAGACGACGGACGGAGCGCTATGACAATAGCTCATTTTTGCTGCGCTCAGGTGAGCTAAAAATGATGAACAAGCTGCAGCAATGTATAACTCTCATCGAGCAAAAATTTACGTGATTTGATGAAACGCACTAACGTCATATAAATTGGACTAGTCGACAGTAACGTCAAAATTTACGCTAAGTAAAGATATCTTAACAGTTTAATAGTTGTAAGAAGTCTTCTAGTAACCAAAAAATTAAAGATAATTTGGATTCATTCACTAATTTAACTAGGATTGACAGTACCTTTACTGTTTACATAAGATGCTTTTTCAAAATCTTACGCCTAATGATGAAACGGGCTCCAGGACAGTTAGTTGCAGCACCAACAGCAAAACGCCGAAACACCCAGATGTGAAACGCAGCATTGACAAGAACAAAAGCACCAACAACAAAACACCCAAAAGAGAAAACACGGAGTAGACATATATACACATCAAGAGACGAAAAAGGGACAAGAAACACCACATACTACATCGAAACATAAAAAATGCACTAAAGGTAAGGGTTGCGACTACAGGGAGATAACTCTTTTTTCATATCACATAATATTTGAAACCGACATAAACGATACATGGTATTAGCTCAGATTAATACATTATTTTAGAAAAAAATCCTTGAAACTTTCATTGTTGAGTGGATATTTTTGGGAAAAATGCATATTTTTCGATAAAAAATCGCAGAAAATAGGAAAAAATTTGTCATTTTCGCAAGTGTTCTGCTACCAAAGATTCAAACATCAGAATATTTACTATCCATTATACTCTTTCAAAATGAGATAATTAGAAATTCGAACTTCATGTTTAACTCTATGTTTTGGGGTCAAAATGTTGATTTTTTGCATAAATTATTGTGCTATTTATAGAAACAGTCATTTTGCTCAAAAAGTAATTCGGGTACATATTGATTTGACTACTTTAGGATAAAGCAATACCATAGATATTTATGTAGAAAAAAATTATGTGGCTGCCGACCTTCTAGCTATTAATAAAAATAATGAGTTGTTGTCATGGCAACCAGCAACATAGTTTTTATGAGAAAATACTCTCCTAAGAACTGATTATTTTATCAGAATTTCTCAAAATAGCCTTTTATTCATCCACAAGCTATAAGAATCTTGAAAAATAAGGATCATTTCAGAGGTATGTAAAGTTATGATGTGATATTCTCTAAAATGACAAAAATGTTTAAATAGGCCAAAAATGGAGGTTTATAGCCAAAAATCGAGACGGGCAAATTTTGATTTTTTGGTCTGAATAGTTCGAGGAGATGCTCCTCTACATAGGAACCCATCCATCTTTCTTCTACTTCATTTCTATTAAAAGTCGCCGCCCTGACCTTAAACCAACGACATCAATGGCCAACTGATGCTGGTACGGCCGTCTGCCACGTCAGAAGCAAATGGTGTAGTTATTCGAATTTACGTGAGAACAACCTTCCCACTTGTCTGGTTACCGAGCGGTCTCGAAAAACGCATAATTACTGTGTATAATAGCATCCTCACTGAAAGTTCACGACACAAACAAATATGTAACAAATAATGAGGACTCTATTTCATCATGTACCAAATAGCAAATACCCATGGCCCAGCAAATAAAAGATGTAATAATATATTCTTTATGCTGATGAAGCAAACACATCGAGGTTTAAATTAGATGGAACATTCATGAATGGAATTCAATGTACATGTACACTACAATGTCCAATAATTAAAGAGTGTCCGATCTTTGTTTTATCTAACCCCAATGGAAATTTGATTTAATGCTCCAAATATACTCGCAAGGTAATCAAATCAGTACATACGTACTAAAACTCTTCAGTTACAGACAAAAATCAAGTTGGACTAAGAATGATAACTCCACATAATTTGCAACAATGATTAATCTACTTCTTTGCTCATAAAGTGCTTAGTTTCTCAGTTTTAAACATTTCATCTCTTTAATAATAATACGGAAGTGTTCCAACTCTATTCCTTCTTGAAGTATGGCATTGGTTTGAAATTTTCTTCATGAAGGTATAGAGTTGGAACAAGGATAAAGTACTCCAATTCTTCTATTAGAACCCAATCGCCTGTTATATTACACGTATTCATACCCATAACATAGCATCATTTAAGATATTCAATGGGTAATTAGAGGAAATTGGGGCACCTATTTAAGGAATCCTGAGACCTTAATAATGCGGAAGTGTTCCAACTCTATACCTTCTTGAAGAAAAATTCAAACCAATTTTAAATTTCAAACAAATTATAATGCACCAGACATGTGTTAAATCACAGCACAGTTATTATGTAAAAATTAATTGAAAATTTTTGTTAGATTTAGATATTGAAAAAAATCGGTTACTTCAAGAGTTATAGGCCCTTACAATTTACATTGAACTCTATGGGAAAAGGTTAATTTTTCCTAAACATTTCAACAAAACGATTTGGCATCAATTATCGAATGGTCAAAAATTTCTTCAAAATATATTTCATCAAATTTCGCTGTAAAACCAAAAGTTCACCAATTAGTTTTTCTGCAATTATTTTTTTTCAACAAGGGGAGATAACTCTTAATTTACCCTTTTCAAATTTTTTTTCCCTATTCTACAAGGCTGGTACAAAAGTTATTAAGATATCATATGCCACAGACAGATATTCAATGATGAATAAACTCAATTTCAATGCTTTTGGCACAATTTGAATAATTCAAGAACAGATAAACTTGCAACATGAACCAGACATGCACGTTTCGGGTACTTAGCCCTCATCAGTGCTATTGCTATATCTTTTTAAGGGCATGTAAAAGTAATATAAACGTGTGAGCATCATCATATTTGGTATTTTAAACGTCTTGAAGTTTAATAGCATCATATTAGAACGGATAAATTTGAAGCATGGACCAGACATACTTAATCCTCGTCAGTGATCCTCAATCTAAACAATGTAATATGACCAAAGAGTGTGAAAGTTATTATGTCCAAAAATGTATCGAAAGACGTAGCAGGATGGGTGGGATATGATGCTACAGTTACCGCCTTTTAGAAATTTCAAGAAATTTTGATAACAGAAATTTTCGAAAAGATCAACCGAAGTTTCAGGGAACGATTTCTAAAACATTTTATACTTATCAATAGCTTGAAAAGAAAGCATCTAAGAAAAGGAATGGACGATATTAAAAATATCAATTTGATAAAAATAGGAAGTTTACACTAGAGTATATTCATTTGAAACATACGTAGAGGCCTAATCCAAGTCAAAGGTTAAAAAAGTTAGGGAGAAAATATCAGAAAACAAATTCTTGAAATTAATTGAGGCAAGTATTTTCACACATTTTAGAATGTAAAAGCATTGACTTAAATCATAATTACTTCATTTCTTATTCTTATCCTTTTGAAATGAGAGAGAAACTAGAAATATGTTATACAAAACTTGGCAACAAAAAGCAACAAGAAGCTGCGAATTCATTCCACGCGACAACCTTGAAAATTGAAACTCGGACCACTGACCACTATAATGGTTTAAATGAAGTGATACGGCATTTCATTCTACTATTTATAACATGGATTACATAGATAAGGATCATTGTGGACTTGTTGGCTTCAGATCTGGTGTAAGTACTTTGATCTTACTGTTAACGGTCAGTCTTTAAAGCATTGTATGTATGTTATTATTATGATATCTGATTGTTTGATTACTCAAATAACCATGAAAAGGACAGAATGTGGCATTGTCTATCCTGCACAAGCATAAAAGTGTACAAACAGAGGTTTTAAGAGCTTCACAGATCCCTTATCGACTTAAACAAATTCTTAAAATTAATCTGAAGACTTCTAAAGCTCAAGTAAAACAGTATATGAATATTTCATTTAGATCGAATTGTGTAAACAGAAATAAACAAACAGTGAATCCATGCAAAGTATTAAAGTTATGTCTTCAAATTCAATAGCATAATTTACGAACAGATAAATTTACAGCATGGACCAAACAAGCGCGTTTCGGGTACTTAACCCTCGTCAGCGATCCTCAATCTAAGCAATGAAATATGGCCAAAGAATAAAAGTTCTGTCAAAAAATACCAAATGACGTAGCAGGATGGATGAGATGATTGTTAAACGTCTTCAAATTCAACAGCATCATTTAACATGTTTAAGAACAGATAGCTTTGCAGCAATGACCAGACATGCACGTTTCTGGTACTTAACCCTCGTCAGTGATCCTCAATCTAAAGCTACAGGGCCCACTTTTCAGAAAATTCGTGAAAAACTTGTGAACAGATATTTTCGAATATTCCTATCGATAAAGATGGTAACTGGATACTCCTGTGGTATGCAAGTAAAACGCAATGTATTAACTTTGATACAAGAGAGCAAACTCCTGGACAAAAGCTTCTCAATAATGTGCACGAATAAAAGTCAAAAATAAAACCCGAAATCAGATTTCAATAATCACAATCAAAGGGCTACAAATTCTTGAAAAAATAAATATAATAGAATTTTGTCACGAGACAAGAAAAACAGACAGAGACAATAACACAGCTCCATGGAAACACAAATGACAACTGTTCTAATGAAAAATCATCAGAGTTCAGTGCAAGCTCTGTGGGTGGGGCTGTTGAAACTGTCAAATACCAAAAAAGGAAGCATAAATCTTATTCTTATTTCCCTCGCTGTATTATTTAACTTAACCCTCGTCAGTGATCCTCAATCTAAACAATGTAATATGGCCAATGAGTGCGAAGCATGTTTGAATAATGAATCGCCTTCAGTAACTTACTGTGTTGTTTGTGACGTCGCCTTACATTGAGAAGTCAGTTATGCGTCTCAGAACATCTCTGTGTATACGTGTATACAGATATATAGGAGAGATGTGTCAATGAAGTCCGGAAAACTGAACCATTCGCCGTTATATTGGAGAGGAGTCAAACACAATATCAAAATTAATAATTCATAACAATGGACACACAAAAACAGAAGATAGGTGAAGAACAAACAAAACAACTTAAACACAATGCATGGGAACAAAAAAATTCCAAATACAAATGAGATCAGATTCCCAGGGAAGGAGAGCATCTCTTTTTTTCTGGCAACACACGCTCCGTCACTTTAGCTTACAGAAAAGGTAAAAAATGTAAATGCATAATTAAGGCCTCTTTGATAGTTCTAGTCTAAAATTTTGGACAATTAGATGTTAAAGAGTTTCATCTAAATTGGATCGCCAATACAGTTTTCGCAGTCACAAATTTAATTATTCACATAATACCGCTAATTGAGTTGTATCTCGATAAGACAGCTTGCTCGGAATTAGCGTATCAATCTGTAGATCCAATTAAAAAAGAGGTTCAGCAGAACGTCGCCTCTTACAAAGCAGATAATGTTAGAGTACCAGCATATATGCGGTAAATACCATTATATATATATACGTATATATCCTTCTTTTCTCAGCTTTAAGGTCCTGTGAAGATGAGTGTCTATCAGCTGGTTCTCATAGCCTTCTGTGTTTGTACAACTCAGGGGACATGTCCGCATCAACAAAGTGGATTCGTCAAATGGTCTTCAGACCATAGGCTTCCATCGGGAACGGTTCTTACTTTCTTACCACAATATTTATGTTACTCGGGTGCTCAAGACTAGAGGAAGGATAAAAGCCTCTTTAAAAAAGGAGATTTTACTTGTGAAGAAAAACGAATTGTTCCATCTCTAATATTAAATATCATCCAAATTAATCAAATTAATTACTTCATTATGAAAAATAAAACCAATGATTCTTTAAAGAAGTAGGTATCAAACCAATGAAAATATTTTGAATACGTTATATATATCAATTAGAAATATATGAATACATCTTTTTCCAAACAGAAACCTCAACCCAACCAAAATGTCATTATAAACAAGAAAGTAATTCTGGACACAAGTCCCCCTGAGTTTGGAGGACTTACCATAGGTCCACATGGTCATCTAGTATGGAGTCCAGCAGGTGACTACAGCCTCAAGGTCAAATACATCAGGGTACAAGGAATAATGGAGATCGGATCGGAAACTTGCAAATTTACCGCAAAAGCAGAAATAACACTTACTGGTTAGTTTGGTTTACTTTCTTTGTTCTCATTTCTTAATGTTTAAGAATAAGCAGTGCTACTGATTCTTAAGTATAATTCATGTAAGTATACATAATGTTTTGATTATTTGTATAGCGTTCAGTGACTTTTTACCATACACAAAATTTAAAAAAAAGATAAGTCTCGATATTCAAACACTGGTGCATGAACAAAGGGAAAGAGAAAACAAACTATGTTCAACATGACCGCCACATTGACAATAGCGGAGCTCCTGAACAACATAATTTATATAAAAACAAAAGAATAAACACGCAATCGTAAGTTAATTTGTATTATTTAAAAAAAAAACCTCATGTAAGATTACCGTGGCAGGTAAAAGAGGAAGCTACATCATCCCGGGTTTCGGTGAGAAGTTTATTGGTGTAGAGAGGGGTGGAACTTTGGAAATACATGGTGCAAACAAGCTATCCTGGACAAAACTAAGCAGGACTGTACCGAAAGTTCAGCAGAGTCAGTTCTACCATGAACACAGGGTAACAGCATTTTAAAGACTATGATTATGAAAATTACTATATGATATTTGAAACACAGCTCATCCGGTATGCTAGAGCATGTACTAATGTTTTGGATTTTCATATTAGAAATTTACAGAGCAAGAAGAACATTTTAGGTCAAGGATTTCGCTTTCACAAACTAGTAAATACTTTCTGGAAATTTTACAAAAATTATAGTCAAATTCTTTTGAAATTCGTACCCATACAAGCAACAGAGTATATTACTTTGGGTATTTCACAACCTGCATTTTATGGTGATCGACATAATTAACAAAATGAGAAGGAGCAAAGGTAGAAAGCATAACCGTCGAAAATGCGTCAGAAAAATCACCTTTGATACCGTGGATATGATCCTAATGTTACAAGACGGACACTAGGCTTGGTGCTTGACCAATCTACAGTCTTAAACCAATGTTAAACGTCTTCAATTTCATTAGCATCATTTAAGTTCAGGTAAATTGGCAGCATGGACCAGACATGCACGTTTTGGGTACTTAACCCTCAACGCATCCTTAAGACTTGCACTCTGACTTACTGTGACGACGTAAATCCATGACGGACCCTGTCCAAACCTATTTAGAGAAGACAGGGCCCCGATTTTCCTGAATGTCAGTCGGACTCCTCGGGTGATAACATACATGAGCTCTCTACAGCCGGCAGAGCACGGACAGTATTACATACGCCCTCTTTTTATATCTATTCACATATTCATCTGTGTTGCTTGGGCACCAGCGTTTTGCGGTCTTGATTGTGTGTTTTCATCCAATCGCCAATGCTTACTCCTCCCGGGCACCTGGTCCCACCTCTAGCTTTCTAGGGGTCTGTCGATGCTCAATTTTGTGCTCTATTGTAAGTGCTGTAGAGATTATCGTCAGGATCTTCTTTAATTCATCTTACAGTGATGAGGTTATTGTACGTTCTTCGAGACCTCTGGGTAATCGGAAAAGTTGGAGGGCTGTGCGCACGTAATCCAGGATAATAACACCGTCTGCTACTGACGTGACAGATAACCGTCTTATGTTGCCACCGATTACCTATTGGTCTCGTTGGTTCATGTGTAGTAATTTATGCTTGATGTTTCTATGTGATTTGGCGTTCATTTTACCATTTCCGTCTCGTTATGTGCGTGTCTGCTTTGTGTTTTTGCGGTGGGTGTTTTGGGGTTTTGCTGTTGGTACTGCAACTGAGTGTTGTTGGAGATCCCCTCCTTTCTTGAATATAATCTCATGCGATAACAAGGCCTGAATGTCAGCACTAAATGAAATGTACTGAAACTGTCTCAATACCTGGATTGGTATTTGAAGACTTTTAACATTCTACTGAAAGTTGGGTTGATGACAGGAAAATTACTCTTGTATGTAAATAGAGACCTCCGTGTTTTCTTTTGTCAAAAAGGAAGGTTCTTCAAATAACACAAGATCAGTTAGAATCATATTCATGTCCATTGAATGTCCTTTTCTCAATTACACGGTATTTGTCTTTTCTTCTTTTAAGATATGTTTACCTAATGCTGTATTACCTTGAAACAAATATACAATAGGGATCAAACAATACAAATAATGACTGGATGGAGGGTATTGGAATGTATGTCATCAACCCCTCACATAGACGCATTGACAGTTATAAGAACTACCAACTTAGTGGAGACCCATCTCAGGTGCACTGGAACGAAAGAGGAGTCAAAGAGTTCCCAACAGACATAAAAGGTGGGATAATAAACAAAACATATCCACGCCTTATCTTTAAATCTCAAAGTCAAAAGACTATTCTAATTTTTTTAGTCTCCAATAATACGAAAGTGTTCCAACTCTATACCTTCATGAAGAAAATTTTAAACCAATTTTTCTGCACCAGACACTTGTTTCGAATTTCAAATTCTCATCAGTGATGCTTCCAGCGGAGCCATCATAATTCATTTCAGTAGCGCCCGCTTTTATTTTTTGAATTTAGATTTGTACATTTACTTTACAGAGAGTGTACGGCTCCAAATTTCCTGTAGGGTCGATTCAGTAGCATATCCAAATGAAATATATATTCAAAATAGCATTAGAGGGATGGTGCTAAGGTGTTAACCTCCTTTAATGACCTCTTTTAATTTCGATGATGTACGTTCTTCGAGACCTCTTGGTAATCGGAAAAGTGGGAGGGTTGTGCGCACGTAATCCAGGATAACCACACCTTCTGCTATTTCCGTGGCAGATGGCCTTCCTGAGTCGGCACCGGTTGCCCATTGATCTCGTTGGTTTATGTGTAGTCCTTTCTGTTGATGTTTCTGTGCTGTGCGTTGGCATTCCTTGTCCCTTTTGCGTCTCTTTCTGAAAAAAATGAAATCTGGAAATTTCCAAGCAAAAAGACGATTTCTTCATACGACTTCTCTAATACGTACAACACACTTCCTCATGACAAAATTAATGATCGATTATCTAATCTCATTAAATGGTGTTTTGATCGAGAGCGAAAAACTTACATTTGTACATCTGAATCGAAGGGTTTCTTTTCCTCTCGACAGACTACAAATCATACAAATCATGGACATGTAGTGACCTGTGTAATGCCTTGTCCTTCCTCTTGGACAATATTTATGTTAGATTTGGTGAGGATCTATACAAGCAGGTTGTAGGAATTCCTATGGGTACTAACTGTGCGCCTCTTGTTGCAGATTTATTTTTATACACTTATGAAAAAGAATTTATCCAAAATCTTCAAAAGCAAAGAAAATTTGATGAGCTGAAATGTTTCAATAATACTTCTAGGTATCTGGATGATATTCTAACCATTGACAATCCTGCTTTTGAATTATATAAGAATGAAATTTATCCACAAGAATTAACCTTTAACAAGGCAAACCTTTCAAATACAGAAACACCCTTTTTGGACCTAAATATCAAAATTGTAAACGGAAAGATTCATACAAGTGTATATGACAAAAGGGATAATTTTGGATTCAACATAGTAAATTTCCCTTGGCTTGACGGTGATGTTACATATCACAGCTCATCCGGTACGCTAGGGCATGTACTGATATTTTGGATTTTCACAGTAGAAATTTACAAATTACCAAAAAACTTTTAGGTCAAGGTTTCCGGTTTCATAAACTAGTTAAGACTTTCTGGAAATTTTTAAAAAATTACAGTCAACTTGCAACAGAGTACATTAATATGGGTATTACACAACCTGTCTTTTATGGTGATATGATAAACAAAACAAAAAGGATCAAAGGTAGGCAGGATAACCATCGAAAATGCGTCAGAATCATCAAACGCCTTTTATACCGTGGGTATGATCCTAATGTCACCAGACGGACACTAGGCTTGGTACTTGACCAATCTACAGTCTTGTACAAGCGCATCCTTGAGACTTGCACTCTGACTGACTGTGACGACGGGACTCCATGACGGGCCCTGTCCAAACCTCTTTAGAGAAGACAGGGCCCCGACCACCTGTCCTCTCTGAATGTCAGTCGGACTCCTCGGGTGATTACATACATGAGCTGGCTACAGCCGGCAGAGCACGGACTGTATTATGCATGCCCTCTTTTTATATCCATTTACATATTCATCTGTGTCTATGGGGCCTCTGCGTTTCGCGGTCTTGTTTGTGTGATGTCATCTTACAGTGAGGAGGTTGTTTTACACCACAATTGTACGTTCTTCGAGACCTCTGGGTAATTGGAGAAGTGAGAGGGTTGTGCGCACGTAATCCAGGATAACCACACCATTTGCTACTTGCGTGACAGATGGCCGTCCAAAGTCGGCACAGGTTACCCATTGGTCTCGTCGGTTTATGTGTAGTCTTTTGTGTTTGATGTTTACATGTCGTGTGTCTCTTTTCCGTCTCGTGCTGTACTCGTCTTTTGTGTTTTTGCATCGGGTGTTTTGGTGTTTTACTATTGATGCTGCAATGGGGTTTTGTTGGAGATCTCCTCCCTTCTTTTTTTTCTGTGCTTGTCTGCTCTGTGTTTTTGCATTGGGTGTTTTGGGGTTTAGCTGTGGGTGCTGCAACGTGGTGTTGTTGGATATCCCCTCATTTATGGAATGACAAGTTTTCGAAATAGCAAAATAATATTTTTGATGTCAAATCGATAAAGGGCCAAGTTCATTTTATGAAAGATTCAACATGATTTGTTATGCACCGAATATATTTTGCATATGTAGGTGTTCCAAATGGTCGTCTCATACTAGTAGCAGTAACCTATACACTGAAAAGAGATGAAAAGTCTCATCACTTGGATGCAGTATACGATGCATATGAAGAAGCTCTATTCGGCCATGTGACTCATCAGAGCAAGTTGCGCACGCTCAAACATAGGGACGCATACGTAGCCTATGCAATCAAAGGTTGGTGAATATTTTTATTGTTAGAATGAGAGATGGAACGATTGTATGAATACTGTTAAACTACTATACCATAAATATTTTATATGATGCACAGTTCATCGAGATAAAATAGAAGTAAATTGTCTCTAAGGATGCTTCAACCATATTGCGCAATCTCTCGCTTTCACAACTTCTTTTTAATATATTTATCAATATCTAAGAAATAAGAAACTATGAAATAGAATTCAATATTGTATACAAAAAAGGCTAAAAAAGATACGTTCCTATTATTAAAACCCTAGGAAACCATACATCCGTGGTGGAAGAGGTCATACGAGTAGACACCAGTACTGGAAGACACAAGGCAGAACTTGTCTATACAGACTGGAGCCATCATGTGAAATACACCATCAGTAGTCAAGTAGACCTTCATTACAGATGGCAGTCCTACCCTAACTTTAAATGGATCAACACAAAATATGCTTATCCCATAATAAGCGTTATTGAAGATATTTCCTCTTGGAAGCCAGGTATTTACTACCGTCATCAATTATTCTCATAACCATTCATAACTCATTTAACATGATCAACGACACATATGGAAATCGTAAATCTGGTATGATGAAATCCTTTCTTACAATCGGAATCAAACGTTCTGAATTTCTCTTTTTCAATCTTAATGTTCTTTTTTTAGTATGTTAAGTGAACATGAATAAAATTATATTAAAGAGGTACGAATGAATTGAATGCGATGCAATCTTTGGTGTTTAGGTGATACGGTTTTCTTTGCATCCACCGACTATAACCTTAACCAAGCTGAACGTGCAACTCTGGTACCATGTCATCGATGTAACTCTCACCAGTTTCAAGTGGATCGTATGAACTTTACCTTCTCTTTCAATTCAAATGTTCAGATTTTCCATAACAATAATAATTAAAAGATATTTTTTTGCCATTACAATAATAATTAAAAGATAAAAATTGCTAATGATTGTCTGATCTCAATGTGAAAAAAAAACACTGTCTCAGAAACCTAGTGACTGAAATATGTTTTTTGTGTAGACGAGTTTCAACACAGTCACTTCGGAAAGATTGTAGATCGTGTAGATATGAGGGGTGAAGTGGGACTTCTGACCAGAAACATCAAGATCAAAGGTGAAATGCAAGACCACTGTCCTCCTTCCAATGGTAATTGTGGTACATGTCCAAGTGGACAAGAAAATTGTGGCAAATACAAGTACGACACCTTTGGTGGTCATTTAAAAGTACGTATTTCCCAAAATGTCTAAAAAAGACCTGCACATTGGGACACTGAAAGGGACTTTTTGAAGATTCGATGTAAAATTAGCATGTACATGTAAAAGCTTCATTGTTTGTAAAAAAAAAAGCACAAGTGTCGGGTATGAAGAGGATTTGTTCAATCCAAACAAAATGACGACAATATCATTATTCTTAAATTTGGGAAATTCATGTGGAATAACTTAACATTATTTTGTCTTTCTTTCTTGCATGAAGGAATATCAGGAATATCACAACTTGAATTTTAGGTATTAAGGGGATTCAAGAATGTTCACATAGAGGGAGTCGAGCTTGAGCACATGGGACAACAAACGCAAGTCGGTAAGTATACAATTTTGCAAGCCAGCAATTATTTCAAAACAAAGAAGGGGATCTCCAACAACACCAGGTTGCAGCACCCACAGCAAAACCCCGAATTACCCAATGCAAAAACACAGAGCAGACAAGAACAGAAAGAGACGCAAAAGGGACAAGGAACGTCAACGCACAACACAGAAACATCGAACACAAAGGACTACACATAAACCAACGAGACCAATGGGCAACCGGTGCCGACTTAGGACGGCCATTTGCCACGGAAATAGCAGGTGTGGTTATCCTGGATTACATGCGCAGAACCCTCCCACTTTTCCTATTTTAAGAATTTGAAGTTTATGCCAGGGTTGTACAGACTTCAGCCATCTCATCTTGTCCAAGGGTAAAATCAGAATATTAGAGTTATCGGACAGGGAATAAATCATAATCAAATTGAAGAATAATAATCCGACGTTTTCAATTTTTGAAAAAAAAAGTCATATCAGACTAAAAATCATTTTTATGAAGGTACGTACCCACTCCACTTTCATATGTGTGAGGACGTCGACGGCACAGACTATCCTCATCCTCCTTACCTCAAAGGCAACTCGATTCATGACTCCTTTGCTCGATGTACCACAATCCATGGAACAAGTGGGGCCAGTGTAAGTGGTAACAGTTAACCTTAATCAGACTTGAAATTAAAGCATTGTTTCGTATTTCTACTACAGGTAGATGTTTTGTGAGCGATACCTTTTGCCAAATGACTACCTATGATAACGATTCAAAACACCTCTTTATACCTGAAACCAGGTGATTGATAATGTCTGCCATGAGTGTTTGGGCCATGGGTACTTTTTAGAGGATGGTGGAGAGAAGAGGACGTTATTTGACGGAAACTTGGGAGCAGGAATCAGACGATCACGCCTCATCCCATCAGATGAGTAAGTCCACCAATACCTTCTCCAGGGAATGAATTAGTTTTTAACCTTTTTTCGCGGTAGAACATTATGAACCAGAAATTATCAACTTTTCTTCAGAGAACTTAAAAATAATTCAATTTAAAATCAAATGAACATTCTACATTAATCAGCACACCGGCCGTCTTCTGGATCACCAACCCACTCACACGTACCATTAACAATGTCGCCGCCGGAAGTGAGGTCAGATTTTACTCTATATATAACAATTTTGGGGATATTTTACTAAACGGGTTTGAAATGAATAAATGAATAAACCAACAAACTTAAGACAGAGTTTACAGGGAGATAGCTTCCATGACTAATCATACTAAGAACAAATAAAAACACAAACACTCAGATACACACTACTTTTGTGTATCTGAGTGTTTGTGTTTTTATTTGTTATCATCCCTTCCCTCTGGAAGAAATATTTGAATCTAATACTAAGAACAGTTCACAATGAACGTATCCTTCATGCATATTTATCCACTTTTGTCCTTCCGTACTAGAAACCCGATCGCACATCCGAAAATCATACACCGAAGGGTATACAACAAACAAACCACACCTCGGAGGTACTGCATCACAAACGCAACCTTAAAAACGCCTTGAACTCGGAACAATTTCGTATAGTACGAGCTTGTAGTAGCCGAGTTCTGTATATGCCACAGTATAGGCAGATTACAATAGAGTAATGCCACTCGGGAAGGGAAAGTTTCAGTGAAGTACGAAAATTGAAATCGTCAAACTTGTCGAAATGATGCCTTCGGTTTTAAGTATTTGCGAAGTTGTCAATTCAACTTGTGATTATCTACAACACAATATGAGTATTTATGTACATTTTTATTGTTGGCTTTCGCATTTCAGAATACTGGAATTTGGTTCATTTTCCCAAGAGAACCCACAGGTCCCTCCACTGGCATGGGATTTATGAAATGGGCCAATCAAACAGCCATATTGGAAACTGACAACAACGTTGCTCATTCATCTTTTATAGTAAGTTATTTTCGTTGTATCCGCTTTTATTCTAATTTAGACTCTATACGCTCTCGGTCCAAGAAAGTAAAGCAAAATCGAGTCTTTGTAAAATCTGTGTGTAAAAATACTTTGACGAGTTTTGATTTTTCATTCGAATAATGTAAAAGATTGTTAACGGGTGCGATGTTGGACATTTTATGGATCCATTCTGACACCAGCCTTGGTTGCTCTTTCATGAAGCATGTAACAATTAAATCATTTGTCTACCCTTGTTTTCTTACAGACGGGATTCAATATGGAGAGTATACTAGAGGATAATGGGAAGGTGTGCTGTAATAATGGTTACAATCCTAAGGAAACTCCTGGTGATCCAAAATCAGAGTCCAAAGAAGTAGTAATTAACAGACTTACCAGTAAAGAAATATTTTTATTATTACTTCTATGAATAATCTTTAAGATGACTACCTGTATTATTCATCAATAATCAAGGAGCTGTCGAATATATATCAGATAAATCTCCGGCTTAGTACCCCATTGTAAAATGGAATTCATTGTAGATGGCGCCATTGAAACTAATATGTACTTTGCATAGTTTGTCTGAAATTGTTCAATTGGTGTTATACAGATTGTTGCAATATATTAGGATAAAAGACAAGACCATTTTGACTGAAGTCCCCTGAAGTAAATAAGTCACATTACGATAATCAGGCAATCACATGAAGGCATTGATCCCCAAAATACATATTAAAGGATAAAGAGCATTACAAAGAAAGGGTCCATTAAAGCGTTAACCATCCAGGGAGACTCATGTCATGGCAATTTTGATCAGTTACCATATTCATTAGGACTATTACAGCCCAAGTCAAGGCAGTGTTTGGTTTAAAGACCAAAAAACCAACTCTGTTACTCACCAAGTGTTCTGTCGGAACAGATTTTGGACTGTCGTTTGCTGAACTAAAAAGCTAGAGATATAGTTATCCGGATTACGTGCGCACAATTCTCTGAAATGACTGAACATATATATCAAAGATACCTGGAAAACTCACCATGGCTATCAAGCACTCACACAAC
Source organism: Pinctada fucata (assembly GCA_028142955.1). Taxonomy (NCBI): domain Eukaryota; kingdom Metazoa; phylum Mollusca; class Bivalvia; order Pterioida; family Pteriidae; genus Pinctada; species Pinctada fucata. The sequence continues at coordinate 62,740,356 of AP027103.1, read as the reverse complement.
TAGAGGGATACATGTACTTAACTGTACTTAATCAGAATGTTCAGCCAATCAATGAATTTTTTGTCTTAAAATTAATTACATGTTTAAAATAAAGTCTGGAACTCATATAATTTTTAAATTTTCATGTTTTTTTTTCTTATGATGATTTCAGGTTACAAAAACCATTTGAGAAACGTATGGATACGCGGTGGAAAAATACACATGAAGCACGCTTCGTAAGTCATTTCCAAGAGAAAGGGGTAAACTATGTCGTTGTAGAAGTAATCAATACAATATAAATAGCCTAAAAGATTCTTTGAAATATAAATTGAATACGCATCTTTGTGTATTTTATTGTTAGGTTGTCTGACAGTTACACTGGAATCACGATGGCAAAGTAAGTACCTGGTATATATATACTTGTATCATATTCTCGGTACTCGTATAAATGGATGAGTAAAAATTGGTACCCCTATAACCTTAAGTCCCAAAACTAGAAAAAATAGTCACCAATATACAGTATATCTGAAGGGCATACAAATTAACGACAGAAAGTAAAGAAAGGATTTACATCCAAGATGTGTACATAAGGAAAAGGAGGCAGAACACTCGAAGATATACTGAAATCAGCCGCCCGGGTATACATCTACTTCTTGTTATCAACACCCGTTACATTTGTACTTCTGAAGATGCAAGTTACAAGAGAATTATACTTATGGGATATGTCGAATCCTTAATTTAAGTGGTCTTGAAGGGATTGGTGGAGAATATTATAAACATTCACGGCCAGAAGATGTCGTATTTTGTACTCAATGTTTATACGTAAAATTGTGAGAAATTGATATTCTACCCAAATTTTAAACTTTTGGTGCAGTTTATATTGTATTTTGGAGTATCTCGTTAAAGATCGTCGCCTGGGGAACAGTTCATGAGTAACAGTGTCATACTTGGAGAGTCTACAAACAAGGGGGAAGGTGATGGGGTATGGAGGGATGACCTTCAAAAAACATTGTACTATCAAAGGTCACTAGCGTTACCATGGGATCCGTAAGTACATGTATTCTAATGTTATGATGTTTGAGAGACACCCTCGTTTTAAATTCGATTAGATGCATTGTCTTCAATATGGTGTACACTAAAAAGAAAGCAAACGACATTAACGATAAGTGTTTTTTATACGAATGCAGATCATATATTAGGGACATACTGATTCATTGACGGTTTTTAACGTATGCTGAAAAACTGGTACAGGATATACTGATTCAATGACGATTTTTAACGTGTGCTGAAAAACTGGTACAGGACATACTGATTCAATGACGATTTTTAACGTGTGCTGAAAAACTGGTACAGAACATACTGATTCAATGACGATTTTTAACGTGTGCTGAAAAACTGGTACAGAACATACTGATTCAATGACGATTTTTAACGTGTGCTGAAAAACTGGTACAGGATATACTGATTCAATGACGATTTTTAACGTGTGCTGAAAAACTGGTACAGGACATACTGATTCAATGACGATTTTTAACGTGTGCTGAAAAACTGGTACAGGACATACTGATTCAATGACGATTTTTAACGTGTGCTGAAGAACTGGTACAGATCATACTGATTCAATGACGGTTTTTAACGTATGCTGAAGATGGTACAGGACATACTGATTCAATGACGGTTTTTAACGTATGCTGAAAAATGGTACAGGACATATACTGATTCAATGAACAGTTTGCTAGAATCACTGTATGAATATTTAGTGTGCTGAATTTATTACAGCCATGCCCATATTCAAGGCTACGTTTTCTACGATGGCCCTGTCTACATCGAAAATGTATGGTTCAACAGATTTCATAATACAGAGAACTACACTATGGGCGCTATAGGATTCGAAAGAGAAAATTACTTCGCAAACTCTCCCGTGAGTCAGGCCAAGAACGTTCAGTTTGGCTTTGATGATGGTGTAAGTATTACATGCATATTCATGTTTTTAAGTTACGTTTGATTTTTCTAGAGTTCGATCTGAGTCATCTTGTCCACAATTGTCTTGTAATTTTGCTACATATTTTTGGTCGACTAAATAGGGCTTTATAAACCTTTTATATGCGTATACGTGATGACAAGACATTGTTATCGATACAAAATTCTTGACCTTGTGATCTTGGCCTTTTTTGGGCATAACTTTGGTATGTTAAGGTTATGCTGCCAAGGCCTTCATTTCCATGATATGAGTTGACAATACTCGTTTATTCTGACAAACATCTAAAAGCGAGGACAACATTTTTGTTAAATAAAAGCTAGAAATCATTTACTCTTTACTTACTAGCTTCAAACAGGAAATTGGATTTACGATGGCGATTCAAGTGATCACGGGTTTACCGACTACGATGGCGATAAAGGAGCAACGTTTTTGTGGAAGGACCATAATTCTGTATCGCAGATCGTCAAACCACGTGACTTTTACGTCACCAATGCATGCGAGTATAGATCAAATTGGAAGATGGCGAAATGCCCGCATAGATATGGCAAGGTTATTGGACTTTTTAATCATAAAGTATATGAAATCTCTTTCATGTAATATGGGAAATAATGATGCAAAGTTGATAAATATTTCAGATTTTTCAAAGCATTTGTATTTATTGATGAGTACTTCGGCATTCCAAATACGTGTCAACTTTTTTCAGACTACAGTAGTCATTTGCATTTATTTTTAATATTTTTTTATTTTTTATTTTTTTTTTCGAAAATCAAAGGGTGACATAATGCATAAATTGTAGATCGATCCGATAATTTCCCAAATGGGACCAGGAGAAACCAAACCTCACTTCATGATGCGTAGAGATGATATCCCGTCCGCCAAGGAGACCATAGCTGGAACACGATCCTCTCAGTTCATGGTCATTCTAGGTGGTACTCACAGTTACACGCTACACTTTCTCGGCAAAATCCCCAAGAAGTTCTCCATTTACAGCGACGGATTTGAAAAGTAACAAACCATACAATATACTTGAGAGTTTGCATTCAAAACTCAATCTGATTAAAACTAGAACCACCTTTTTTTTTAGATTTAGTAAGGTCTCAGCAATCAAATCGCGGAACATGTAGATCTGTCTTATCTTAATAAGATTGTGTAATTGCATTCATTTTATGAACGGAGCCAAAGAGAAAACTTGACTTATTTTCAGGGGATACCCAGTTCGTTTCGGTATCTGTATGCCAAAACACGCTACATTTGATTTGTATTCATACGCTCCTCACTGGAGACCGGCGTTAGACAAATGGTCACGTGTACATGATTTGACGGCCCTGGATAATAGTGATGGAGGGTCCTACATGTACGACGAGAACAGAGGGTGAGTGCAATTCAGAAATAATGCTTAGGAATGATATTATATCTACGAGTTTGCTTCATTTTTTACGCTTCTTATTGCAGCATATGAGATTTCCATCACGCTGAGACAAGAAAGTTTGGTATGTTCAACGTAACCGTCGACTCTTAACTGATAAGGATGAATCCGTGAATAGAGCTAATGTATTAAAAAAAACAATTTACTGTTAATGACTAGGCAAAATATACTCTTTCAGGGTATACAAGATGTATATACTTACTAGATCGATACCCGATAGTGGCAGCTTAAATTAAACTCTACAATATGCGGAAAAAATATACAACTTTGTATGATTAGTGGAGTGCCTTATGTAAGAAAATAAGCTGCCGTGGGAATTTTATGATTAAAGCAAACAACTATGATAAAGATATTAACTATGGGCTAGTATTACAGAAAAAGTTTGATAGACCTCTGAGATATGTGGCAGTTGCGATATTTTGGGGGTAAAACACCCTTTTCTATGCAAAAATCATGAAAAACTGGGAATAATTTATAACTTTTGCATAAAAAATGTTAACAAAAATTAAAAGATGTAAATATACTTAAATTCTGTTGTTTTTTCGAATAAAATGAGTTTCAAATTCAAATTTTGATATCAAATGTGGTTTTTCGGGCAAAAAACCCTTTTCTAGGCTAAAATCGTGAAAAATTGGAAATAATTTATAAATTTAACGTATTAACTGATTTCAAAAATTAAAAGATGTTTACATATTTAATTTCTAATATTCTTTTGAATGAAATGAGTTTTCAATTCAAATTCTTATATTAAATGTGTTTTTTTGGGGAGAAAATGATTTTTTCTAGGCCAAAATCATGAAAAATTGGAAATAAATTATAACTTTTACATAAAAAATGATGACAAAAATTAAAAGATGTTAATGAACAAAATTCCTTATGTTCTTTCCATTGAAATGAGTTTCCAATTCGAATTCCTATGTCAAATGTGTTTTTTGGGGCAAAAATCCATTTTCTATGCAAAAATCATGGAAAACTGGAAATAATTTATAAGTTTTGCATTAAAAATGATAACAGAAATTAAAAGATGTAAATGTACTTAGTTTCTGATGTTCTTTCATATTAAATAAGTTTCAAATTCGAAGTCCTACATCAAATGTGGTTTTGGGGCGAAAAAGCCCTTTTCTAGGCCAAAATCATTAAAAATTGGAAATAATATATAACTTTAGAATATATACTGATTTCAAAAATTAAAAGATGTTTATATATTCAATTTCTGATGTTCTTTCACATGGAATGAGTTTTCAATTCAAATTCTTATGTTGAATGTGTTTTTTTTGGGAGAGAATGCCTTTTTCTAGGCGAAAGTCATGAAAAACTGGAAATGCTTCATAACTTTTGCATAAAGAATAGTAACAAAGTTAAAAGATGGTTATGTACTTAATTTCTTATGTTCTTTCAAATTAAATGAGTTTCCAATTTGAATTCCTGTATCAAATGTATTATAAGGGGTCAAAAATCCATTTTCTATGTTGAAATAATGATAAAATGGTTTTTTACTTAATTGCTGTTGTTCTTTCGAATGAAATGAGTTTTCTGGGCAAAAAAAAACATGGAAAATTGGAGATAATTTAAAACCTGATTTAAAAAAAATTGAAAAAATGTTAAACTTGTCGCAAAATGTACATACATGACTTCATTGTTCTTGTCAAATAAATTTTGACTCCTATTTTCTATGCTTAATGAAAAAAAAACATAATTTGTTTACAGTAAAATATCATGTAGATTATTATTGGATATTGTTTTTACTCTAAAATACATGTGTATTGATCAGGGCTCTTGATCAGCCTAATTTGGGCCCGATATTTGGCCAAAATCCCAATGCAATATAGTGTCTATTTTGAGACTAAATGTTATACATTTTTATTTTTATATACCGATGAGACATTACTTGTTGAAATGTTCTTATGATACACTGAAATTTTACAATAGAACAATCATATAATTTAGTATTTCAATTTCATAGTCCATATCAATGGACCAATTTTCCCAAGTGAAAACCTCTTAGAAAATAATAATAAAATCCCAAGGAGGTAAAAGTGCTATATTTCAAGTGAAAAGACATTCAAATTGATTTATAATTTTTCCGATCTTTGATTAAATGCTGTTGTTTTTCCCAATTTCAAAGGCCTCGGCCTCATTCTCAAAAACAGGGTGTGAGAGCCCTGCTGATTAAACATAGAAATTAGAATTCAAAACTCATTTCATTCGAAAGAACGCTGAAATTAAGCACATAAATACCTTTTAATTTTTGGTATTAGGTTTTATTTAAAAGTCATACATTATCTCAAGAGATTTCATAATTTTCGCCTGGAAGGAATTTCCCCAAAAACATATTTGATAAAGGAATTGGAAATAAAAACTCATTTCACTCATAAGAACCTATGACATTTGGTAAATTAACATCTTGTAATTTTTTTATTGGATTATTTCCAATAGTTTTTTGCCTAGAAATACCCCCCCCCCCAACACATTTTTGAGAGTAATTTGAATTGGATATTCATTTCATTTGAAAGAGCATCAGAAATTAAATATATAACTATCTTTTGATTTTTTTTCCCATAATTTTTGAATAGAAAAGAGCTATCCCCCCCCCCCCATCTTATACAGGAATTCAAATTTGAAACTAAAGAAGATAGGAAATTAAGTACATTTACATCTTTTAATTTCTGTTATCACTTTTTTATGCAAAAGGTATAGATTATTTCCAGTTTTTCATGATTTTTGCATAGAAAATGGATTTTGTCCCCCCCCCCCCAACACAAATGACATAGGAATTAAAATTTGAAACTCATTTCAATGGAAAGAACAGAAGGAAATTTAGTATATTCACATCTTTTGTTACTATTTTTTATGCAAAAGTTATCAATAATTTCCAGTTTTTCATAATTTTGGCCTCGAAAAGGGCATTTTCTCCCAAACAACACATTTGATATAAGAATTTGAATTAAAAACTCATTTCATTCAAAAGAACATCAGAAATTGAAAATATAAACATCTTTTAATTTTTGAAATCAGTAAAAATGCTTAAATTATGTATTATTTCCAATTTTTCACGATTTTAGCATAGAAAAGGTCTTTTCGCCCCAAAATACACATTTGATATAGGAATTCAAATTTGAAACTCATTTAATTCGAAAGAACATCAGAAATTAAGTACATTTACATCTTTTAATTTATATTATCATTTTTAATGCAAAACTAATAGATTATTTCCAGCTTTTCACGATTTTTGCATAGAAAATGGATTTTTGCCCCCCAAAAAGACATTCGATATAGAAATTCAAGTTTTAGACTCATTCCAATTGAAAGAACATAAGAAATTAAGTATACTAAGATCTTTCAATATTGTTATGTTTTGTTATGCAAAAGTTATGAATTATTTCCAGTTTTTCATGATTTTGGCCTAGAAAAGGGCATTTTCTCCCAAAAAACACATTTGATGTAGGAATTCGAATTTAAAATTCATTTAATTCAAAAGAACATAAGAAATTAAGTACATTTACATCTTTTAATTTCTATTATCATTTTTAATGCAAAACTAATAAATTATTTCCAGCTTTTCATGATTTTTGCATAAAAAATAGATTTTTGCCCCAAAAAAGACATTTGATATAAAAATTCGAGTTTTAGACTCATTCCAGTTGAAAGAACATATGAAATTAAGTATACTGAGATCTTTTAATTTTTGTTATCTTTTGTTATGCAAAAGTTATGAATTATTTCCAGTTTTTCATGATTTTGGCCTAGAAAAGGGCATTTTCTCCCAAAAAAAACACTTTAAATATAAGAATTTGAATTGAAAACTCATTTCATTGGAAAGAACATCAGAAATTGAGTATGTAAACATCTTTTAATTTCTTAAATCAGCTATTATGTTTAAGTTATGAAATATTTCCAATTTTTCATGATTTTAGCCCAGAAAAGGACTTTTTCGCCCAAAAATACACATATGATATAGGAATTGGAATTTGAAACTCATTTAATTCGAAAGAGCATCAGAATTTAAGTAAATTTACATCTTTTTATTTCTGTCATCATTTTTAATGCAAAACTTATAAATTATTTCCAGTTTTTCATGATTTTTGCATAGAAAAGGGTTTTTTGCCCCCAAAATATCACAACTGCCACATATCTCAGAGGTCTATCAAATTTTTTCTGTAATACTAGCCCATAGTTAATAACTTTAGCATAGTGGCTTGCTTTAATCATAAAATTCCCACAGCATTACATAAGGCACTCCACTAGATAATATTTTCCCTCGGGTAATTTCTGTTTTGCATGTATCGAAAATACTCATTTGAACATCCGTCCGCTTATCTTTTTTTCACACTCAGATTGCTGTTTGTAAAGTTTGTCAGCAATAATCCTCGTGGGGAGGGGATAACCACTTCCTGTAACGGAACATGTCCCATGCTGCAGGTGACGATAAAGTCAGGGGATAGATCACACGGGGACTGCACGGCGGCCGCATACCCGACCTACACTAGACATCCCGCTACGTTCTCGGTTAGTATATAATAAGCTACGCAGTGTAATCGTGTTTCATGTAACCTCAATATTAAAGAGACATTATTGAGCAGTCTCGGGAAGTTATGTGTACTTATCTTTAGTTTTTTCTTTTGTCATTCAGGGCACCCTTCGTCAAAGCAGGTCCATTGTGCCCAAGACCTCGTCACATGTTTCGTCTGTAAGTATGTGATTTTTTGGCATTGTATACCTAGCTGGGACCAGGTATCCATCTCCACAAGCACAGTTGATGCATTTCAATCTGGATCTATTGGATCAGCAAAACCTTTTTGCTCTATGGATGTCTTGCAGAAGTACCCGAAATGTGCATGTTTGGTCAATTCTGCAAATTTATCTGTTCTTAAATGATGCTATGAATTTGAAGACGTGTAATTTATATATAATCATACCTATAATTCAGATTTCAAATCCATAGCTTTTACAAGCACTTCAATTGTCACCTTTGGTAAAATGAAATGTATTCAATAGTCATGTATACTGATCTTTCAGACTTCTGGGTGCATATTTTCTTGATACATGTAACCATACCATACTAAGCACTTTTCTTAAAACATAATTAGAGAGAATTCTGAAATATTTTACAGAAACTTGGAGCTGGTTCTACAAAACCTTTTCCATCAAGGACTCATCGTCACCACGGATAAGTCGTGTTGTATCATTATCTACCTCTGTAATTCTAAAAATACATGATATTCCATAATAAATTGTTATTCCTTTATGGTAAACGAAAAAGTTTTTTCTACAGATTGTCATAGCAAAGATTGCTTCGAAACAGAAGTGTTATGGCCGCTGTTAAAAATCGACTGAATATCCTATTACAGGAGCATAAAAATTCCTCATCTTTTTTCTAAGCAAAGATACACGTAGGATATAAGGTAAAAGCCAGAAATTCTAAAACAGTATTGACAGATGGAAAATGTGAGTGAATATAACCGCATAGCCAAACCAAGTTGGGGACAAGCTCTTCATCTCTATAGGATAGGAAAAATCTTATACATGATATTACCTGTACTGGTATGCATAACCTAATAAATAAGATAATGTCAACAAATGTCTATTGCCTTCATTTTAATGGTATATTGTTTACAATATATGTTAAGTGAATATTCACTACTATTTCATCTTTTCATCAATGTAGTATATTTCTGTTACTCCTTTCCGCCATCTTCAAATATAATTTGTAGCTTCTTTCCTGCATGTTGGACTCGTATGATGTGCAATAATCATACACTTTACTTAATACAATTTGACTTAAAGGTCATGACACTGATGAGACAATGTTTTCAAAGATGATTTAAAAACAAGATTAAACGATGCATCACTTGAGAGGTGGTAGACCAAGTTTTGCTCTGAGTTCATTAGCTTCTTTGATTTCAAGTTCCTCCTGTGACAACTTGCTGGTATCGTCTTTGTCTCTCTTGTCTTTGTGCCTACTTTTGTCTCTGTCTTTGTCTCGACTTTTGTCTTTGTGATCTTTATGTCGTCGATGACGATCGCTGTCCCTGCTATGGTGATCATGATGACTGTGTTTCCGCCTACTCTTCCTGTAAATAAGATTAAATTTCTTGCTTTATTAGTGCATTTATTTTTAAGCTATATAGACCACCTAATTTGAAAAATTATCAAATTTTTTGCGATATTACATTGTTTAGACTGAGGATCACTGATGAGGGTTTAGTACCCGAAACGTGCATGTCTGGTCCATGCTGTAAATTTATCAGATTTTAAATGATGCTATTGAATTTAAAGATATTTAACATTACTAGACCATAGATGTATGTGTAACAATAGACGGGACTATTGAAGAATGACGTTTTTACTAAAGGCATATGTTTGGATATGCAAACTATACATCAGCACTAGATGCCTACACGAAAACATCAATATTATAAAAAATAGCAATCCAAGGAATGCTTGTGTCGCCTGCGAAGTGGTTTATTATTCTAGAAAGTGGATCAAAATTATTGCCATCAGTAGAAAAGTCTTGTCAAATGAAATTCATTTGAAATATCAGACCTCTTAATTACAAATTAAAAGATAAGGTCATTCTCAAATGTTCAGAAAAGAGTGTCAATCATCTAGGTCAAGGTCACTACGTAAAAATTGGTGACAAAAAGGTCTCATCATAAGAAATATTAAAGACCTATCACCTACCAATTAAAAGATATAAACAACCTTAGAAAAGAAGGTCAAATAGCTAGGTCAAGGTCAAAAGGTAAAAAATTATGGTATGTGTAGAATGGCATTGTTACAAGTAAAATACATGTGAAATATCAAAGCCCTATCACATACCAATCAAAGGACATAGCCAATATTACTTTTCTCGAAAAGTAGGTCAAATATCTAGATCAAGGTCAAACGGTCTTATATTATGGTCTGTGTAGAAAGGTCTTGTCACAAGGAATACACATGTGAAATACCAAAGCCCTATCACTTACCAATCAAAAGATATATCCATTCTGATTATTTTTTTTTAATTAGGTCAAATATATAGGTCAAGGTCAATAGGTCAAAAATTATGGTATGTGTAGGAAGGTCTTGTCACAAGGAATACACATGTGAAATATCAAAGCCCTATCACTTACCAATCCAAAGATATAGCGAATCTTATCTTTTTTTCAAAAGTAGGTCAAATATCTAGGTGAAGGTCACAAGGTCAAAATTATGGTATGTGTAGAAATGTCTTGTCACAAGGATTGCGCATGTGAAATATCAAAGTCCTAACACTTACCAATCAAAAGATATATCCATTCTAAAAAAAAATTTGAAAAGTAGGTCAAATATGTAGGTCAAGGTCAATAGGTCAAAAATTATTGTATATGTAGGAAGGTCTTGTCACAAGGAATACACATGTGAAATATCAAAGCCCTATCATTTACCAATCCAAAGATATAGCGAATCTTATCTTTTTTTTCAAAAGTAGGTCAAATATCTAGGTCAAGGTCACAAGGTCAAAAACTATAGTATGTGTAGAAAGGTCTTGCCACAAGGATTGCACATGTGAAATATCAAAGTCCTAACACTTACCAATCAAAAGATATATCCATTCTTAATTTTTTTGAAAAGTAGGTCAAATATGTAGGTCAAGGTCACTAGGTCAAAAATTATGGTATGTGTAGGAAGGTCTTGTCACAAGGAACACACAAGTGAAATATCAAAGCCCTATCACTTACCAATCAAAAGTTATGGGCTGTGACACCCAAAGTGTGACAGACAGACAGACGGACTGACGGACGGACGGACAGACGGACAGACGGACAACGGACAAAGTGATCCCTAAGTGTCGCTATGCTTCGCAGGCGACACAAAAACTTGGGATTAACTTTTCTATATAATACATATACTTGTAAATTATAGATTTATGTTGTACTCACCTATCATCATCATCTTTGCGCCTTTTATCTGAAGAAAAAAACATAATAATAATAGAATAACCATTTTGCTAAATTGCTGATTAACTCTGTTTTATACTGTTTTATACATTCCATTATTTAAATGGTTTAAGAAATGAATCTCATATTTTTTCTATTGATGCAGGTATCACCTGAAAAATTGGACAGAAAACTGCATCAAGGCGGTTGATGCAAAAGTTTTCTGTCCAATTTTTCGGGCGATACCTGCATCAACAGAAAAAAATATAAGATTCATTTCTTATCATTTTATTATCATCTACTTATGGAAAACAGACTGTATTCTTGGATCTAAAAACAATCAATCACCGCACTATATTTTGTAAGTCGGAGGGTTTCGCAGTGAAACGTCTGCAAAACAAGTTCTGGCAGCTGCCATGATTCAAACAGCAAACGATCATCTCTCTATATTCTCTCTATATCTTTGGAATAAGGACCAGTTTGAGCAAATTCTAAAAGCAGTTAATTTTTGAGTAAATAGAAAAGAAATTGTACCCTTAAAATGATAAGCAAACATCAACAAACTGTATTTTCAGCAACGAGTTCATTCGTGTTTGAGGGAACCCCTGGTTCTAAAAAAGTGCTATAAATAGACCTCCGTGAAAAATTGTGTTGATCGCTGTAACAACAAAATTTCTCAGCCAATCAGAATCTTCGTTTCTTGAAAATGACAATGGAAATTTAATGATTCTAGCATCAGAACATTCAATGTGAAATTAAGATATAGGAAGTATAATTCTTCCGATATACAAAAATGAACTCTGGTAAATGTACAAATTACAGACCATATGACTTGTACCAAGTCCTAACTTATTATAAGTTGTATGTACATGTGTATGTCCCAAAGTGCACAGAATGATATTCTATTGATAAAACTCCTTTTTTTCAGATTTTCCAATACTACCCCCCCCCCCTCCCCACTATTAAATGCATTAATATGACATGATAAAATTCTTTTAGAAACCTTGTATTAACGCATGTTTTCCCAGAGTTCCACGCTGGTTTATTTGGGATTTGATCACGTCATAATTAGTTAACATCAGATACTGTGCTGAATGGGAAGTAACTCCATAAACAGAAAAAGATTGAATTCCACCTAAAGATTGAATTTTACCTATTCTCGTTAATAATGTTGAGGTCAAAAGAGAGAGTATATACATATAAAACAAACCTGTAGGAGATCTGTGTCTTTTGTCTCTGTCCCTCGATCTTGATCTTTTCCGTCTATCTCTGTATAAAGGATTGATAAATTTATGAATTAAAATTATGACTTCATTAAAACACTTCTTTAAGGTATTCACAGAAGTCTAAAATTCCCAATAATGTATGTTGGAAGGACATTGATCCTTGACTTTTCATATAAGATTACCATCATCTCTACATTATTATGATATCCTTTTTCTGGTTAAAAATAGAATGTACATGTATTTCAACTTCGAAATTCTATATCCTAGCATACCACAAAGTTTACAGATAGATTAAATATAATGTATATGAATTTTCTTAAATCGTGATCTGACACATTTAATCACATCCTCCAGAGGATAAGCTTACCTGCTAGAATGGTGTCGAGAGGGACTTGAATGCCTTTTTTCTGGTGTCGGACTTCTATCCTGAATAAGAGAGGAAGAATAATTTGTTTTGGAGTGTAGTATAAAGGGCTGAAGATAGAAGTTTCCCAGGGTTAAGAGCCGGCGACTTCTCGCCTCCTACTTTGGGTAAAATCGCCGTGACGGCAGTCATTCCGAATGTCACTGGACCACCGCATTTCGCCAGTAAATTAAGAATCGGGCTGGTGAAAAAAACTCGGGTGAAAAATCCAGTGAAAAATCCAGAAATTGGACACACTGTCCGGGAAAAAAATCAAAATTTGACATTAAAGAGGGGGGAAAATATATTCTTTTGCTTTATTTTGCTTAAAATGATATGTGGTCTGGTAAAGCGGAAAATGTAGGTCAGATGCAGCTTCCGATGCATGGGTTCACCTCAGCATCCAAAGATGAATTACTTGTGCAAGTTTGGTTACTGTAGCATCAGTGCTTTGTCAGATACTGAGCTACCCCAAACTTCTTAACCAAGTCACTCAAGCGGAAAATGTAGGTCAGATGCAGCATCCGATGCATGGGTTCACCTCAGCATCCAAAGATGAATCACTTGTGCAAGTTTGGTTACAATATCAACAATTCATTGTAGTCTACTGATGCATCCACAAGAAACTGCTGAGTGCATGATCCCCCTTGCAGAATTCAAAACGTCACATACTCGTTTAATATCTTCCATCCGTATACCGAACGTTCGTCAATCATGACCTATACTAAAACTTGATGCTCTCAAAAAATTCGGGAGGAAAATGTTTTTCATTTGAACAATTCAGAATTGTTTACAAAGAGGAGAGCCATAAAAATACATCAAAAGTACCAATATTTTGAGCTATCAAACTTCCATGGGCAAAAAGGGGGGGGGGGGGGGGGGGGTTGACTAAATGTAAGATTTATTTTTCATGTACATGATGTAGGAATCAGAAAGCTATTGAGTTAGTTTACAATCTATTTGGATAGAAAGAAAACAACTATTTCCCAATATACTAGGAAATTCCTAGCATTTCTCTTATTCTGTACTATTATAAATCATGAGAATGCTAGTGATGAAAATTGTTCTCAAAGCACATGTTATAAAAGTACTATTGAAGGAGAATAATCCTAAAAAATCTTTAGTATTTTTTTTACTGCCTAGATGGTTTGAAATGCTCTCCATTGCCTTGTAAATTTCAAAATTATATATTTGATTTTATGGTATTTTACAGAGTCTAAATGGCATGAAATGACCTCAATTGCCCCCGACCCCCCTAGAGGTCTCGCGCCAAAGCTCGCATCCTCCTACTTCCAAACTTAATGAAAACCCTGGTTTCCTTTTTTATAAGTCTATACCAAAAACTTTTCCTGTACACATTTCTTCTGTATATAAGCAATATCAACCAGAAGTCTCTGATGAGACTGAAGCTCTACTGGCTGTTTTGTAAGATTCACTGAACATCCATTTTCCAACCCTGGGGGACAGGGGCTCACACAAAATATCAGATGCACATCTACACCACAGACACATAATACATGTAATGCAAAAAGAATTTACTCTCCATGAATTACCAATATACTTTCTGAGATCTGGTGTTCACAAGATTACAAAGACTTATAAAGTAAAAAATGACCACACCCATTTCAAAGACGGGTCAGTCTTAAACAGAATCTCAGGCACACAATCAGACCACACACTCATTGAAATGGAAAAAGAAATATCTCTCTACAGTATCAATTATACTTTCTGAGAACTGGTGTTCACTAGATTACAGATTAGGGACTTATAATTAGAGTTAAATAGGAGAACATGACCATACCCATTTCAAAGACTCTGGAGGTCAGATGCTGAAAAAAAATTATCTCTCTATCAATTATACTTTCTGAGAATTGATGTTCACAAGGTAATATAGACTTATATAGGAGAAAATGACCACACCCATTTCAAAGACCTTGGGGTTCAGGGGCTCAAACAACATATCAGGGGCACAACTAGACCAGAGACTGATTACAAAAAGAATTATTTCTCTATCAATTATACTTTTCTGAGGATTGATGTTCACAAGGTAACATAGACTTATATATGAGGAAATGACCACACCCATTTCCAAGACCCTGGGGGTCAGGGGCTCAAACAAAATATAAGGGGCACAACTAGACCAGAGACTGATTATAGTGCAAAAAGAATTATTTCTCTATCAATTATACTTTCTGAGAATTGGTGTTCACTAGATTTCATAGACTTATATAGGAGAAAATGACCACACCCATTTTTAAGCCCCTTGGGGTCAGAGGCTCAAACAAAATATCAGGGGCACAACTACACCAGAGACCGATTTTATTTCTCTATCAATTACACTTTCTAAGAATTGGAGTTCACTAGACTACAAAGACTTGTATAGGAGAAAATGACCACACCCATTTTCGAAGACTCTGGGGGTCAGAGGCTCAATCAAAATATCAGGTGCACAACTAGACCAGTGACTGATTATATTGCAAAAAGAATTATTTCTTGATCAATTACACTTTCTGAGAATTGGTGTTCACTAGATTACATAGCCTCATATAGGAGAAAATGACCACACCCATTTTCGAAGACCCTGGGGGTCAGAGGCTTGAACAAAATATCAGGTGCACAACTGGACCAGAGACTGATTATATTGCAAAAAGAATTATTTCTCTATCAATTATACTTTCTGAGAATTGGTGTTCACTAGATTACATAGACATATATAGGAGAAAATGACCACGCCCATTTTCGAAGACTCTGGGGGTCAGAGGCTCAAACAAAATATCAGGTGCACAACTGGACCAGAGACTGATTACATAGCAAAAAGAATTATTTCTCTATCAATTATACTTTCTGAGAATTGGTGTTCACTAGATTACATAGACATACATGTATATAGGAGAAAATGACCACACCCATTTTCGAAGACTCTGGGGGTCAGAGGCTCAAACAAAATATCAGGTGCACAACTGGACCAGAGACTGATTATATAGCAAAAAGAATTATTTCTCTATCAATTATACTTTCTGAGAATTGGTGTTCACTAGATTACATAGACTTATATAGGAGAAAATGACCACACCCATTTTCGAAGACCCTGGGGGTCAGAGGCACAAACAAAATATCAGGTGCACAACTAGACCATGGACCAAACTAAATGCAAAAAGAATTAGCTTTCTATCATTTATGGTTTCAGAGGAGTTGCGCTCACAAAAAAAATGTTAACAGACAGACAGACAGACAGACGCCGGACAACATGGTATCGCATAAGCTCGACTAGTCTTTGACCAGTAGAGGTAAAAATAGCTTATGGGTCTTTCAAGAGTGATTTCACCTTTTGGAAAGCAAATTAACTAAGAAAGAATGAGAGTTAATTAAAACATTTTACATGTATCATACTTTGTTTCTATTATTAGCATTTTCAAAATTTCCAAGATTGCAAAAAACTCCCAAATCTTCACTGCAATCATTGATTTTAATACTCAAAATTCAGGCTGAACTTTATTGGTTACAGATCAATAACTTGGATGATAAATTGGAGAATATGTGACTTAAAATGCTTTAACAAAAGTGTATACCCACGTACCATGGCTTCATCATCAGAGGTGTCCATTTCCTCAACATCATCATCTAGAAGACTGACTCGAGGCTCAAGCTGATTGTTTTCCTCTAAAACGTGCCGCTTCTTTCATAGCGAAAAATGAAATTAGAAATTACATCTTCAATTTTTGAAGCTTAGTTTATTAGATGAATTAAATACATGTAAGTATCACATCTATAAGAATTAATTTTTCTCAAACTTTGAAAGCAATTGAACTTGAGAAACAAAGTTCAAGAACATCAAAATTGTAGTAATACACTATGCTCCACATAAAGTGACGTTTACATGTTTTACTACATGTGATTTGAACAAAGTAAGTGAACACAAATGGATGATTTTCTAAACATATTGGTACTATTCTGATTTAAATTCCCTTCACCTTGAAAATAGATTACCTGTATTCTTGGCAATATAATATCACATACTCTCTCTTCTCTTAGAAGTTCATCAATGAATTCATCCATGTGAATCAAATGGAAAGCTAAAACCAAAGGATAAAATGAAATGTCATAAAATATGTGTAAAGTAATACATGTAGTGTGTCAGGTACTTTTGGTTATTCAACTTTTTGCAAAAAATAATAATTTAACCCATATAGATTTAAAGTACTGTGAACATGTATTTCTTTTTTTTTTTCAGGATCACAAAACTTACTTACACTTGATACTTTTAAATTTCTTTGAGATTGTTTACATATACCAGAACATGTAACAGCATTATTTAGCCATACCTCCTTCTCTATTCTGCTGTTTAAGTTTTCGATAGTCATAATATAGGGGCTCCAGATATTTGAAGCAGTCCAGCGTAGTTCCTGTTAGCCTCATGTATACAGCACCTAGGGCGCGCACATATCTGAAGAATCAATATTACCTTTTGAACATTCTTCAAACAATTATACAAATGTGCAAATCAAAGACTGACTGGAAGGGGGGTTAAAAGAGATGATCTTGGCTTTGTTCAAATGCATTGCCTGAAAATGAAATATATTTTTCTCAAAAAGTGTAAGCCCTGGAGAAGTCATTTAAGTTTACAGACATTTTGAACATTCTTCAAACAATTATACAAATGTGCAAATCAAAGACTGACTGGAAGGGGGGGGGGGTTAAAAGAGATCTTGGCTTTGTTCAAATGCATTACCTGAAAATGAAATATATTTTTCGCAAAAAGCGAGAGCCCTGGAGAAGTCATTTAAGTTTACAGACAACAAACAGACAGCTGGTCATTTGACTGTGACACTCACCAGTCAGTGGTATAACTCATTTCAGTTATAAAATTTTATAACAGAAATCAGTTACTTTTCTTTCCATGAAAATCGGTAATGTTTAGGTAGGTCATGAAAATAACCAATATCTGCATATAAAAATTCTAATGGGAAGTGCTTCATAATGTTCAATGGGTAAAGAATTATTTTACAAAATCTAATAGACTGATGTTTCATGACGATGCTGAACCCTTGATTATCAGCAGGAAAAATTTGGATTAGAAACTTTAAGCATTATCCCCTCAAAAATATAACCAAAAATGGTTATTTTTTCACATATTAAAAGTAACTTGTTTCAAATATATTTATTCTTTACCTAGATTTTGCCCAAACATGATTTTTCCAAATTGTGATCTTAATTTATTTTTGAAGAGGCACCAATATTGCATCTGATGAGGTCAAACTTTTCTGTACGAAATGGACGATATAATCACATTTGACCTTAGAAAGTTATGTAACATGAATCAGTTATATTTTACGTGATTCTATAAATATCTTGCAAGAAAAATTACTGATTTCCGTGACGAAAAATATCACTGAAATGAGTTATACCCCTGACTGCTCACTCTCAAGTCTTAGATTTGGTACAGGTGTGCTAAAAATTATGAATCTTACTTGAAATTTTCATTCCTTATAAATTCAACCACAATGTCCTTTTCTGGCTGTATCTGAAGCATTTTCAATACAAGACAAAGAAATGGAGTTGGCTTGATGTTCCCTCCAAATACACCTCCAATGTATTTAAGTTCCATGGCCTTGTCAACCAATAGCTCGGCTGTAAAATAAGATTTAGGTTTGTTAGCAACAACAATTGGAGCCCCATGGGCCATGTTCTGAAAAGGGATTGAAAAAGCTCTGGACTGGAAACCACACAGCTGGGATACAGCACGATGCCTCCAGGAAAGAGGGGAAGAGTGTAATGGTCCTGGTGGTCAATAGTTCCGTTTGATGTGTTAAATGACTGAGCTATAGGGTTGACCCTCAGGGATTTTTTAGGGGTTCTCCAGGACCGAAATTCAGCCCCATTCCAATTGCTGAAAAACAGGCATTTTTTCCAATTTCAGAGTTTAAAATTCCCAATTTGAAAAAAAAATTAAACTCCAATTACAAAAGAAATTACTTAAAATACATTTATAATTTATCTGCTTTACAATTTACACTATCTGAAATATAATATTCTTGGTACTACAGGTGTCTATATGCGTTTTGGTCTTCATTAGAAGCAAATTTTTGCTTGTTTCTCAATTTATTTGTATAATATTTTTCCAAATTTCTACTAAATGTTGCTATTTTTCCCAATTTTGAAGGTCCAGGCCCCTGGAATCAAAGGGTAAAAAACCCTGACCCTTTAATAAAATGTATCTTGCTGTTCATAAGGCTCAGGTTCGAAACTGGATAAACACTATCTAGACTTCTTTATTAAGCAAATATTTTAAATAAAATTGATACTATTCAATAGATCTCGCTTAGTCCTACATTTCACTATATGCTATATGTGCACACAATCAAAGTTTACAAAATGTATAGGCTAAGCAAGTTTTATTTTTCCCTTGAAATCTTGATGCTGTCCAAGGCTTAGTGTTAAACATGGTGATGTCAAGTTGAAAATAAGCATTGAAAACTCCCCATCTAAATAGTATTTTGCTTGTACTGGTGTCAGAATATTTATTTCCAGTCAGTAATAGTTTCCAGACAGTCATCCTTTGAAGTACTTTGGTTTTGAAGGAACTTATTTTCAAAATTTCATGATATGTGTACTTTTGTAGATTTTTTACGAAATTCAAATCATGAATCATCGTAACAAATGTTTGCATCTACATGTAAGTTGCTTTATCACACTACCTTTTCTAGAGCTTAAACGAATGTTCGATTATTCGCGAATAAATAGTTT
Source organism: Pinctada fucata (assembly GCA_028142955.1). Lineage (NCBI taxonomy): Eukaryota > Metazoa > Mollusca > Bivalvia > Pterioida > Pteriidae > Pinctada > Pinctada fucata. The sequence goes on along the minus strand of AP027103.1, from coordinate 62,720,699 downwards.
TGAGCGAATATTGGAATGGAAAATTGGTATTTGAATATCTAGTGCCTGTAATTACATGCAGCATAAGGAAAATATAACGCTCACAGTGAAAGAAAATAGTTTTAAATAGGGAGTTTTCTATGTTAATTTTAGCGTGACGTCGCCAATGTTTAACACTGAGTCTATGGAGAACGTTGACGACGTCATGCTAAAATTAACATAGAAAACTCCCTATCTAAAATTATATTTTTTCACTGTAAGCATAGTATTGGTCGTACAGACATATATCATACACCATTAGTTATGACAGTTCAAGATCCATCCCCCTATGTAAATTTTAATCGGAAAATATGCCAATAAAGTAGAGGATTCGGAGGTCACTTCAATTTTCTGATTTCTGAAGTGAGCTGAGTCACATGGTGATGGGGATATAGTATTGACTTTATACAATGTGCATAATAAGTAAATGATACAGAAAAAGTTTGTCTCTATTTGCTAAACTGTGCTGGATTTTGTTAAAAATACTAGAGTTGTAATGATAATTGCCGATATCACGGCTATCGTCGCTGAAACTTGAAAGTCACTGACTATCGATAATGGTTTTGAAAATCGACTGTCGCTGTTGAATTGACTTGATGCAAAATGATCTCAGTCGGAAATGTCTTCGATATAATTCTAAACGAAACTATACGGGATCGGGATGTGGCAGAGATAATGGTCGAGGAGGAGCATATCCAGGGAGTACTAGGTCCACCATATGGGACCATTTTGGCATTAGAGAGTAAGAGGAAGGCCCTCCTTCTAAAGCAAGCCTCGAGATTTTGTTATTAAGAACAAGGAATGTTCAACAATTAATTAATTTCCATGATTTTAAATAAAATCAGATTCTTCAATCATAACTATTGAGTTAATCCTTCTGGAAAGATACAAAACATATAACAATTTTAAACAAGAAAAAAGTCCAATTATTCCGATAGTCATCATAGTGCTATCGATTGTACTCCTCCAATAGTTTCCGATAACTCAAACTGATGGTAAAAATTTTCCGATTTTACAACTTACAACACTAAAAAATACTGTGCTGTGTCATTGTGTATTGTTTGAATGGAAGATGTATCGTGAGATGTATTGTCAAGGTACTGTATCGCGACACCAGTACAAACCACAGGCACCAGATTCCTAGAGAGAAAATTATAACCCATCTAAAACACCCTTTCTCTTCTCTTTATCCTTTTACAAGGCATGACAGCTCCCATGTTTTAAATCGAGTCAAAACCTACACTTTCAGTGATTCATTTTGAAAATTGTTTCAATGGGTACAGTGTACTCGTCCGGCAATAATCAATGGGTCAGAACTCAAATTCAATGGGTCACAATTGTAACCAATGTGAAATAAAGTAAATATTCATTCACATTTTTCCAATCATTTTATCAATGTAACAACTTCAATTTACCTTGTTTTGGCATAAGTTTAAGTGCTTTTTTGGGAGGCATTTCGCCCGTGGCCGTACGGGGAAGAGGCCAACTTTCGTTTCATATGCGAGTTGCTGAATAAGGGATAATTTCATTGGTTGGTATTTTTGTATCAGCCAATCAAAGTGCTTGTTTTATCCTCGTTGCTAAGCGCCTTGTTCGGTACACCTCTAAACGTACGCTATTGCAACAGACGAAAGAGACAAAGTGTTCCGAAAAGTGGAATCGCAATAAAAATAGAAAATGGAAACTTGAGCGATAAAAATAGAAACTGGAAACTTGGATTCTATTTATGCGTACACGGGACGCGCTCGATAGAAATCAATGGGTATTTAATGATTTTAATGCGTAAAATATGCAATATGCAGGGCAAAATGAATCACTGCACTTTATCGTTAGCGGCAAGGATGACAACTCCAGCTAACATATTGCGCATGCTAAGAATAACGTGAAGTGTAGGTTTCGACTCCATTTCATGTTTTTGGATTAATTGCGGCTAAATGCAAGTATAATCAATAACAAGTAGGCTACGATCATGAAGAAAAATATCTGTAGAAAATAATGATGTACATGTAAAGCTTAATGCTGAAATCCTGTTGAAACTTAAGACCTTGAGGGGTAAAGAGGGGGGATGGTGTTTAAATATGGAAGCTGTCGTGCCTTTAGGAAAGAGTAAAGAGAAGAGAAACGGGAGTTTAAGATGTGGTTTTAATTTTTTTCTAGGAATCTGGCACCTGTGGAGATATTGTTACACCACTAGGGTTTATGCAAGTAAATGGTTTGTTTCAAATGCACTGTGTGCACAGTTTGAAATAGGTCCGTTTCTTGGTTTTAGCTGGCATAATGTACAGTACGTAAACTATCGGATTTAAATTGGCCAGAAGCTGAAAAGTGAAAGTTGATCGAATTTCTTCTGATCTTTATTTTTTTCTAATATTGGTCGAAGCGATTACCCGTAAGTGCAAAACATTCCTCTTTCCAATATCTGCATTCATAAATTCGAGTTCTGATAATTTTCTCCACAAGATATTGAGGATTTGTCCCTTTCACAGAGTGAGCGTCTTTCACCGTTCGGTTCGCCATTTGTGATTACTTGTTCGAAGAAAATACAATTCGCACTTATAGACTTCGAGCTGTGTTTTAGATCACGTGTGTCAAGACCCGTGAGTGGCAAATTCAGCCGGGGACACCCCCCCCCCCCCCCCGCAGTACCCAAAAAGAGGGCTCTTGTGACACCAAAAAAGAAAAGGGCCGAAACCTCTGGGGTTCGAACAAAGAAAGGGCTGAGACCTCTGGCAAACCTTGCGACATGCTTTTGACAGGGTACAATACTAGTCCGACTTGCAGACCTATGACGATGTTATCTATTTTTTTCGTTTTTTCGTTCATTTTCATGAGCTTTCCTGTATGAAAAACTGTCAAAGAATACACTGTAATAAAGATTGCATTTACAATTTTGTATGTTCCAAATTTCATACCAGCTAGGCCGGACGTATACAAGAGATTGGTATCAAGAGATTTCCCTCTGATCAATATTGTTGGGACATTAACGTTAAAAGCTGCAAAGTGTGGATTATTTTAAAAAAGTGGGATTTCTTCAAATGTGGTCGATTTTTCAAACTTCAGCGTAGAGTCCATTTTACATGAAAAAAAATGTTTTGAGACCAAAATCACTGGATCGAACGTTTTGAGTTTTGAAGTGCATATAAAGCTGGTGTTTTTGCTCGCGCTGCCGGGCTGGGTCCCCATCAATGTCAAGGCAAGATATCCCGATCATAGCCCAACAAAGGGACATGATCTGCATTTTTTGCATCTTTATATCATTTCAAACAGGAGCAGAACACTGAGGGCATCTCGGTGATTTGGGACCGAAGTTCAAACAACTCCTCCCGAAATATTTTTTTTTTCTTTCACTGTTGAGAACCCCTACCTCAGAGGTTTAGCTTGGGAGAAATAATTCGAATATTGGCATCATTTAAATCAAATATAGAATACAGCAGGGGCGGATCCAGAACCCCAACTGCCGGGGGCACATACAATTTTTGATGGGAATCACTTGCGAGGCCCGAAGGGCCGAGTGGGGGAGGATATGGAAGGGGGTATCCCCGGCCCTCCCATTGGTGGGTGTTCGGGGGCCTCCCCCCCCCCACCCCGAGAAAAATTTGAAATAAAAAAATGAAGCAATTTGGTGGCATCCGAAGCATATTTGATCTGAATTTAGAGGGATTAGGCACAGGGATTTGTCCCATATCCTCGTTGAATGATTGTATACTAAACATCAAAGAGGAAAACGGGATAAATTCCTATGGAATTGGGCTGACATGATTCAGTCAGTAGCAGCAGCGATGATTTGTACATTTTAAAAAATTCGACATTTTCTTAAGCTGTATTGTTTTTTTGCACGGTATATGCAGAAGTCAACTTGTTCAGAATTTCCTAAGGAAATGGGCGGACCAAGCAAAGTTTTGGAAAGGCAGGGAGGTTAGCCCATGAGGGGGGATTCCAGCAGTAAATTCACGTAAAACTATGGGGGGGGGGACTGATCAGCATTTTTTTTTGCAAATTTCAGAATTTCAGGTGGGACCCGGCCCCCTAAAAATCACTCTAGATCCGCGCTTGTTTGTTCATTTTTGTAAGGTAAAGAAAATAAGTAAATGATCATTAAAATTTCCTTGACAAACAAGAGATCGTAAGTGCCACATTCCCTGCATCGTCCAGATAGAAAGGTTAAATCATTTATTGGCATTTCGATTCTAAAAGTAAAGAAATCAAAATCATGCATTTTTGATTCTTTGCAAAATTTTTGGAGGTAGCCAATCCAAATCTGGCCAAAACAATTTTAATTGTTCATTTCAAAAAGATTGAACATGACCGCAATTTTAAAACGATCTTCAAAAAGTGAACAATGTTCAATGTTATGGAAGGCTATATATCGAGTCTTTGAGGATTTGGTAAAGAAATATATGTTTTACGCCTTGCATAGGACTTCGTCTGGGCCTCAGATGAAGAAAATCCGATATGAACACGATTCAAAGTAAGTTGTTTCCGAAACGTATGTAACGTACAGACGATGGACATGACAATACATCCTACCCAACTTTGATATCTAATGATATTTATTCCCGAGAAAATTTATTTAAATCGGTGGTTTCTGGGGTGTTTTAGGACTATTTTTGACTAATTTTATAGATTTATATCGGAAAGAGTAGTGTAATGCTTCCAAAAGCATGTCAGAAGTACTACCGGGGGGGGGGGGGGGGTCACGTCCCCCCCCCCCCGGCTGAATCCGCCACTGTAAATATACATATAGAGGAAGGATCCATATTTCGCCGGTGAAAATTTCGCCGTGTCATAATTAATTGCTTCTCGTTAGTTCTTGGAATTTTAATTCCGTCTCGTTAGTTATTGGAATTGTTTGTCAAGTTTATTTCGCTCTTTATCCTATCACATCATGTTGTGATATATTGTGACATCTCCTGCACTTAATTGTGATGATAAATACCACAAAATTAGGAAAAAAAATAATGAAAACACCCAATTTTAGCCATAAACATCCGAATTTTTTACACCCCCCCCCCAGAAAACATCTTATTTGGCATAATTTCGTAGAAGTAGTAGTGACAAAAGATTTCCGTAAAACAAGATCACATGATCTTGTCCGTTTTGTGTGCAAATAGCTAGGATACTTATTTATCTACAAAAACGGCGAAATATGATCACCAGAAACATCATGTGAAAATTTTGACGTATTATAACTAAGGAAACAGTGAACTGGGTAAATAAATTAAATGGAGTTAAATTAAATTTTATCAAAACCAATTATTGAATTAACCTCTATGGAAAATTTCTTGGAAATATACGAAAAATGCGGCGAAATATGGTCACTTGCTCTACTCCTCGGAATGAGTGCCAACCTAAGTGGGTATCCAGTGAACATTGTCAGGGAAAAAAACATCCACGGGTCCTCCTTTGTTATAAATACTATTATAGATACTTATCATATTGGGTACAGGTACCCATATAAGGAGAAAATTCCTTGTAGACGTTTTTAAAAATCATTATATACCAATGGTTGCCGGACTTTGATCAGTGTCCAATTTTGTCAAATAACGCAGGGGGCGGACCCAGTGTGGGAAGCGCGGGGGGGGTGTATCGACCTAAAGGGTCGATCCGAGGCACGAAGTGCCGAGCGGGGGAGGGTACGGGAGGGGGTTGCCCCCTCCTATAGGTGGGGGTCCGGGGGTCCTCCCCCGGAAAAATTTTGAAACTGGTGCAATGATTTTTTAAATAGGGGACATGCAGATAGGGTCCAGCTTCATTATGTGAGCTTTATAATTGAAATAACTATGTTTTTTGATTTTTTGAAGAAATAATTAGCTTGTTGTCGTCAACTCAAGGCGTTGTAAGTTACAGCTGCAACAGAGAAGTGGAGAAGACTGACATAGCAAAATATCTGATCTCCATTGCAGCTGTATCTACATCTACATCAGTACGTCAATCCATCACTCTTGATGACTAGAAGCTGTAACTACTCAAGGCACTTTAAAATTATCAGTAGGGGTGCCAGGTCACAAAAGATTATCCTACCGAGAACACTCGTTCCCCTTTTGCACGTACTGTGGATAACTTCAGAACGAAAAAAACGCAGCTTGAAACTGGTGAAATTTGGACAAAATGGGAGAATCAAGAGACCTTCCGAATGCAGGCGGGAAATGTCAGCTGAGCCGGGAAGAAAAGAATAATGAGTACCAAATTTTTTTCCTCAAGCACTCGCTCAGTCTGCAGACCGCGATGGATTGGTAATGGCTCTGTATTGAACAGGAAGTTGTCAAACCAAAAACATTATGAGTGAGTTTCACAGACCACAGGGCTACAGTACACAGAGATCAAGAAAATTACCCCCCCCCCCCCCCCGCAAATTAAGATCATCTAAATTTTAAGGAATACTCCTAGACATTGTTTGATTTGATTGGATTATTTTACATATGAAAGTGTTTTTAGACTGTGGTATTCATTATTTTAAGTACCGGTATATATGCGTAGTTAACCATGACATTGTTTTACTGAATAAACACTACTGTCCTGCATGTTCACTAATTCCAGAGCACCCTGTTTTCCCGATTTTCTTTAAAATATGATAATGTCATCTTCCAAAAGGATATCAATTTTATAATACTCCTTTAGTCGCAACAGAAAATATCATTGTTTTGGCTGTGTGTCAATTAAGTTAGAAATAGGACGGAAAATAAAATGTCTACGGGGATTTTCTATAGTAAAATCGCCGAAAATGTGTGACGTCGGCGGCTTTGACGTCACTATTTACTATTGTTAACACGGAGAACAATATGGCGGCGGCTTGAAATTAACATGGGAATTCCCTGTAGACTTTTTATTTTTCATATCAGTGATTTTTTTTTGGCCGGATTTACCGCCAAGTATCGGTGGTTTCCCCTCGTAAAAATTAGCTTTATTTTCCCCAAAACCGGCCCATATTTTCCCAATACACGGAGATCAAAATTGTTTTCAAGATTGAATTGAAGACACGAAACGTGCACAAAAGTAATTCCCGGCAAGGTTCTCATTTAGAGCCGGCGACCAGCGATTTCTCGCCTCCTACTTTAGGTAAAATCGCCACCTACTTTCCGTAAAATAACGTTGTATCTCAGTTTCTTTAAGTATGAAAACTGAACGTGTACTAAAGGAAATTACATTGTCCTTTAAAAAGCTTTCACTATACAGGGTACGCAATAAATACTTCCGTAACTACAGTGAGTAGATTGATTTCAACACGGCGTGACGCATCATTTTACGGCAATGTATATATCAAAGAAGTACTATAGGACGATCAGATCTCGACTTTTCACGCCTGTCAATAAGATTTTTAATTAAAATGAAAATTGTATAGTTATTGACTATACGCGCCTTCACGTGACACGGACAATCAAATGCCGGTCATGATAGTGATACTCAAGTTCTTATACTTTTCTACCTCGGTCTATTTTCTGTATATAAACAATGTACTAGAAATTATTCGAACAACATCAAGAATTCATTGTTATACTAAGTCTATTGAAACATCCACAAGATGTGAGCGGACAGTTACTGCTGAGTGCGCGATTCCTCTCGCAGAATTCAAAACGTCTGACACACATTCATTAAATATCTTGCATCCGTAGACCGAAACGTTCGTCAATTATGATCTATACTACATGCTTACAACTCAATGCTCTAAAAAATTTCGAAAGGAAAATGTTTTTTGTTTTAAAAATCGAATTGTTCACACTGAGGAGAGCGCCATAAAAAAATACATCAAAGTACCCATATTATAACTGATAGTTCAAAGCTTCAGTAGGCGAAAAGGGGTGTACCTTAATTTGTTTTTGCAAACTCTTTCACTTTCCTGGTAGTAATACTGATAAGGCATTTGTGAACAGGAAATTGCTGTTTTGAACCAATAATTTGAGCCTTTCTTCAAAGAAATTTTGTTTCTATATTTTCCCAATTTGTTCTAAAATATCGCATATTTTCCCAAATGAAAAGGTACAGGTTGCTTTTAAAAAAGGTAAAAAAAATTACTGCATATTGCGGCTTGAAGGCAGCTGATAGGGTAAGTTGAAGTTAATTTCCAGTTACGACTAAAGGAGGTCAATTCTTGGAAACAATTATTTATTATACAGGCTTTCTACTGTTCCTACTTTTTGGCCGGATTGCAAAGCAATTCCGGTCTATAGATTGACGATGTCCGTCCGTCCGTCCGTCTGTCCGTCCGTCCGTCCGTCCGTCCGTCTGTCCGTCTGCCGTCAACATTTTGGTTAAAGTTTCTGGTTGAGGCAAAATCTAAGGAACTATATGCAGTAGAAACTTTATATTATACATGAAGGTTGCCCATGACAAGACCTTTCAATTTATGCTGTAACGTTTGACCTAGTGACCTTGACCTTGGACTTTGACCTAGTTAAAGATTTTGGTTAAAGTTCCTGGTTTGAGCAAAATCTAAGGAACTGTATGCAGTAGAAACCATATATTATACATATAGGTTTCCCATGACAAGACCTTTCAATTTATGCCATAACGTTTGACCTAGTGACCTTGACCTTGGACTTTGACCTAGTTAAAGATTTTGGTTAAAGTTCCTGGTTTAAGCAAAATCTAAGGAACTGTATGCAGTAGAAACCTTATATTATACATATAGGTTTCCCATGACAAGACCTTTCAATTTATGCCGCAACATTGGACCTAGTGACCTTGACCTTGGACTTTGACCTAGTTAAAGATTTTGGTTAAAGTTTCTGGTTTAAGCAAAATCTAAGGAACTGTATGCAGTAGAAACCTTATATTATACATTTAGGTTGCCCATGATGAGACCTTTCAATTTATGCCGCAACATTGGACCTAGTGACCTTGACCTTGGACTTTGACCTAGTTAAAGATTTTGGTTAAAGTTCCTGGTTTAAGCAAAATCTAAGGAACTGTATGCAGTAGAAACCTTATATTATACATATAGGTTTCCCATGACAAGACCTTTCAATTTATGCCGCAACATTGGACCTAGTGACCTTGACCTTGGACTTTGACCTAGTTAAAGATTTTGGTTAAAGTTTCTGGTTTAAGCAAAATCTAAGGAACTGTATGCAGTAGAAACCTTATATTATACATTTAGGTTGCCAATGATGAGACCTTTCAATTTATGCCGCAACATTGGACCTAGTGACCTTGACCTTGGACTTTGACCTAGTTAAAGATTTTGGTTAAAGTTCCTGGTTTAAGCAAAATCTAAGGAACTGTATGCAGTAGAAACCTTATATTATACATATAGGTTTCCCATGACAAGACCTTTCAATTTATGCCATAACGTTTGACCTAGTGACCTTGACCTTGGACTTTGACCTAGTTAAAGATTTTGGTTAAAGTTCCTGGTTTAAGCAAAATCTAAGGAACTGTATGCAGTAGAAACCTTATATTATACATATAGGTTTCCCATGACAAGACCTTTCAATTTATGCCGCAACATTGGACCTAGTGACCTTGACCTTGGACTTTGACCTAGTTAAAGATTTTGGTTAAAGTTTCTGGTTTAAGCAAAATCTAAGGAACTGTATGCAGTAGAAACCTTATATTATACATTTAGGTTGCCCATGATGAGACCTTTCAATTTATGCCGCAACATTGGACCTAGTGACCTTGACCTTGGACTTTGACCTAGTTAAAGATTTTGGTTAAAGTTCCTGGTTTAAGCAAAATCTAAGGAACTGTATGCAGTAGAAACCTTATATTATACATATAGGTTTCCCATGACAAGACCTTTCAATTTATGCCGCAACATTGGACCTAGTGACCTTGACCTTGGACTTTGACCTAGTTAAAGATTTTGGTTAAAGTTTCTGGTTTAAGCAAAATCTAAGGAACTGTATGCAGTAGAAACCTTATATTATACATTTAGGTTGCCCATGATGAGACCTTTCAATTTATGCCGCAACATTGGACCTAGTGACCTTGACCTTGGACTTTGACCCAGTTTAAGATTTTGGTTAAAGTATCTGGTTTAAGCAAAATCTAAGGAAGTGTATGCAGTAGAAACCTTTTATTATACATTTAGGTTGCCCATGACGAGACCTTTCAATTTATGCCGTAACATTGGACCTAGTGACCTTGACCTTGGACTTTGACCTAGTTAAAGACTTTGGTTAAAGTTCCTGGTTTAAGCAAAATTTAAGGAACTGTATACAGTAGAAACTTTATATTATACATGTAGTTTGCCTCTGACAAGACCTCTCAATGTATGCTGTAATATTTGACTTAGTGACCTTGACCCAGTTGGTGACAAAAACTTACTTTGCAATCCGGCCATACCGTCTTTAGCGGTGTTTTATTCCTACTATTTCCTACTTTTCCTACTTTTTAGCTCAACTCGACGAAGTTGAGTGAGCTTATGCTATAACCCCACGCGTCCGCGTCTGCGTCCGCGTCTGCGTCCGCGTCCGCGTCCGTGTCCGCGTCCGCGTCCGGTTAAGAAGTTTGGGGTAGCTCAGTATCTGACAAAGTACTAATGCTACAGTAACCAAACTTGCACAAGTGATTCATCTTTGGATGCTGAGGTGAACCCATGCATCGGATGCAGCATCTGACCTACATTTTCCGCTTGAGTGACTTGGTTAAGAAGTTTGGGGTAGCTCAGTATCTGACAAAGTACTAATGCTACAGTAACCAAACTGGCACAAGTGATTCATCTTTGGATGCTGAGGTGAACCCATGCATCGTATGCAGCATCTGACCTACATTTTCCGCTTGAGTGACTTGGTTAAGAAGTTTGGGGTAGCTCAGTATCTGACAAAGTACTGATGCTACAGTAACCAAACTTGCACAAGTGATTCATCTTTGGATGCTGAGGTGAACCCATGCATCGTATGCAGCATCTGACCTACATTTTCCGCTTGAGTGACTTGGTTAAGAAGTTTGGGGTAGCTCAGTATCTGACAAAGTACTGATGCTACAGTAACCAAACATGCACAAGTGATTCATCTTTGGATGCTGAGGTGAACCCATGCATCGGGTGCAGCATCTGACCTACATTTTCCGCTTGAGTGACTTGGTTAAGAAGTTTGGGGTAGCTTAGTATCTGACAAAGAACTGATGCTACAGTAACCAAACTTGCAAAAGCGATTTATCTTTGGATGCTGAGGTGAACCCATGCATCGGATGCAGCATCTGACCAACATTTTCCGCTTGAGTGATTTGGATAAGAAGTTTTGGGTAGCTCAGTATCTGACAAAGTACTAATGCTACAGTAACCAAACTTGCATAAGTGATTCATCTTTGGATGCCGAGATGGACCCATGTATCGGATGCAGCATCTGACCTACTTTTTCCACTTGAGTGATTTCGCTTTTAAAAGCCAATATTGAGCAAAGTATAAGTGCTACATGTACCAAACTTGCATATTGGATGTATCTTTGATCAAACTTTCATAAAATGACCTTGACCTACTTTTTCCGCTTGAGTGATTTTGCCTTTAAAAGCCAATATTGAGCAAAGTATAAGTGCTAGATGTTCCAAACTTGCATATTAGATGTATCTTTGATCGAACTTTCATAAAATGACCTTGACCTACTTTTTCCGCTTGAGTGATTTTGCCTTTAAAAGCCAATATTGAGCAAAGTATAAGTGATACATGTACCAAACTTGCATATTGGATGTAGCTTTGATCAATCTTTCATAAAATGACCTTGACCTACTTTTTCCACTTGAGTGATTTTGCTCTATAAAGCCAATATTGAGCAAAGTATAACTGCTACAAGTACCAAACTTGCATATTGGATGTATCTTTGATCAAACTTTCATAAAATGACCTTGACCTACTTTTTCCGCTTGAGTGATTTTGCCTTTAAAAGCCAATATTGAGCAAGGTATAAGTGATACATGTACCAAACTTGCGTATTGGATGTATCTTTGATCAATCTTTCATAAAATGACCTTGACCTACTTTTTCTGCTTGAGTGGTTTTGCTCTATAAAGCCAATATTGAGCAAAGTATAACTGCTACATGTACCAAACTTGCATATAGGATGTATCTTTGATCAAACTTTCATAAAATGACCTTGACCTACTTTTTCTGCTTGAGTGGTTTTGCCTTTAAAAGCCAATATACATGTACTAAGAAATATGTTTGAATTGAATTTTGCTGTCACGAGGTGAGCTTCGTAATCTGTGATTACCTATGTTTTATTTTGATCCTATTTTTTCCTACTTTTTCTTCAAAACCTCCTACTTTTCCTACTTTTTCATCTCAAAAGTAAAAAATTACTTGTTTCACTTATCATCGACATCTGATTCAATATTTTTTAAAAATTTCGGGCTCGCTTCCCTTGACCATTCTGTCTATTTTACATGAAAAATCAATCTGTCCTTATTCTCTCTGTGATTTCCTCAAAGATAAACATTACCAGTCTACAATCATTGCTTACTGTGACTTGTGTGTCATACTTACTGAAAATTGTCGCTAAAATTGATGGAAATTTCTTACTTTTCCCCTATTAATTCTTACTTTTTCCTATTTTGCTCCTACTTTTTTCATTGACTACTCCTACTTTTTCCCTTCTTTTTCATCAAGGTAGAGTAGAAAGCCTGTTTATAGCAAAATTCTTCAGACGACAGAATAAATCGCCAAAACAGGTTGCTGTGGATTTAGTGAACAGGACAGTAAACTAAGTCAAGCACATATTTAGAGAGAAGGTGGGGGGATTAAGACTCTCCAAGAAATTCCAAAAATGAAATCCAATGCAGGGCATCATCTGGAAAAGTATTGTTGCTGTCAGCAAGAACCTTGCAGAAATGGAGATATCACAATATAGAGATGTTTTTTATGTCCCCGTAGTTGCAGCTGCATGTACATATGAACAGAAATTAGAATGCCACTTTTTTTGCCTTTCCCTTAGAGATTAACCCAAAAAATCAATAGATATTTAACATTCGAAACAATTATGTCAACTTGTCCTTAAATGGGATCAAATTAGAAAAAAGTATCTTGTACATGAATCAATAAAGCACCATATTTTATATTCTCTTATCTCTGTCATTTCAGAAAAGTTGAGTGGAGAGATAAAGTTTATTCTATAGATGACTTTGTGTTGATCCGTAATGATGATGATAGTGGTGCTGACTCGGATAACCCTTTTATTGGAAAAATTCAAGATCTTATCCAAGGAAGTATGTATGCATGTACCTTTTATTTCATATCTGTAGAAATTCTGAGAAAAGTCACAATATTTTAAGACTTTTCTAAAATTCAAGAATTGATGTGTTTAGAACCTGATAATTTGATATTTATTTGACTGCTATAAAGGAAACATAAAGGATGGTATGTACTAATTGATTTGATCAAAGTTTAAGGCTAAACTTCATCTAAAGTCAACAATTCATTTGATCTCGTGAAGCCTGACCTTTACGACTACAAGGCTTTAGTCCCGATATGCTGAATGCAATGCTTTTGTATAGCACAGAGTATATTTTTGGAAAACTTGATATGACACATATGGAAGGTATTAGAAATCATGTCAGGAGAGAATTTATGAGGAAGTATTATGTGGATTTGTGTCAACATTTTATGGAAAACACACTGAATCAAAAGTTTGATAAAGACTTCCATACACAATGTCAAATCTTCCCAACTTTAAAACATGGTTTTACGCATTGTTAATAATAATGCAAATTAATTTGTTTTTAAATGATGCTATGAAATTGAAGATGTGTAATATTCTTATTAAACTTTTTTTTTTACAGAGGAAGCTTTGGCCAAGATCCGTTGGTATTGGAACCAGCATGAAATGCCCTCCAGAGTGTTTCGGGGGCAAGATAAGCCAACTCCTAACGAAATCTTTCTGAATCTTGAATCTGGAGTCCCTGATACTGTGGCATTAGATACCATCCTAGAAAAATGTGTCGTATGTATATCCTTGACCAAGTACAAAAAATGTACCTTTCATGGGGGTTTGAAAAATAGAAATAGATTGTTTGAGAACAGATAAATGGACATGCATGTTCATACGTAAATTGTGATATTTAATCTGAAGGTGACCTTGACCTTCCTTGTGCTTGATAATTTTTGGCCATATTGCAAGGCAGTTACGGTCTATAGATTGACGATGTCCATCTGTCTGCCATCATCATTTTGGTTAAAGTTTCTGGTTGAGGCAAAATCTAAGGAACTATATGCAGTAGAAACTTTATATTATACGTGAAGCTTGCCCATCACAAGACCTTTCAATTTATGCCATAACATTTGACCTAGTGACCTTAACCTTGGGACTTTGACCTAGTTAAAGATTTTGGTTAAAGTTCCTGGTTTAAGCAAAATCTATAGAACTGTATGCAGTAGAAACTTTATATTATACATGTACATGTAGGTTGCCCATGACAAGACCTCTCAATTAATGCCGTAACATTTGACCTAGTGACCTTGACCTTGGACTTTGACCTAGTTAAAGATTTTGGGTAAAGTTCCTGGTTTAAGCAAAATCTATGGAAACTTTATATTATATTTGTAGGTTGCCCATGACAAGACCTCTAAATTAATGCCGTAAATTTGACCTTGTGACCTTGATCTTGGACTTTGACATAGTTAAAGATTTGGTTAAAGTTTCTGAAAATTTTCAAAAATTTGATGCAAAATGGTGCATCCTGAGGGTATCTGGGGGATGAAATATCACCTAAGCAAGTGTGTAAATTTCATGTAGAATCCCATGGAAAAATTAAAAAAAAATGTGGTCAGTTTTATTATAGATAACGTTTTAACAATTTGCTTATCAGTGGCGGATCCAGCGCCCCCTTTGCCGGGGGTCAAGGGGCGAATTTTGCCGATTTTTACTGAAAATAGGCCAAAATATAGGGTTTTTTGGAAAATTTTGGGTCAGTGCCGGGGGGGGGGGGGGGGGGGGATGCCCCCTCCGCACCCCCCTGAATCTGCCACTGCTTATGCTATTTTGAACACGTAAATGGTTTATTCTTGATTTGTTTTTTTCTGGGTACCAGACAGGGCTCCACGCATGTCTCATCAAAAGGAATCCAAATTTAAGCGATGTATTTTGCTTGATTCTATGTTAGCTAATTTTGAACTAACTGAATTCAATATTTAAGCGATAGTTCAATCGTCAAGATACGTGTACACTTGAAGAAATTTCAGTGCAGTGGTTACATTAAAAATTTGACGCTTTCTTTGAATGGTTGATATTGATTTTACTTGTATTTATAAATTGAATAAAATTGACATCAAATATAGATAGGATTTATAAGCATGTAGAAAAAATTGGAAATGGTAAAATTGGGAGTTTCACGACTAAACATGTGCTAACATCTGATTGTATGCAAAGCTTTTCCAAAATAGATCATTTTTGGAATGGCCCTTTCATGAACAAAGATGGCCAATTGATTTTGAATTTAACCCATTGAAGTCCAAGTGGAAGGGGTCACAGTTCCATTGAGCAAGTTTGCCTTCCTGATCACTGCACATTTACTTTCGTGGAGCTCGATTATTTTCCGTTTTTCCGAATTTTGATTTGGAACAAATTTTGTAGTTAAAATAGAATACTACCTGACAAAACATTGCATTCATTCACTTCTGTTTTTGGAAAATATGGAATGCTTCAATTTTAACTTTGCTTAAACATGTTAAAGAGTGAATGAGCCATAGAGGCCCACTTGTTTTTATGCTTCTAGCCGCACGTTACAATCAGCTTGAATTTGCGATCGATCAGTATGTACGACCTTTTTTTTTAAACCGCTTTGATTCAAGTTACTAGTAACATGCACCAGGCGAAAGTTGAAGTGTATCTGTTTATGAAAATTCATATTTAGGGGGATATTTAGTTAGGACATTTACAAAATCTACAATTATTGAGGACCCGTGAAATAAAATGATTTCAATGTATTGCTACATGTACGTTTGTTCTCTCTCTAGCGTGTCCTAAGCTTCATATGCATGTATTTCGCCCGTATCACGCACCGTTTCTATTTGGTTCCAGCTTTTTATCGAAGGAATGTTTAGAGAAAATTGCCACTCTTTTTTTATGATCATTTCATATTGTTATTTCTGTCAACTTCCGAAATTAAACGTTTGTCGTATACGTATTTTGTACACAATTTTAACATGTAAACGCCTACATTTTGTACATGTTGTATGTGAAAGGAACGTAAATAGATGTTTGTGAACGAAAAAAAAATAGCAAAAATAGCTTTATTCAGAGAAAATTCGAGGCGGCGATTTTGGTCAATCGAAGCGGCGATATTTCGCCGGGTGCCGGCTCTTATTGAAATCCCTGATTTATGTGAAAGCTAAATCACCAGACCAACAGATGGACACTTCATAAATGTGTACTTTTTGCATTGCAGGTAACAAAAAGGCATGTCCATAATCCATATGTCATAGTTTACTTACTCTTAAGGGATTTGGTATTGATAAATATTTCTTGATATAGAAACTTATGTAGGAGGGGTTTAGTTTTGATAAATATCGCTAGATACATAAGCTGATCTATAATAAGAAAAAGCTGAATTAAAGTTCATCATAAATTGATGTCTTGCTTGAAAATCTACTGTTTATTGTAGGTCATAGAAGGAAAGGAAATTTCAAAGTCAGGAATAAAAGGAAACAGCAAAGGCATGAAAACATTTTACGTCTATAGAAGTTATGATGGAAGAAGATTGAAGAATATTTCCACTCCTTTGGATGACATTGACTCCAAAGAAAACTTTACAAGTCTTCAGAAAGTGGTAAGGTCAAGGAGATCCCTCGGGAGTGTATTGTCTGAGAAGCCTGAAAATTTGACTGTTCAAAATTTACGAAACTCTGGAAGAAGTCGCCGGTCCATTGATGTACTAGTAGAGGAGAAGAAAGCACTGAGGTCACAGTCGCCTAGGAATAAAAAGCAAGCCTCTCCAGAGGAGGATATCTTATTGCAGAATGTGAGGAAAGAGTCTGGGATGTCAGTAAAACCAGGTATATGTGTATTTGTTTGATAAATCATTGCCAAGGTGATTTTGTTACAGAATTACTTCCATGGAAACGATGCTTGTCTATTTCATACTGCTAACATTTTTGTGCGAATAGCACATAGCGATTGCCTGATTTCTTCACTCATGGGAGCCCCGTTTACTGAGTATGTATAAACGATGTTACTCTGTTTACATGTACCTTGGGACTGCGTCAGCGTCATGATTGGTTTAAAGTCTGATCACTGTCTGAATCAATGAATTATATCTATATGAATCGAGCTGGCGTGTTATGTACATGCATGACTTAATGAAAAATTGCATCTGTATGTACTGAGACGAACACAGGCTGTGTGTTGGAAACCCCTTTCCATTACCAGGTCATTGTCTGTTTTAGTGGACAATATATAAATGAAACGGTGCTATCGATAAATCATTGAAACGTAAAACTATCTTCAAGTAGGCTTATTTTGCCCCGCTTCACAAAATAAAATCTGTATACGACGGAAGAATAAGGAACTTCCATCATGAAATATGATATTAACAATTATGAAAAGTAAAAGATCAAAACATTCCCGTTTAGGATGTATCATGTTTTTACATACTAAAAAAGAAGCGAATTTTCCTTCAAATTCTTAGCACACACCTAACATAGAACATGAAAGGTTAAAGAGAGAGTGGGGATCAAATTAGAAAATAAGATTCGTCTTCTTTCCTTGTATATGCTATCATTAATCGATAGTCATATTGGATTTTTGTATTTTTTAGGGGGGAGGGGTAGATTTAATGTGATGTTATTTAATTTTCATGTTCACTGTCAGACGTCATCTTTCAATTCATTACGACAACTTTATGGATTTGCATTTTACTTCTGTCTTTATAAGTCCATAAACTGGCCTACGAAGGTGTTCAGGAACAAATATAACTTTGAAAACACAATATTTTGTCATACATAATAAGTGATATTATTCTGGCTATTCGCACTCAGTACCTTTAGTGCTTTGATTTTTTTAAGGTTTCAGGGTTGTGTTGTTTTCTGACTTTTATTACTCCTATGTAGATAACAAAGGAGGGGGGATGAGAGAGGGATCTGTCCTCATTGCATTTGTCCCTAATTTTTGAATTTTCCATATTTGTAAAAGATCATAGTCCCCCACTCCCATCCTGAGAATTCTTTAGATCTTTGCTTTACACAGTGTCACTTTATGTATTTGCTAGTAAGGAGCAGCTCAGGATACCCTCGAGCCTACCCATGTATGACAGGTGACCAGGTGGCCAGTGCTTTAATGGACGACAGTGCTAGTGAGTGTGCTAGTGATGATATCTCGGTGATATCAACAGCTACGACAAATTCCTCAAGATCTACTCGATCAGATAAGTCAGGCATCACCGTTCGACGTGCTGCTTCTGTCAGAGTCACTAAAGATGAGATGTCAAAGAACTGCAAGTATAAGACCCCCGTGAAGAGGAAAGTTAGTCTGAATGATTCTTTGGAAGATTTTGATGGCAAGAAATGCAGAACTGAGCCACGTAGAAGAAGCCAGGTATCATTTTCCCAACAAGTGGAAAATGTACCAAAATCAGCGAGTAAAATTGAAAAAAAGGTTATGAAAGTGACTATCAAGAGACTTGACTCTGAAGGAGGTTTTGTATCTTATAGAAACAAAACACCTGAAAGTGTGGATAAAAAGCCACGTAGGGGTTTAAGTGAGAGGTTTTTGACAAAAGTTAAACCATTGAAGGATTCCTCAACTGATACACCAACCACTCGTGGCAGTACTTCTGGAAGGAATGTTCGTAACAAATCTAGGCAAGTCTGTTAATGAAAGTTGGACATTGTAAACACAAGTTACAAATGTACATGAATTCTTTTACCATTATAATTTATCCATAACTTATCCATACTTGAAATCTCAAGGAAGACATGACTACTTTTGCTGTTAAGCATTGATCAAACTCCTCAATGAAGGTCATTTTCCTTTGGAGTGTCTATAGATATAACCCCCACTTGATCTACTTTTAAAGAAATTAATCCTGGCTATAAGAGATAGGGCTTTGATTTCAGTTGTAGATTGCTTGTGACATGAGATTTCATTTGATACTATGACAGTTAACTTAGTGAATTTATCCTAGTGACCTTGGACAATTTATCATTTATCTTTCTTCCTATCTCTTTTGTACTCAATCACAATTTTAGTCAAAATATACAAGAAAATTAATTCTTGGTTGTAAATTTGAGCAATAATAATAGATCCAAACATAATGGGCATACTTTAACTTTTTAACTGACAAAAACTTGCTTTGCAATTTTGCTATACCATCTTTAGGCCATGCAAAAAAAATTTTCTGGTTCTCAGATAATTGATCTAAAAAATATGGGTAGGTAGGTAGGGTTTTTATTTTTTGTTTTTATTTTACGAAAACTACTTAAGCACAATTTTTTATTCAGATATTATAGAGACTGTGATCTATAGTGACTATATTTGTTGTAAATGTTCACCATACTCAACTCTTCTCATTTTTACAGTGCCAAGAATGCTTCAGCCCAGTCTGCAATTTTAAAATTCACCTTCAAGCTGACAATCACCCGTTCCTCCCCCCCCCCCCCCCCCCCGGTCGCCATTTTGCATCTTGTGTACAATAACAAAGTACAGTACCGTAATCGTCCGAAAAAAACTTTAAAGTCCGCAAGAGTAGATATCACGCAGGCAAAAAATTGCGCTGAAAATCGTGGAAAAAATTCTAATCTAGTAAATAATACGCATTAAAAAAATCGAAATTTCGCCGATGTTTTCTCCCAAATTAAAAATATCAAAGAAACGGCCCGCTCGGTAATTTTTATTGTAATGTCTTGAATTAGATACCGATTACAAAATAATCCATAGTACGATTGAAAGATTTAGGATTGACAGCCGTATTATGTATCAATCAACTGAACTGACCATTGAAATTTACCGTTAGAATAAACCTATTCGAGAAGATTTTACTTCCCCCTTCACCTGTCAAAAGTGACAGATCAATTTCATGCTTGACCGCAACACTACCGGTGAAGGCTATTTGTCTCCGTTCAACACCCCTCGGGGTAGACAGGTGTTTACACATATACAGGTATTTAACGTACATGCGCTTGTACGATCTGACCTTAGATGACCAGGTACCGTAAATACTTGGACAAATGTTATTGTAACGCGATTGTTTACTGTAGCGTGAATATAAAGTCAAATATACTTACAAAATTGATCTATTGACGAATTATCTGTTCAGAAAATTAATAGAAAATTATATTTATCAGCATGAGAAATCTGGCGGGCGGCGGCTATTTTTTTCCCTTCCTACGATAAAAACGTCTCGTCGGGAGGAATTTTGAGCGCGCGGCGGTGTCTGAGAACCAGGATTTTTTTTTTATATGGCCTTAGTGGTGTTCTGTCAGCAGTGTATTATCTTTGACTTCATTTCCCATACAATTGTGATATGCCTGGACTAAATGAAAAGTAGACAATACAAATTTACAATTCCTAACTAAATTTTTATATTGTTATGGATTTAGTGTAATTGAATGAAATTTGTCAGGAGTTGGTCAAGTTGAAAAATCACAAATACATTTAGTGTACGAAAATTTTTGATGAATTTTATAATTTGTTTGTAGGAATATAAATTACTGTGAGGACTTTGATTTTTCTCCTCATGGGAAAACAGCCGATGACGACGACGTGTTTGAATTTACTGAAAGTGAAGATGATGACAGTAACTATAGCGAACCTATAAAATCTAAGGGAAGGACACCAAAGTCCAAATCAAAGCCAAAATCTAGAAGCTGCAGTACAGCTAAAGTTCAGACACCAAAGACGCCTAAGGTGACGATGTCAAAGGTTTTCAGCTTATGAATCTTACAAAGATTGATGATGTCTTTGAAGTTTTATTATCTCCTTACCGACTAAACTTTGAAACCCCCCTCCTCCTCTTTCATAAAGTTCCATTCCTGTTGTAACTTTATGCTCTATAAATGCAGAAGGAAGGTTATATAATGTAGGTATTTTTCCCCATTCTGTATCTTTGTTATTTCAATCCTAATAGGACTTATTTGTACACTTTTGATCTTTAAATCAAAATTTGTTATCCTCAGATCAAATATTTTTTATATATATTCAATAGATGTCTACATTTTTTACCCTCTTACGCCTGCCTTCATAATACTGTAAACATGTTTAATTTGGCTATGTCAAAAGTTTGCGGTTTTCTGAATGTAGCCAGTTGCGGTGGCTTTAATTTTGAGGCATGGAAGGTTGCAGAACAAATATACGAGGGTTGTCCCAGAAAATCGTAGACATCGGCAATAAGAAAGTTGTAGATGGCTGCATTTCTATTAACTTTGCACTGATAAATTTGACATACACATGTACAAATCGGCTTCTGTTCATGAAAAATCAATGATTTATCTTCAATAATAAAATTTTTATAGAAGAAATAAAGAGGTTGGGTGACGTCCACCGGCGCATGACATGTAACGTCATGGATTTCAGCGACTGCGATTAAGATTATGCCTAAAGGAAGCAACTCATAAATTCATCTCATATATTTGATAATAGACTTTGGCACTCATTGAGCAGAAGCGAGATACACGTTTAATCCACTTGACAGGATTTTCTGCACAGTAAATGTACTTATATGGACCCTCTCTTCTATTTCTTTTACTGGTCGATGTCGGTCTTCATCAATGACGTTTCTGGCATAATTGGTAAATAATGAAATCTGGAATTCAAAATACGGTCTTATTTTGTATGCAATGGCTATAATAGAAGCTTTTTAGCGCGAAATCCACATTAGCGGAGAAATCCACATCGCTCGTGCTTATTTCGTTCCTAGTTGTTGTGCATTTCAATTGATCGTATTTAGAACACATTTTTTGATGGATTATGGAGATAAAATAGCCAAATTTTCCATATTTAATGATCTTAAAGATCGATTCTTTAACAAATGCGCCCCCTTCCCTTTTTTGGTTTTTCGTCTCCGGGGTAGTGTTCCCCCCGGAGATACAGAACCCCACTTTTCCAGAAAATTTGTATCATGGATATACACCTCCAGTATAAGTGGAGTTCTGTATCTCCGGGGGAACAATGTTCAAAAAAAAAAATTTCGTTTTCTATTGATTTCTATGGGAAGAAGACAAGTTTTGACCCAAATATTAGCAATATTATGCATGATAGATCTAAAATAACTTCAGAGTTTGATGGGATACTGCATTTGTATTAAATCAACGAACAATTTTTCTTAAAATTTCCATTTTCAAAATTCGACATTTTAGGGCAGATTTTACGTCTTATCTTATCAGCTCCTTTACTGTCTGAATATCGCCCCTCTCCGTGTGCCCTTGTTTAGTTTTGTCTGTCAGTTCGTCGGCAAATCTCTTGTACATACATGTATACTAATACTCTGCGAACATTTCCATACTTTTCTGATGTTTTCATGTCTGACTTCGTCTAAAAAGGGGTCAATCAACGATCAACACAATATCTTAGTAACAATTACTGCTCCGCTAATAATGTTGACGTCGCCGTCTTTCGAATGATTGATGAGGGATTGCTTTATAAATTCCTTCATAATTAAATTGTTTATTACGTCATTGACAAAAATATAACATGTATGTACCCGCTAAAATCAGTTCTTTCTGTTGATTAGACTTTTAGTACTATTTATGCATGCATTGATAAGTATTCAACAGGTTTTATTATCGATTCTTTTTTGGCGCATGGAAATTTCGGACTGCTCCGGTACGGTCCAACCACTCTTCTCATAATCTAATAAATTTTCAATATTAACAGCAGATTTCAATTCCATTAACATTTTATGCTTCGCAGATACTGCAATTTACATTTGGGGAAATCTTGTTTAGATTTAACGCTAAATAAAGGAATTGTGAGCAATGTCTACGTTTTTCTGGGACAACCCTCGTACACTTTTGGATAAAGATTCTATTGCACAAGCAAACATGTTCACGTAATTGGATTGTTGTTTGTATTCTCGTTGTTTTTGTTATACATGTTAGTGTTTCTCGTGGTCATTATTTACAAACATGTGGTAATTAGAAATAATTACGCAGAAACGATTTAACATCAATTAAAGAGAATGGATAAGCAGATTAAAACTAATTATTTGTTGAATGAGTACTACTTTTGTATGCAATTCGGTACATTTTGCCCAAGAAATCTTATTCATGCTAAACGGCTTGTCTCCGGTTTTGTTTTTTTTTTTATTAATAATACGGTTATGTATTGTCACACCTTTTAATTTTACCAACTTGAAGCAATTACATGTCTAGGGCATTAAAGGATTTAGCTGTAAAAAATCTTATCAGATCTTTTTTGTCTATTATATTACATGTATATGTATTATATTACATGATATATTAAAATCATTGCGGTGGTTTAATATTTGCAGAAAATTGGAAAACTGCGAACATAGCGAAATTAAAACAACCACAATCATTTCTCCATTTACAGTACAATTGTTATCAATGCATTTATTTTTCAAATTCAATCAAATCTTACTGTACTGATGGAATTAGAGGAAGAAACAAAGATGTAAAAGAAAAAAATGAACTGTGTTATGATCATCAATCTTAATTTTTACACTTATAATAATGTTAATAGGGTCGTAAGTCTTTAGCCAGTGAGGCCACACCCAAGATACCCGGGAGATGTCATCCATTAGGTTCTCCTACAAGTATTTTGGAGGAAGCAAGAAGCAGGTTGGTGTAAAAAAATTTCAAGATATCAGTTTTTAGTCGAGTTTTGCAGAGCCTTTTGCTTTGACCCAAGATGTGTGATATTCTTGTGCCCAAAAAATGTATAAGCTGAGTGAATCCATCATCCACACATCTTTGTCTTAGCAAAACATTTCCTGAGAATTGAAACTTTTTATGCTTTAGTTTTCCGATATAGGTATATATTCCATTATCAAAGATCGTGATATGAGCTCCGCCTTGTGATTCACATTATGGAACATGCTTGAGATTCATACTGCATTACAATTCTTTGATTTTGAAGACAGAGTTACATGTATTATCAGATTTAATGTGGAGTCAAGAAGAAGAACTGTTAAAGCAAAGAACAACAATAAACAACCATTGGAGTAATCATTATTTAATAAGAAGTCTTTTTGACATGTGTTAATTCATGTTGCACATTTTATTTGTGATTCACAGTTTGCTAAATTTGTTGTATTAACTGTTGTGTGTAAAATACATGCACTATGAATTATACATGTATATTACAGTGGTAGATGTGTTAAGCAGTTTGTTTTTCGTTTCCAGGTTACATGTATCGGCAGTTCCTGATTCGCTACCGTGCAGAGATAAAGAATTTGATGATATTTACACTTTTGTAGAAAGCAAAATACTGGATGGAACAGGAGGGTTGGTCTTGTTTTAAATATAACTTTTGAAATTATAAGAGGAAACAAGTTAAATTGGAATTTAAAGTGGGTCATTTAAAAAAAAATCTAGGATCAGTATCATAAAATAAAATAAATCCGATTTGACTTCAATGTTTCTTCTCCAAGTGTAAGGTACATGTAGATATGATATTGTATGTTTATGTATATTGTACAAACCTAAACTGAACTCATTGTTCATTGCAGGTGTATGTACATATCAGGGGTACCAGGGACGGGTAAAACGGCTACTGTGCATGAGGTTATACGTACATTACATCGAGCTACTGACGACAGGGAACTGCCTAACTTTAAGTATATAGAGATTAATGGTATGAGGCTAACAGAACCTAGACAGGCCTATGTACAGATACTCAAAGTAAGTGACTGGAAAATAATTATATTTGACTCACATTTGTCTCGTGTATAATGCTCCTGGAACTTGCTCAGTAATTATTTTCAAACACATTCATAACTGTATGATCCATCCACATTTTGAATTATATGCCACTTTCACATATGCTATCTTATGTTTATTATAATAGAAATTACAACAAGATCAGTCTAGCTCATTTGGTGCATCTGTGGTCAAATTTCCAGAAATTGACATTTACCTACTTTTTTACAATTGAAAGATTTTGCTCTAAGTTGGCAGTATCGGGAAAAGTCATACAGATACATAAACTATATATGAAGGGTTCATATTGTGAAAAAAACTTAACTAGATGGCCTTGATTTACTTCTTAGCAAAGAAAAAAATATTATTAATTACTTCAATTTATTTTGCTGAGGTGATAGGCGTAGCAAACTTTTATAACCCAAAATCTTAGAATTTCAAAATCTTTTTCACATGATTTGAAACAGCAATTGACCAATCAGAAAGCCACCCCTGATCATGCTGCTGAATTATTGAATAAGAAGTTTACAACCCCTGGACCAAGGAAGGAAACTGTTGTTATGTTAGCGGACGAGGTGAGAACACATAGAGAACTGTTTATTCATGAAATTTACTATTTTGGAGACTTAAAAAAAATTTTTTTTAATTATTTGCATTTTAAATCTTAAAGGCCCATTAACATGATTTACTAGGATTATATTTTTTGTAAAAATTATTATTTACATGTATGTCTCATTTTTGGACAAAATGATAAATAAGAATAAGGCCACATAAAAAAAAATCCTGGTTCTCAGACACCGCCGCGCGCTCAAAATTCCTCCCGACGAGACGTTTTTATCGTAGGAAGGGAAAAAAATAGCCGCCGCCCGCCAGATTTCTCATGCTGATAAATATAATTTTCTATGAATAGAACAGGGATTTCTGTACAAACGAAAAGTAGAAATGTCTGTTTCAGTACAGCGCTTTACGTTTTAACGGCGCTTGTCGGTTTTGTTAAGACTTTACACAACCATGACGCTTAGGTGCTCTGACTTCTGTGGAGGGAAATACCGTCTCCGTCGGTGTATTATCCGCTACTTTTTATGGCAATTTGCTAAAAAAAAATCTTGAATGCGGTCAATACACTGGTTTAGAATATCGAGACTTTTTTTTCTGAACAGATAATTCGTCAATAGATCAATTTTGTAAGTATATTTGACTTTAATTCACGCTACCAGTCCGTGCGTAAGTAAACAATCGCGTTACAATAACATTTATCCAAGTATTTACGGTACCTGGTCATCTAAGGTCAGATCGTACAAGCGCATGTACGTTAAATACCTGTATATGTGTAAACACCTGTCTACCCCGAGGGGTGTTGAACGGAGACAAATAGCCTTCACCGGTAGCGTTGCGGTCAAGCATGAAATTGATCTGTCACTTTTGACAGGTGAAGGGGGAAGTAAAATCTTCTCGAATAGGTTTATTCTAACGGTAAATTTCAATGGTCAGTTCAGTTAATTGATACATAATACGGGTGTCAATCCTAAATCTTTCAATCGTACTATGGATTATTTTGTAATCGGTATCTAATTCAAGTCATTACGTAATTACAATAATAATTACCGAGCGGGCCGTTTCTTTGATATTTTTGATTTGGGAGAAAACATCGGCGAAATTTCGATTTTTTTAATGCGTATTATTTACTAGATTAGAAATTTTTCCACGATTTTCAGCGCAATTTTTTGCCTGCGTGATATCTACTCTTGCGGACTTTTTTCGGACGATTACGGTACTGTACTTTGTTATTGTACACAAGATGCAAAATGGCGACGGGGGGGGGGGGGGGGGGGGGGAGTTTTCGGAAAATAAAAACAAAAAATAAAAACCCTACCTACCTACCCATATTTTTTAGATCAATTATCTGAGAACCAGAAATTTTTTTTTGCATGGCCTAAAATATAAAGCTTGATTATGACCATAACAACAACCATGCCGAATCTTATCCAACAGTCATAAGCAGCAGTAATCACTACTGTTATTTAGATAATGTTGACAAACCAAGCAAACGTTAGCTTGTAAACATTACTCTTGGTGTTCATTTGTTGGTAATATTTACTAAACAATACTTTAAGAATCAGTTTCTCGCCATCCACGCAATTTGTCTTATGGATAGCCATCATGTCAAACTACATTGATGTACTGTACAACATGTATATAAATTATTTAATTTCTCATGAGAACATTTCCAAATCCTGCATATGCTCCTTAAAATTGAAATGAGGAATAGGTACTTGAATATGTTGTAGCGTTCTTATTTATACACATTAATTTTCAGTTGGACTTACTATGGACCAGAAAGCAAGATGTAATGTACAACATTTTTGACTGGCCGTCACAGCGCCATGCTCGGTTAGTTGTCCTAGCTGTAGCCAATACCATGGATTTACCAGAGAGAATTATGATGAAAAGGGTCTCCAGTAGACTGGTATGGACTTAAAGTTTGATACTGTTCTAATGTTTTTGTTCCTGAAAGAGTCATAAAGTGTTCCATCTTCACAATGTACAAACTGTATAGTCAAGCGGTAGACATTATTTTAAACCACTACCAAACTTGCGGTACATCTTGTAAGGATGTTTTTGATGGTAGAGGATTAGCTGATTTTCCAGTACATTCATTAGATGGACAGACACCTGACATCACATTTTTGGCCCCATTTTTTGCTATTTCAAAAATTGTTTTCTTACTGTTTTTTTTTTTATCTTTCAAATTAGGGTAGAAATGTTGTTGCTTATTTAAATTCAATCTAGAATAGATATTACCAATTAATATGAGTGTTATTTCCTGCCAAAATTGCCCACTTCTACCGAAATTAGTGGTAAAATGATATCAACTAGATTTCAACATTATAGTTTATAGTATATATAGAGCAAGCGGATGTAACAAAGTCATACTTTCTATGTACATTCAGAATATAAAAAGGAATGTCCCATATGAGTTTGAACCTGTTACATGCCCTTGCTCTAGGGCTTACAACTGTAGGTATGTTTGTCCCTTGCCGTAAATCTGAATTTCTAATGTGAATACAGAGCTCAATTTTCAATTATTTTGCCCTAAAAGGTAGGTTTTTCGAGAAATCATATTAAATTTGTCCTTTATTGTTTAGAAGAAGCATAATGAGTAAGAAAATCGAACCTTTTTAGATATTATGACTTGGTCCAAAAATGGTCACTTTTGCCCCTACTCCTTTGGCGTTATTTTCATTGTGACTTCATAATAGAAAACATGACAACACATAAAGTCAGTGCGATCAAATATGACATCACAATTTGAAATGTTGCCAAATGATGTGATGTCCGGTGTCAAGGTTTAAAATGGTCTTAAACGTTTTCTGGAAAATGGACTATTAAAAGACACACAATTTTCCTAAAGTTTATATTTCTGGGCTCAAAATTAATGGGAAAGACTCGTGAATTTTGGGAATAGAAAGTATAGGAACTAAAAAAATGCGAGTGACTCTTTCACATCTTACGATCTCTGCTCTTCCCACAATTATCTGGTATAACATAATATTTCTTATTTAATCAGTGATGAAATGTCGCTGTACAATCAAAGAGATCACTACTAAAGTACATGTACTAACAGCCAGTTAAGAAAACAGAAATTTTGATTTTATGTGAAAACACTTTGAGATAGACACATATGAATATCAAGAGAAATATTCAACTATTAGAGCACTGTTTGAAAATGAATTTTAATTTTGGTATCTTTGCGTTAATTCCCCTCTACACATATGAAAATAGCCCGGTAAATCGCCTCTCCATGCGCTTAAGTCATTAAAACCTACACTGGTCAAGTTTGATTAATGCAATAGCCATAATCATAGTTGTACATATAGATTTATGCCTGAATGATCAGTGAATGCCTACCTGTATCATACCTGTCAACTTTTTTCAGACCAAAGAGGGTCAATGACCCTCTTTGGGAAATGAAAAAGAGGGTCATAACGCGCGAACCAAAATCGCGACCTTTTGCTTGTGTCATTATGAATAAAATTTAACCCCCCCCCCAAAAAAAATACACGTCAGGCCAATAAAGTTCATTTTACTGTAAGACATCTAAGGCATTTACTTAAAGTAATACTGCATAATCATGATATTGTAGCACATGTGTAAAATTTCAGGACTTCATTGGTTCATAGTTGAATTTGTTAGGCTAGATAATATATTTTTATTCAGTTACATGTATTGCTATACCATGATGAAGATTTTATGTGAAATGAACTCTACAATTTCACAGTGCTTCAATTGTTTTAAACACTATAAAAACATTCGTTCCTTTTCGTCTGCATAAATCTCCGTGTTTATGATCGTCTCCCCATTGACATTTCCATAATAATCCAAGCCCAGATTGTTAAAACAACATGAAAGTGGCTAATAACTTCCCATATCACTAAACAAACAACCCAATTTACCTGTAACTGCAGGTGTTTTATTGAAAAAGTCACAGCTGGAAATTTAAAGTCCCAAGTAATAGACGGAACCAAATTGGAATCGGGTGATTCCCGGGTCAACAACGAAAAATCGGGTGAAAGGCATGACCCGCGCGGGTGATAAAAAATAATCGGGTCAAAGGGTAAAAAAGCGGGACTGACCCGCCGAAATCGGGTCAGTTGACAGGTATGCCTGTATGAGTAGGTATTGCCGTTTTATCTAATATACTCGACCCTTGTTTAGAACGACTTGGACAATTTCTGAGCGTAAAATATTGCTATTTTTCTATGAGTACACTAAAAATGATGTCTTATATGGTTAAAAAAGCTAATTCTTTGAATAGTGTTTTTCCTTCTGCATTACAATTTAAATTTTCTAGTAATTATTTTTTGCCGTTTACAAATAAAAGGTAAATTTCCGTTTTCTTAAAAACCTATTAGTACTTTGATATTGTGAATGTGCCATTACTAGCGTAGGGAAGCAGACAAAATGTCACATTGTAATTGTTGAAAAAAAGCGAAAATATTGCAAAGTTATGACCTAGGGTGATTCTTACATTGAAATAATTTTACTCGAATTCCGTTTAAGCCTGAAGATAGTTATAAAGTGAACAATGAATAACAATTTACATGTTTTGAATAGATAGTTACATATTATATTCATAATTAAATATCAAAGTTTTTTATGCCCCCGGAATCAAAGATTCGGGGGCATATAGTTTTTGGCCTGTCCGTCTGTTTGTCTGTTTGTCTGTTTATCTGTTTGTCTGTTTGTCTGTCTGTTTGTCCGAAAAACTTTAACATTGGACATAACTTTTGAATGGGAAGTGATAGGGCTTTCATATTTCACATGTGTATTCCTTGTGACAAGACCTTTCCATTGATACCAAAATTTTTGACCTCGTGACCTTGACCTTGACCTTTGACCTACTTTTCAAAAACTTTAACATTGGGCATAACTTTTGAATGGGAAGTGATAGGGCTTTCATATTTC
Organism: Pinctada fucata; assembly: GCA_028142955.1. Taxonomy (NCBI): domain Eukaryota; kingdom Metazoa; phylum Mollusca; class Bivalvia; order Pterioida; family Pteriidae; genus Pinctada; species Pinctada fucata. Next base: position 62,690,476 of record AP027103.1, on the reverse strand, counting down.
ACATGTGTATTCCTTGTGACAAGACCTTTCTATTGATACCAAAATTTTTGACCTCGTGACCTTGACCTTGACCTTTGACCTACTTTTTAAAAACTTTAACATTGGGCATAACTTTTGAATGGGAAGTGATAGGGCTTTCATATTTCATTTGTATATTCCTTGTGACAAGACCTTTCCATTGATACCAAAATTTTTGACCTCATGACCTTGACCTTTGACCTACTTTTTAAAAACTTTAACATTTGGCATAACTTTTGAATGGTAAGTGATAGGGCTTTCATATTTCATATGTGTATTCCTTGTGACAAGACCTTTCCATTGATACCAAAATTTTTGACCTTGTGACCTTTACCTTTGACCTTTTAACCCAGTGACCTCACATACATGTACTTAACAGAAAATAGTGTTCATACTAACAAAGGAGCCACCGGGGGCATTCGTGTTTCACAAACACAGGCTTTATTTTTTATTTTTTTTTTTTTTCTTAATTTTGAATTTAGCTCGTAGATTTTTGATTTTAGCATTTTGAAATTTCCTCTACAAGCTAATTTTACCTGGTGGTGATAAAAGATTCTGAATCCAACATTGTCAAATTATATTAGTGTCATGCCATATATATGTACTAGGAAGGGAAGATACATGTATACATGTATTTTTTGACAACTTAAGAAACTTCTGTCATCTTTCCTGTGCATTTTGTTTGGGTACACACCTTTCAATACCTGTGGTACAGTACATCACTACGTCATTCTTTACGACCTTTTATATATGCAGGGTCTGACCAGGATGACTTTCCAGCCATACACCTTTAAACAGCTACAGGAAATTGTTGTGTCCAGAATGAAGGGACTGAATGCGTTTGAGGAGGATGCCATCCAGCTGGCAGCCAGGAAAGTTGCTGCTGTGTCGGGAGACGCTCGCAGGGCACTGGATATATGCCGCAGGGCTACCGAGATAACAGAAATCATGTCACCTAGGAAGTCTAATGCATTAGTGGGAATGACTCATATAGACAAAGCTTTGCAGGAAATGTTTTCCTCACCAAAAGTTGTAGCTATAAGGTATAAAGTTTAAATTACAAAATGTACATTTGGCTTTTTGTGATGCCTGTGAAGCATAGCAATACTACATAGGATCACTATGTCCATTGTCTGTCCTTCCATCTTTCACACCTTAATTGTCACACCCCACAATGATCCTAATGTGTAGCTATGTTTTACAGGTGATATGTACACTCTTTGAATCCTGCCATTGTAATGTTTATTTGCTTTTTTGATTATATCAACATTTGGCTGTTTAAATGCTCTTGACTGTGTAAAAAATACATACTTTCAATTTGTATATGTTTTAACAGAACTGCGTCTGAGCAAGAGAAGACTTTCCTGAGAGCCATTGTAGCAGAGTTCCAGAGGTCAGGACTAGAAGAGGCCGAATTCCACAAAATCTTCACACAACATGTAGCATTGTGTCGTATTGATGGTAGGATTTTCTCGTCAAATTTTGTTCAAAATAAAAAAATTCAGTGATAGTTACAAGTGCTTAATAGGCATTTTTAGATTATCATAGATTTAATCAATTTGTAATTCCCAGATTTGATTGTAACATGATTTGATTATCTTTTCTAATGTTTCCTATGATTTTTTTAACTTTTATTTTGCAAGATAGTCCTCATTATCTTTATTTAAAAAAAAGTTAATCAAACACAGTGATTCCTTAGCGTAGTCAGGTAGCGGCGTCGATCATTTTGGAAATACTTCATTTTAACAATTACGTATATAAACTTGAAGTAAAGCTGTGTAGCAGACCAATATCGCTGACAAAATTGATACCCCCGCTAATGTCTCATTCTCAGTCATTGCTGTATATTTTCCTGTCACTGCTGCCCCTTTCTCCACGGACATGTATGCCTTCGAACCCAGAATCCCGTGTCCTCTTTGTCAACACAAACAACGTTTTTGTAACATGTTCTTTTAACTTGTGGAAATTTTTCAAACACATTTAAAATACTGTAAAAGTTTGATTGTATACAGATGTAAAGTTTCCAGCTTTGTTTGAATCTTGAAAATATGTTTTATTGTCTAGCCAAGAATCAGAATGTCTTATTAAGGTTATGAATTAAATCTAGTCAGGCATAACTAAGTCGTATTTATATGTCAACTTTGACGATGTCTGCAAATAAACACTACAGGAAATAACATTTTATAATTGGAATGCAATGAAGCGTTGAAACATTAACGTTTCGTTTAAAGCTTTCCGTGTGCATGTTTATGAAATTTAGTAAACATTTCACACTTGACCATGAACAATTTATGACGAGAATTTATGTTGGAGACTGAAGAAGTTTTACATATTACGAATATTTAACCTTGCAGGTATGAAGGTGCCCTCTACATCAGAGTTAGCCGGGATATGCTCACGTCTGGGAAGTATACGACTGTTATTGGTAGAACATGGTCGTAATGACTTACATATGAGAGTGCGGCTCAATGTCAGCCAAGATGATGTACTGTATGCTCTTAAAGAAAAAAGTGGTGTTTAGCAGTCAAAGTTTTGAAGGTGCGAGGGAACAAATGATTATGCATGGTTACTTGATGCAGATGTTTTGTGTTTTGTGAAGATATGGTGCAATATGTAAAAATGATGATGCAAGATATGAATATCAAGTTTTGTATTTATTTTGTATAGTGAATTGAAACGCAAGTTTTATAAGTGTGATAGTGTGATTTTTATAGGCATTGCATGTTCTCATTTTATAAGTTGAAAAATTATTGATCAAATTTTTAATTAACTTCTTGGAAAATTGCATCTTATTAAATTTTAAAAGCCTTTTTCACATAACTGCATGACTAGCATTTTATGGACGGCAAGTATCGACTCTCGTTATGTCACAGTTAAAAAAATTGATTGTCCTTGACATCATATTGTGGGAAAAGTACTTATTTTGCCGTCCAAAACAACTGCACCGCAGTTATGTGAAAGGGCTTATTTATATAAACTGTATATTCATTAACATTTTCATGCACACTTTGTCAAAGTTTCAGATAATTCTAAAGGGAAATGGTTTTTGTTGTGCTTCTTTTTTATGTCATTTACATGTAATTTCTCAATGACAATTAAATCAAAACAGAATGAAAATTTTTCTGTTAATGAAATATGACTTGAAATGTAAATGCCTTGTCAGTAGATCTTACAGACTCTTCCAACTGGTATCAAATTGTTTTATCCTGAGATGTTGATATGAACAATCAATCAAACCATAAGCCTCAAAATAATTATTGTCAAGCAAGGGCATCAATGTTTCACAAACATTTTGTTTCTTTTGTGTAAAATTATGTGTATATTTTTAAGCATCTATATTTATAAAAAAAACAGAATAAAATTTTGAAATATATTATGTTCCATTTTAATATACATGGGTTATATGATGCTGTACTAGAGCTATTTGAAGAAGAATTTTGAATTTTTAAAACGCGATGTTTACATTGAATTTCTCAGGATCTTGTGATTAGACAGTGGAAGCTTTTTTGTAGCTATGTAATCTTTGATTACCCTTTGTTTTGAAAGTTTGATGATCTTACAAGGAGTTTCATTCTCTCCCTATGAGGAAGTTTTGATGGTCCTACAGTGAATGCTTTTGGTTAGAATGTGAAGCAAAACAAGTCTATGAAAGGCAAAGTCTGTCCATCTTTCATTCTGCCTGCGTCATCATTTTGGTTTATCTATTTCGTTCTAGTCTGGTGGCAGAAAATTGAGTAGCAACTTTTATTTTACACAGTGATAGACCATGATGAGAAGTTTGACCTTGAGATATCTACACTTTTGACCTATTAACCTTGGTTGTATCTTGAACCATAATGGGTAGAACATCTAGTACATGTAATAAGAAGATGCTTGTGAAGCTTTGTTTCAATGTTGTACTATAGTATTTTTTTGGAGCAATTGCAAAATTTTCTCATTCAACCTGCTTGCAGACTATTGAATCAAATTTTAAACATCTAATTTCCTAGCATACTTTTACATAATAATGTAACAATCTATAATGATATATTAAAATATTGTGTTGTATTTCCTCAATTGTAGATCTACACTGTTAATGTTGGAATTGAGCATAGGAATAAAACACTTCATACTTTGTACCCTTTTAACTTGTTATGAAATACAAAGTTACATCTACATGCAAAATGCTCTTTAAACACATACATGTAGTAAAGAAGTTCTCTGCCTGTGGTTTAACTCCCTAACCTTATGTGGCACATGCTTGTAATCATCACTACTTTGTTACATTCACCAAGTGATATCACTATGATTTCTAACATGCTCTACTCTACCAACCATGAATAAGTAAGTACCCATCTAGTAGCTACTTGGTTTTTTTTTCAAGGAAATTAACAATTTTGGTACTGTTGTTATGAAAATCTGAAAATGAATCCTCTAGTTGTCATTTCTGGTACTTCCTGACTGTGTACGAATTAAGAAAATTTCTGATTTTGCATCGTGTTGCACTGCCTGTGCATTGTCTAACTCATATAAGAAGTTACATCTGATGCAATATCAGCAATAGGTGTTGGCGAAACTGAAATTTCAGGCGTCTGTAGGGGACTGCCTTTGGTACATTCTACTGAAGTGTTTACTCCTACTTGCATGGGGTGTAAAAGGACAACTGAAAAGACTTGACCTTTATCAAGTGCTAAACTTTTCAAACACTCATTATAATTCCTTTTCAATGCAAAGGAAATAATTCTGCATAGTATTCAGAGAGTGGTTTTCATGCAGAATAACAATGGTGTTCAGGAAATGAACTAGGCACAACCAACAATGCAGTTGATCTTTCTACATGTTTCATATTTTCAAACATTAAGAATACTGTACATCTAAGTTCTTTTATTATAACAATATTACATTAAATAATAACAGACTATCACAGATGAGAAAGGATTACAAAATACAAATAAACAGCTAGTAAATGATTACATGGATAGTTTCATGTCAGTATCCCATGATAACTTTTTCCAGATCAAAACTCAAAAAAAAAAAAAATTATGGACGGAAGTAAACATTAAACAATAATTTTAAAATAATGATTCTTAATGTTCTAGTTTTTGTTAAATATATGTTACCATGAAATGATACAGACTGACAATAAAGAATGTAAAAAATGTAAATCATAATTGTGGAGAGGCCTAGCCTATATGATGGGAATAGGCAAGAAATATAAAATTCATTTCACCATGTCTGAACCCAAACCTACGGAAGCCAGTTCGTGCCATGTTATATTTTTTAACTATCTCGTAGTTACGAGAAACGTTTCTCGTAGTTACGAGAAACATTTCTCGTAGTTACGGGAAATAATTCTCGTAGTTACGAGAAACTTTTCTCGTAGTTACGAGAAACGTTTCTCGTAGTTATGAGAAACTTTTCTCGTAGTTACGAGAAACTTTCTCGTAGTTACGAGAAACGTTTCTCGTAGTTACGAGAACCGTTTCCCGTAGTTACGAGAAACTTTTCTCGTATTTACGAGAAACTTTTCTTGTAGTTACGAGAAACGTTTCTCGTAGTTAAGAGAAACTTTTCCCGTAGTTATGAGAAACAAATCTCGTAATTACAAGACAAAATTCGAACACACTTTTTCTCGTAACTACGAGATTTCTTTCCCGTAACTACGAGAATAGTTTCTCGTAACTACGAGAAAAGTTTCTCGTAACTACGAGAAAAGTTTCTCGTAACTACGAGAAAAGTTTCTCGTAACTACGAGAAAAGTTTCTCGTAACTACGAGAAAAGTTTCTCGTAACTACGAGAAACGTTTCTCGTAACTACGAGAAACGTTTCTCGTTACTACGAGAAACGTTTCTCGTAACTACGAGAATTGTTTCTGGTAACTACGAGAAAAGTTTCTCGTAATAACGAGAAAAGTTTCTCGTAACTACGAGAAAAGTTTCTCGTAACTACGAGAAAAGTTTCTCATAACTACGAGAACAGTTTCTCGTAACTATGAGAAAAATTTCTCGTAACTACGAGAATTTTTTCTTGAACTACGAGAATTGTTTCTCGTAACTACGAGAAAAGTTTCTCGTAACTACGAGAATTTTTTCTCGTAACTACGAGAAACGTTAAAAGTTTCTCGTAACTACGAGAAACGTTTCTCGTAACTACGAGAAACGTTTCTCGTAACTACGAGAAACGTTTCTCGTAACTACGAGAAAATAACGTTTGAAAATAACGTTTCTCGTTATTACGAGAATGTTTTCTCGTAACTACGAGAAAAGTTTCTCGTAACTACGAGATAGTAAAGAGATATAACATGGCATGAACTGGCTTCCGTACAAACCTTTGCATCCAATGTTGAAATATTTTCTGAAGGCAGACAGCACAAATGCCTCAATTAAGTTCATAAAAATTACCATCATTACAGTATTTTCCAGGGATAAAAATGACTCTTAAAAATACTGACTTACTGCTTATTAGTCGCTACCGGCTCGCCGGAGGGGTTTTATTTATATTAATCTGTTTCAGCCTGCCAGGTATGAAGTAAATGAGGTAAAGCAATTTTAAGTTATATCTTCATATCCTTGAGTATACTCCACATAACTATTCATTATTTCATAAAGAATATGTAAAAAGGAATTAATGCATATTCTTTTTTCTATAAAGACAGGTTTAAATCTATTGTTCTTCTATTTATGAAAACGGAATATGAAAGATCTTTTAAATAAAATACAATTACCCTGACTTTGTAACTGTTTGTGCAATGAAAACAGCCTGTTGTAAAATATGTGAATTTATAATCACAATTAAACTAAGTATATTATAGATGATTTAATCTTTTTTTCTGTCATCAAATCAAAATTATATAAAATGCTGATTTTTTTTTTTTGCAATATAGAGTAAAAACAGTTGTTTTTCAGAAAGTTCTCATGGATATTTGCTGCAGAAAATATATATTTTCTCCACAGACTTATTCATTCATATATTTTTTTGTATTTAAGTCAATATTGTACATAAGACAAACAGTCAATTTACCATCTTAATTAAATAAGCCCACAAAAAAATTGAGATCATACATGTACATTGTATCAACGGCAGTTTGTTTTCATGAATATAAAATAGAAAATGTTTGAACTACAAAGCTTACGGATAGTTTATGTATTTCCATAATATACAGGAGATTAACTCTTTTCAATCATTCACATTTTCAACTACAGAAGAAAAACTAAATGTAAATTTCACTATACATCTCCAATACTACTTTATGTGGAGAGAGTATTTTCGAAAAAAGCAAATAAAATTTCCGGTATTTCCCTAAATCAATTAGATCTTTGTAACAAATACTTTTTTCTTAAAATGACAAAAGTGTTTGGAAAATTCTTAAAAAGATCCTAAGACTGTCAAAATTAATTTTCGACATTCATTTTTACATTCACAATGTATGACCATCCCCATTCAAAATCTGAAAATAATTCATAAATATACAGTATCTATAACTATCCCAGTATGAATTCTTTACACTGCACTGACCATGAGGAGTCTTCATTTTCTGGTACAAAGTGGTAGGCGATCTGAAAAATAACATTTTCAACTTTATCTAAGCTAAGCTAGACTCATAGATATTACACATGTTATTTATGTTTTCTACATAAACATAAAGGGGAATTCTACCAGATTTAATAGGGATCAAGGAATGTGAAACTTTTTTATGTGTAGAGGGATGAAGTAAAGCAACCCAAAGCTTGCATATCTTCTGGACCTCGTATTTGATGCTGTATGTCTATATTATGACACTGACCTTTGACCTTGAAAATCAATAAGGCTCATCACCTCTCTCCATAGCCTATATTTTACAAAATATTTTCCATTTTACACCATTTTAATTTGCTATTGTGGTAATAAGATTTTTTCTCTATTGTCTTTTTAGACCCTAGACTTAACACATAACCATCCACTACTAAAAGGCAATACATGTATGTACAATTACATACATATTTACATACATATACATGTTAACAGTTTCACGATTCTTCACAGATATGAGTGTCCTCTATTGTACTAATGAGGTTCTTGACACAATGGACACACATCGGTAATGCAATATTCCCTCTCAAACTCTTTTAAGGAGATAAAAATGAAATGCTACATACCATTTTTGAATTAGGTTTGACTGTAAATGTTTCTTTGAAGGATTCCTGATTTGTGAGACAGTTATTGGTTCCTTCACAATCCAACTCTATCTTTACGCTGCTGTATGACTGAAAGAAAAAAAAAACAAGTCCATAAAGATCATTTGTTGACTGCAAGTACTGATGTCACATTACAAGCAGATAAACGTACGAAATGTGGTACATACAATATAAGTACAAAAAATGTACTAAATTCTTTCTCAAGTTTGAGATTTTTTCAATTGTTTTCATTTTCAGTATTAAGGTTTATATATGTACCTTATTGTCCAGTAAGATAGATGATCGTGCGTCTGATATGTAAGTATACATGAAGAGATCTTTCATCCCTTTGATCTTTGTTGGTTCACACTGGAAAAAAAATGACATTGATTATTTTATCAAACCTATGAGTAGGTAAAAAGTTCAACACTGATACTTAAAAGACAGACCTGTGTTATACTTTGTTATGGCCTCCATACTGAAGAGTTTTCAATGAAGAGTTATAAAAGTATATAGCCGGCCATTTCTATGTTTCTCGATAGTTCAATCGTTGTAGTGCCTATACATGTGGAATAATCGTACTCGATCTGAATCCATTTGGAGCCTATTTTTCTCTTATCTATTTTAAAAAATAAAGGTATATTGTATAATTGAATTTTCAATTTTTATCATTTTTTTTAGTGAAAATATCCATGGGTTCATACACGGTACTTTACTTACTGCCAGACTGTTTTATGTTTGAAATGACGCTTTTTGTGCACAATTTGGGAGAAGTTTATCCTTTTTCCTGATGACCTAAGAATGACCTTAATAGGCATAATAAAAGATTCAGCATGGCTGTTCTCAAAAGCAACATAATTCAAGATCAAGGACATAGATCAAAACTTCTTTCAGTATGAAGCAAAATTAGACTCTATGTATGTACCTTTTCCATAATGGACTGACATACAGCTTTCTCCACTTTCTCCTGTACAGCTTCTATAGTTTTAACTTGAAGTTCAACATTATCACAGTCCTCTGTGTACACCTCAATATGGAAGGGACATGCCTACAAAATATGATTGTAATTTGGTATTTCAATGAAAATTTGAATGCGAGTAGAAAAAAATTCAAGAAATTTGATGCAAAAAAGATACTGTGAACTGTGTAGTTTTCGTGCATTTCGCGAATCATTGAACTTCGCGAAGATTTCCCTAAAGCAAAAATAAACCTGCTGCAATGTTACAATGTAATATGCATTTATATCACAAATATTTCCCACAACGTAATGTTGTGTTGTAATAGCGGTGAAATTTTCCCCCAGCGAAAATTACAACGTTTACAGTATTGATAAAAAAAATTAGGTGTTCAAACTAAGGTATGTAATAAAAAGTAAAATCCTCCACTTCATAAACTTTCCATGGCCAAAAATGTTTCTCAATCTTGCTCAAAACTCTGAGCTTTAAGGTACGTCATTGGTCACGTTTTTGTACTATTCTTTCGCATCTCCTGATTTAGCACTCATTGAGCTTGACTTTTAAAGATATTTCAATTTATAATGGCCAATGTATCATATCTTACTCTTTTAAAGACTTTAATTCATTAGACACTTTAAAGCATAAGAAAATGCTTTGCGGTAATTTCTGTAAAAATTGACGTGGAGATACTTTTTTTAACTGCTCGGATTTCTTTTATGTTAGTAATTACCCATGAACTTTGTTTTACCTATGGAATATTAATGATTTAAGCTTTTTTATAAAGCATGGCTTATGAATACCGAAAAATTATAAATTGTTTAAATTCCACCCAAAATAAGGTAAATTTTCAGCTCTGACATTTTTTTAAGAAAACCACAAAATGACACTATTTGTGAGCATATGTTCTCTCTTATTTGAACACGGACATATACTTTTTCTTCAATATTTTGAAGAGTCTTCCCTAGGAACACGTGTTACTGTGTGTTTGGAAAAATCATTGAAATTTGGTATCTCTGAAATTTTGACCATAATTTGGTTAATTTTCTTTATTTTTGTGTCAAATCTAGAAAATTTTAAATTATCGGTGAAGTTGGTACCTAAGGTAGCACTTTATCAAATTTTACTTTTATACAAAGTTTCTAACCTGTTTTATTGTATAATAACAAAGAAGAGTAAAATGAATAAAGCCTGTGTTTGTGAAACACGAATGCCCCTGGTGGCATTTTTGTTAGTATAAACACTATTTTCTGTTAAGTACATGTATGTGAAAGGTCAAGGTCAGGGTCACAGGGTTAAAAGGTCAACGGTCAAGGCCAGGAGGTAAAAAAAATTGGTATCCATGGAAAGGTCTTGTCACAAGGAATACACATGTGAAATATGAAAGCCCTATCACTTCCCATTCAAAAGTTAAGCCGAATGTTAAAGTTTTTTAAAAGTAGGTCAAAGGTCAAGGTCAAGGTAAAAAATTTTGGTATCAATGGAAAGGTCTTGTCACAAGGAATACACATGTGAAATATGAAAGCCCTATCGCTTACCAATAAAAAGTTATGCCCAATGTTAAAGTTTGTTGAAAAGTAGGTCAAATGTCAAGGTCGAGGTCACGAGGTCAAAAATTTTGGTATCAATGGAAAGGTCTTGTCACAAGGAATACACATGTGAAATATGAAAGACCAATCACTTCCAATTCAAAAGTTATGCCAAATGTTAAAGTTTTTTAAAAGTAGGTCAAAGGTCAAGGTCAAAAATTTTGGTATCAATGGAAATGTCTTGTCACAAGGAATACACATGTGAAATATGAAAGCCCTATCACTTCCCATTCAAAAGTTATGTCCAATGTTAAAGTTTTTCGGACAAACAGACAGACAGACAAACAGACGGACAGGCCAAAAACTATATGCCCCCGAATCTTTGATTCCGGGGGCATAAAAATCAAATGAGTGCATTTCAACAATTTTTGTATTTTCTTTACAAATGTGCTATTTTTAGCAACAAATTTCCTGCATTTTTACCCAGTTTTTAAATAAGCATAAATCTTGATTTTCATCACGGACCTATTAATTTTCCTTGATAAAATGATTAAGTGACATGAATACTATATTTTCATATGGTTATCATAAAATTGTTGAAATTCCTTCATTCAGATATGACATGCCTTAACCACATGTAGAACTTTCTACATATTGGTACAAGTATTTGAACCAGCTATATAGATTTTTACCTCATCCATCACCAGTTCTTTATTGAAGCCTAGACTTTCCAGCGTCACCCACATATCATCCTCGTCACCATTAGAGTCCTCTGCTTCCATATCGTTCAGTTTTATAAAGCCTTTCTTTGTTATCTCTCCATCCACCATTTCAAGTGTATCTACAACAAAATAAATATAAATCTAAAAAAAGAAAGACATAATATTTTGGGGGAGTCACTACGGATAAATACATGTATACACAATTATTTACCTCATAGATATAATTCCATGAAATCTGATTAATTTGATTGCTTTAGACGGTCACATCAATTGGGGAATTATTTTTCAATGGCTGAATAAATCTTCATATCTCCCTCACTATTGTGCAATAAATGTATATTATAACAATTATCTGAACACAGTAGCTTCATATTGTTGCCAACTTGACTCTATAATTACCTTCCACCACTCCCCATTCTGCGTCACCAACTTCTTCATCGCTAGTCCTCAAGTTATACAGGTTAAACTCCTCTCTGTTCATCAGACCGTTACAGTCCAAGTCAGACATGTCGAATATATCCTCCAAAACTTTACTGAAATTAGTATGAAAAACACATGTTATACATCAGAAATCCATCTTAGTGCTCCAACTTGTTAGTTATAGGGATGTTCCTGTCAATTACTTCCTACTCAAAGTACATGTGGGTGTGTAAATTTGTATTTACTTATCTACTTTGAATAGGAAGTATGACAGATGCTATAAACCATTTTGGAACATTTTCTTTGTAGTTTTTGATTTTTGAAAATTTAGTGACCTACTTCTGCATCAAAGTAGGACACTTCATGATTATTACATGTATACTGCAAATTCATTGGCTGAAATTAGTTCATGATAAAAAGTCCTATTACTTGTGGCCTTGACTGATAAATTGTAAAGGCTTAAACAGAAAACAAAGAAAAACTTATCTCTGATTGTTACTATGCTTCCAAGGTAACTTTTCAAATAATCTTCATTACATACAAAGTTCTTATAACAACTGTTACCATACCTAAATGATTTTGATAATGAGTATGTGCCGCCCTTTTCTTGAAGTAAGGTCTTTGCTTTGCTGGGTTCATCTGACCTCTTTCTAAGTCTACAGCCAGTAGTAAACGGTACCAGGCGATAGGTTCCTTTAGACAGCTCACATCTCACTCCGTATTTCTGTGGGAAAATAAATCAATTTAAAGATTACACTAGCTAGGATCTATTGTCGGGTGTGATATCCAACCAAAGTCTCCTGGGTTTGCTTATACCATGATGAGGCTCATATCCGAAAATAATGACTCGCGCGCCAGCCAATCAGAATCGACATTGCATCCCGGTTATATAATATAAAGTTATAACGTTGGCTTACCATCCATCCCCTGTTAATGACAGTATTTTCATTTTGCCCCTTTTACAAGGATAACTCTATGAATATTGGAGAATTATATATAAACACAAATCCCTTATGAAATGTCAAGTTTTGTCCTATGTACTGTATATGCATGTACCTACATGACGTAAGTTATATCTTACTCACCCCTCTACCATCTCTATGTTCTGTGTAACCAGCTACAATGTTCCCTGTAGAGTCTGGTCGGTTTCTGAGTATATACAGTGCTGTATCTACTGGACCATCTAAGTTTGCTGGACAAAAGTACAATAAATATTGTAAACATTTTACAACAAATGAATCCATGAAGTTTTTGGAGTAAATTGTTGTATTATAAATTTATTTTTAATGATGTATGTATCATGTACATGTAAGGATGTAAATTTATAAACATAAGAAGAATTTGAAAAATATTTACAGCATAATCATATATACATGTACGTATTAGAAGTGTGACAAATCCAGTATTTTGGTTTTGCATTTTGCTATTGAAATTTAACTGATGTTTCAAGGTCAAGTCACATTATTGTAAAGCAATGTAATATGAATATTAATGGGTATTTTTTTTAGCAGTGTGAAGTACATGTATAATCGATTATACTTCAATTGAAGATGAGTGAAATAAATTTGTGCATCATAGATACCTGTGCTTTTGTATGTTTTGGGCTCTATGGTGCACCATACTTTTGTAGTTTCTGTTATCTTCAGTGTGTACTGATGGGAAAGAAGGCTGCCTTCATCTTCATCAAGGAAGAACATTCCTCTATATTCACTTTTTGTCCAATCCTAATTTAGATAAATATCAAGTTTTAAAAAAGTCAAGCAGTGAGAGAACCAACTTGTTGGTATGATGTAATGAAGCATGATGTATTTTTGAAGCACTACTGAGTCTTTGTGGAATACAGAGTTATTTCTCTATTGAGACGGTATCTGATGTAAAACCATTATGCTGTCATGAAAATGGAATGTTAACGTCGATTTTGTACCGTCATTTCCCAGAATTTAGGGACTGTTTCCGTAGAATTTGATGACTTCAAAATTAGTCTACATCAGATACTGTCTCAGATGGGAGTCTGACTTTTGTAAATACCAAATACCCCTACAAACATCATTCATTCAGTGAAGGTTTTACTCAAAAGGAATTGTGTCAAACATCAAAAAATGTCAAATGAAAGATCATATCACAATGTATATGCATGTCATATATGTAAACTTTATCTGCTTTAGTTTGAGAGCTATGGCCATGGTTAAAACTTTCAGAGCAAGATCAGTCATGAAGGTCAAGGTCATAGGTTCATGATCAAAGTTCATGGTATCAACAGTATTGTCGGTCATAAGAAAGACACGTGTGAAATTTGAACACACTGTCTTGAAAGATGAAAGAGATAATTCAATGTATTGAGATAACCATAAGAAAATATAAAAATTCAAGGTCAATGTGACAAATGAAAGGTGTTGTTACAGTGAATTATGTAATGAGGGCTCATAAATAGACCTTTTGGGGATTCATTGTGTTGGAATCACTTTGTAAAACATTTATACTTGCTATTCCCCCCCCCCCCCCCCAGATAAGCATTCTATACATGGTTTACCTTGAGATTTTTGGGTTCAGCTAAATGAAGTCTTGATGCTGGTTCACACTTGACTTTCTGGCTTTTATTAGTCCTAGGGGAGGGCTTAGGTAGATCATCTGGTAAAAAGAAAGAGGTCAAATAAAGAAATATTAAGAAGATTTTCCTTCATATATCTTGGACCAAAATGTTATTAGATATTGGTACTCCCATATTATGCAGAAAAAGGTGGTGAAGTTATATCATAACAGACATAACCTAAAACTGAAGTCAACTTGGGCTGTACATGTACATCTTTAGAACTAAGGAAATATCTGGAACATTTTTTTTTTTTTTGTTGCAAGCAAATATATCCCCACCAGCAAAATGGGTAACAATTCAAATCTTCAGTATATATAACATTTCATCATCACATGGCTATCTTTTTATACAACACATGTTACAAATCACTTCAAAGCGATTCATCATTATTGACACAAAGCTTAAATTTGGTTACAAAGTCATAATTAAACATCGACCTTGATGTCTTTTCCACACTGTTGACTAAATGAACATAAAATTTTGACATTTATTTCTATGTACTACAATGTGTACCAAGTGATAAAGAGATTCTAAAAGATAATTTTTCTATCCCCTATGTATTTGTGAAACTCGGTCATAAAAATCAAAGAACTTGCTCTATAAATACCATATAAAATAGAAAAGCATATGGGATTGTCTATTTTATATATTAAGATTAGTATCAAACAATTACTATCACTAGGCAATCATATACAGTGACAGATTATTTGAATGTGAGTGCATGGAGAGTTTACCTTCCTCAACGTCAAGTCTACTTAAGATAGATTTTCTTTGTGCAGGAACAGGTGTGAGAATGTCTTTTTCACCTGAGAAGTAATTAGTCATAAAAAATTTTAGAACAGCAGAAGTCCTATGCAACACATTGAAGTTTTATTCTAGTGTAAAAAAAAAAAGTTACGTTTAATGACTTTTTTTTATCAAGGTCAAGTATTCTAGTTTCGAACTTTTCATTGCTGGACCAATCAGAGCATGACAAAAGAGCAAGCATAACCAATCAAAAGACGACCTGCAAATGTTTGTAATATCTTGACGTTTTGGTGCAGTGTTATACGAAAGACCTGATTTCAATAGATGATTTTCACATTACCACTGTAGACTCGCATTTTATACAGGCGCCATGACCTGACATCACAAAATTTGACGTAACTTTCAACTTTCTATGTCATAGTAAGAAAAAACGTCAAAAGTTTTGATGTCAAGTCTTGATGTGTCTATATTGTAAGTCTAGAGGTAATATGAAAAAGGTCTTTAAGAATTTTTATTCTCAGTTATCTCTAAAGCCACAATGTGTTGCAAAGTTTAATTCAAGTTTGGAATTTGTGCACACATATAACAATGCAGAGCCTGGAATTACAAAGAAATTATATTTTACATTTTTGACTATAAGAGAAAATAAAATCAGAGAAGAATGAATAGTTTCTTCTAATGTAGAAATTATTCTACTAGAATTTATCAAATCAGTAACATTTAATGTAAGTCATTATAGAAATGTTTAGTCTATAATATAAAAATGTTCTACAGGTAGATTTAAAAGAAAGATACATTAAATTAACAAAGGAAAATGATGTACGAAGAAGTGACTTGGACTAAATTACATGTAGAAATGAAATATCTGAGAGCATGCCTTTCTAATTAATAAATCATGCTTTTTATTCTATTTATTTATTTATTTTTTCTTTGAGATAGTAGAATAAAATTGTACTGTGAATTTTACAATCTAATTGTGTTAATTAAAAGAACTAATAAATAATTTTATGAAGCAAAATTCACGCATTCCTTGTATATGTGTACATTATAAGCTACAATCTGTTAAAAATAGTTCTCACAGAAAATAGGCAAACACCGACGGTGAGCTACAATAAAGCAGAAAAGCATGCTCAAGTGATCAAGTGCCAAAGTCCTGGACAAAGTAAGAGTGCCTCAAGTTAATAAGTGAAAAATGAGAAATACAAAATGTACAACAGTCAGTTTTAGTGTTTAAATCATATTAAATGGAAATGTCACATACCCACACTGAGAAGAGATCTTCTTGAATTTGACATTCCAGCTGAAAAATGGATAGAAAATTGTCATGTTGAGTAAACTTGATAATTTTGGGACATTTCAGTGTAGGATTATAGTATCTCAATTGTCTTGTATCTCTCACTGATAACAAATACATTGATATCACTTTGCACTAAATCATTCTTTTTTTTCAATGGCAAGTGATAGGGTTTTTAATTATTGTCTGTATGTCATTAAACTTAAAACAAACAATTTACATTGGATAGCAAATAATTTTGTTAAGATTTTCATCATCAATCTCTTTAACATCTGAGAAATTTCACATTTTCTATCCTTGTCTAATTGCAATATTTTTTATCAATGCCTTAATTTCAAATTTAATCATTATGGAATAAAAACTTAATGATAGATAATTACTGCAGATTTTAATTTATGATAGCAAATTGGTCAGGACTGAAAAAGCCCAGATTTCACTCTTTTAATAAAAACAACTTGATTATAACACTAGGTAAAATGCTGGAAAAAGATGCATATAAAAACCCTCAACAGTCCAAGCTCCAGGAATGAGTATTCTTCTTGCAGTACTACTCTAGCATGTCTTATTATATGATGTGAACAATATATTGTGGCATAAGCTTCAACCGTTCATAATCTCTCACGATTCCAGTATCACTCTCACTTTCTAATAAACAGAATCTATATTCACATATTAACTTTAGAAAACACCTTATTCAATTATCATTGATGAATTCTTGCATAAAAATGTAATTATCAATTTGTTGGGGGAAAAAACCAAAATTCCACTGTTGCACATAAGAAAACCAAAAATAGAAATTACATGCAATTATCAGAAGCTATTTTCTACTGTGGAGAATTTTGACTTCCTGTATAAGTGAAAATCTCTCAAAAGTTGAACATTCAGCACTGACAATGCTATGTAAGCACATATCATGGGTCACACAATGAAAATATCTTTAAGCTGGGGGAAGAATACATTGTAAGCAAGAAGACATTGTAAGCTGGGGGAAAAATACAATTATGGATAAGTATACAAAACTTGACATAACAATATTGAAATGTAATTGCTTTAACTGCTAACCCAAGAAGCTTTATCTCACATAGGGGAATGTTTAGTTAAATATGAAACTTAGCAACAAGTAAGGAATTATCTTCTTGTTTGTAGAACCCACATCATGTTTCAAGTATATAAAACTTCATAGTCTGTCAAAAATGCATACAAATCTGTACAGTAAGGGTCATCCCTCCTTACAAACAGAAAGTATTTGTACACACCCAATGACTGAATATTTTCCTCCCCGTTATCTTGGAAATGTTCAAATAACAACTTATTTACACGTTTCTGCAATGTTTTGATAGAGACTACAGTGAACAAATGCATGCACCTTTTATGATGTCGTACTGTTCACGTTTGTACACATTTATCATCTAGACCATATCTACTGTTATTCAGTGTACAAACATGCAGCTAGATAAATGAAGGACAAAGGACCGGTAGACTGACTAATAGTGTCATAATCCCCATGACTGCTCATTAGATCTAAGGATGACTTGAGATTTGAGAACTCTTCCTTCCTTCAAATATTTTCAAACAAATTTATAGTTATACCAGTACAAACAAATACTGTACTCATTTAAGTCTCATTCAAAAAAAAATCGGGTATTTGCATCTAATCAGGATTAAAATAAATGGAAGAATGACTAACTTAGGTTGTCTGAAAGAGATTCTAGATACTATCACTTTCATAAATAAACAGGACACATGTGTGAAACACATATGCCCTTGGACAGCATAAAAGAGATATGGCTAAATATACCAAAAGTAGGTCAAACTCTAAAGTCAAGGTCACAGGCAAAAAAAAAAATGTTATAAAAAATTTGGTGTTGTCATGTAGAATATACATGCAAAATATGAAAGCCTTATTTACTTACCATTCAAAAGCAATGCCCAATATCAAAGTTTTTCAAAAGAATGTAAAACTCCAAGGTCAAGGTCGCAAGTTAAAATATTTTGAATCAATAGAAAGGTCTTGTCACAAGGAATACACATGTGAAGTAGGAAAGTCATATCACATTCGAAAGTTATGCCAAATGTATAAAATATTTATAAGTAGGCAAAGTCTAAGGTCAAGGTCACAATGTCAAAATTTTGAATTCAATAGAAATGTCTTGTCACAAGTAATACACGTGAGAAATATGAAAGCCCTATCACCTGCTGTAACGTTATACCCCTTTCATTGCAAGTGAGATGGAATGACAGACAGACGGTCAGACTGACCAGCCAGATGCTATATGGTCGGTAGACTGGCGATATAAAAATGATCTGGTATGAATTGTTGTTGCTGATGATCCATTGTCTGACGTGAAATACAACAAAAACTGAAAAAAACAGGTGTGAAAGCAACATTGCAGGATAAGTGCATAATCCATTCCCAGACACCGTGCAGGACAGTGTATAAGCTGTTTAAATACAAAAACTACCTGACTTAACGGAGGCAAATGAACCAAATATACCACCATCACCTGTACATAAAAAGCTAAATTATCAGCAAATTATAAAATGCAAACAAAAGTTCTAGTAAGTGATTAGCTATAAAATACATATTACACTAATATGCTAGTAAAAACATTGTGATTTTGTGAAAGTGTCAATACTTTTGTATTGAAAAAGCTTTGTAACCTGAGTACATAAAATTCAATCATTATCATAACTTGAAAGGCTCTTTGACTGTTTAATGTATAAGCAAAGCCTCAAAGCTTAGAGTAGGACATATTTATCCCTTACTGGTTCGCTTCTTTGGAGTACTTGGTCTCTCCCCTACAGAGTGTAAAGAGTATCTATGCGCAGAGAAACGGTCATCGCTCCGGACAGATGGGCGTGGCGTTCCTATTACGATATCAGAATCAGTACTGTCACTATCATCACTTTTGTCCTCTATTTTCCCCTCCTTACTCCCCTCTTTGTTGTCTGTCACTTTGGATGACAGACTTTTATTGCTCCTCAGAGATGTTCTACTTGCTAACAGCTTAGTATTGGTCTCCGTATCAATCAGCCCCTTGATGCTCCTGTTACTTCTCAGGGATACTTTAGAAGAGCTGACATCCTCCTTTGCAGTAGTTTCTTGTACTTCCTCGGACGCTTTTTTTGATGAGGTGCTTTTGTTAGATTTAAGAGAGGTTCTTGATGCAGATACCTCCTCTTTTACAACCTCTGAGGTCTCAGGATCTGATGCTTTCCTAGATGATGTGCTTTTCAGAGATGCTTTAGATGCAGAGACATCCTCTTTTGCTGTCTCACTATTTTCTACAGATGCTTTTCTTGAAGAACTACTCTTATTTGATTTCAGAGATGCTCTTGACGCTGTCAGCTCTTTTGAAGGCACATCATCTTTGGTTAAGTTTTCTTCTACTGTCTTTCTTGAAGTTACACTTCTATTTGACTTCAAAGAGGTTCTGGATGCCTTAATATCCTCCTTGATTTCTTCTCCATCTTCCACTTTCTCATCTTTTTCTTGCACATCTTTATTTTCACTATGGTTAGATTTTAAGGACGTACGTGAAGCACTGACAGCTTTGGCAACAGGTTCTTCGGTTTCTTTTCTGCCACCTGTATCGATCATGTAATATCTTAACTCAAAATGAAATCTTAATAACAAAACAGATTCCCACAGACAACAACGACACATGCATAGGAACCTGGTCGTCAGAAAAGGCAACTGAACAGATTTCTGGATCAAAGCTGAACTAAACATAAATAGGCAAAGGAGAAGCGTAAGGAACATAAGTGGTGGGGGTATCACAGAGATAAACTTGAATAATACAGTCAACATAATAAACTAGACATATACTCCCAAATAAGAGTGAAAGGAACAGATGACCACAACCTATTGACCATGAAATCATTACAGTTCATTCAGCATACATATGATATCATAATTTTGTTACATGTTGAGTTATTATCTGAAATCCATGAGGTCTTTAGTTGAAACATTGACCTTGACTTTCAAAAGTAAGCACATATCCAAATTTGGTTTAAATAGGTGAGAGGGCTTCGAGTTATAATCTGAAATCCATTACTTCAGGTGTATTTTTCCTAACAATGACCTTGACCTTTGACCTATTGACCCAAAAATCAATATAGGGATCTTCTACTCTTAATAAGTAAGCATATACATTTGATTTGGATAGGCGAAAGGGTTCTTGAGTTAACATTTGGAAACCATTATTTTAAGCAAAATATGACTATGCGATAGTTCATTTTAGGGTCAAGGTCATCATTTGCATCTCACTTAAAAATGTCTGGGTATGACCTTAACAGTAACAACTAGAACTGCCCTAAAGTGGATAAATTATACCCCCTGTGGGACTTTTTTTTAATAAATGAAACCATTTATGATGCAGCGTTCCATAGTTCAAATTACAAACTCTCAATCGGGGTTGAATGCTTTAGTATGAAAATTTTGTACTTAGTATGCTACTTTCAGAACTTCATAACCAAAATACTATTATTCTGGATATGAAGTTCATTACATAGGCCTTAGGTTAAGGTCAAGGTGACAAGGTCAAAACTCATCACACCAAAATGTAGTACTTTTTGTGGTAAATATGTCTATGGAATGTGAAAGGCCTACCATTGATAGTATGAAAGAAATCTGCTTTCAAATCTTCTTAACGGATAATGCAATAAAGGCCCAAAGTCAAGGTCTAGGTCACAAGGTCAAAAGGTCAAAAGTCATGGATACAAAATGCAGCACTCCTTACAGTGAATGTGTGTATGAAATATGAAAGGCCTAAAACGTACAGTGTGAAAGAAATCAGCTTTCAAATCTTCTTAACAAAATTGCAATATAAGCCCAAAGTCAAGGCTAAAGTCACAAGGTCAAAACTCATGATACTAACTTTGTGGTGAATGTTTGTATGAAATATGAAAGGCCTACCATTTATAGTATGAAAGAAATCTGCTTTCAAAACTTCTTAACCTAATTGCAACAGTTCCAACATAAGCCCAAAGTCAAGGTCAAGGTCAAAAACCTCCTTGAGATTTCACCTTGACCTTTATCTGCTAAATTATGTACGTTGTACTACATGTATAATGAATACAAGCATAATATGTTTTGTAACACAAGTATGATTTGTAACTAAGTAATCGCAAACAATAATCCACATACGAAGTGACCCTTGTACCCTTTAAGGGCAAAACACCTGAAAAAAAGATCTACATTTAGCGTACCATATCTGTAGAACATATAATGATTTGTATAGCGACAACATTCAATTTAAGATACAAAAAGCATAAATAAGAACAGTTACAGTGAATTCTTTATCATCAATTGAATAGTCAAGTTTTTATTTAATATTAAAAGATATAAATTCAAAATTTTCCAAACAATTTAGAATCAATTAAAATTTTATAGATGAAATCAGAATAATATTAAATTCAAATAAAGCTGCAGTGATCATTAGAATCTGTGAAAGCATTCAATCATAAAATACAAAAATACCCAGTGGTTAAAGCTCGAATGCACACATCACAATCAAGCATTTTAAAAGAATGATGAATGACATACATAAAAGAACAATATTTACACATTCTGGCAACATACAACTAAGCTTGAATAGAACATATCCAGCATTCTGTATGAATGAATAACATTAATACAAGTTAACAACATTCAAATGTTTGCAAGTGAAATGACTGAAATTGTATCTAATATGATAGAATTGAGTAAATTATATGAATGAGGGTTAAAAAACATATGTACAAAAAATGTATGAAAACACTTTCTCTTCATTTCAATGCCCCAAACTCATAGTGTAGGGTCTCCGAGAACCAGGGATTGTATGCAGGTATATACATTGGATATACCTGTATCTGCATCTACTTTTTAAAGTGACACCTGCATCACTCTAAAGGTAAGCATTTGTTAGATATACTGTTGCTAACTTTAACACATTCCAATTCACAAGTAAATAGAAAATTTAGGGAGGGAGGTATTTTTAGTATCAACATGGTACATCTTAAGTATGATTTAGTTTCCTACACCAAGTATTAATTTCTGTCACCCATTTCCAGATCTAGACTAAATCTACTGAAAGACTTAGATTGCAGACTACATGCATTGAAAAGGGAGCTTACTTTTGGCTGAAGCTGTAGATCTTGCGGACGCTGACATGGGTCGCTCTGTAAAACCTTAAGCGGGAAAAGCATATGATGTGAAATTTAAGCAAATGAATGATATAAAACCTAATTTCTGATTATACAATGGATATCATAAGATTTCTATTTCAGGTGTTTACTCCTACATTCATATACATGTACAAGCAGAAATGATTGAAAATTGCAAGTGAAAATCCAAAATCAAGTAAAATATTAATACATTGATGAAAGACGATATTGGATCTGCTATTTATGCTAGATACTGTGATATGCACATAAATATATCTACTATCTGATGGATAGATAAGAAATTTTAAAATGATAAGTTAGAAAAAGTCACTTTTCAAAAATAATTAAGATGTGGAGTTTAAATGGCAATTCAATATGGCATCAATGACCCCACCACATCCTACATGTATATTATCACTGCAGTTTCCAAAGACAGATAAAATATGGTAATAATGTAGGTAAACTGAAAAAATATCATAATTATAGAAAGTCTTGTAATATACCGAATCTGTAACAATTATAAACTTGTGGTTTGAAATTTCTATTTACAGTTAAAATATATAGTCTTTTGGACAAAACGTTACCCCTGAAAATTGAGATTCCGTAAGAATCCACATCGGTAATAATTAAACACTCTCTGAGTATAGAAGCAAAGCAAAGCATGAATGATTCCCAGACAGGTAATATTATTGTAATCAGTCAGCCTAACGGAGAGCTTTAAATAATTGTGATTACAAATGCTTGAGTTTGCTGAAAATATAATTGATCCTACTATATATGACGGGGCAGCTTTAACAACATACATTTTTTGTAATCTTGTTATTTATCAAAATGTTTTCTATGATATGCAGGTACTTTAAATTATAAGTCTTTAAAAATCAGACACAAACTTAGGTCTCCAACAATTATGAAAATCTCTCTGTACATGTATATTTGATTATGCTTCTCCACTAAATACTTTATTTTTGGTGAAGAATTTTCATTGTCGAAGAATTTTCATTGGTGAAGAATTTTCATTCTATATATCAAAGTCTTCTTTGAAAAATATAAGCATATCTGGATCAAATTGTCTCATTAATGATTGAGAAAATAATTTTTGTAATTAAAAATGATTCCATAAAAATGATGAAATACCATGAATATGTCCTTGTAAGGGTACTAAAATGTGTGCAACTTTTGTATGATGTGATGTAAAGATTAAAGATCATTTCCGTGAATTTTCAAATATCAAAAGTAAGTCCCATTTGAGATTGAGATTGTTATGAAGAATAATGATGAAATGCAAAACAACAAGAAAAAAATCATGTTAGTGGCGTGTGTACTATTGTAAAACAAGCAGGCAGCAAACTCAAATCTTACTTCTGTGTGAAGCACTTGACCTGATTGAGGTCTGAGACCCAAGGGAACCTTCACCTGTTAAAGTTACCATGTATCTAGATATACATATTTATCTATTGTAAACATCATTCTGTCTTCCCATCCTTATCTCTTTCTTTTTAAACATCACAAATACAGAAGCAATCACAATTTAGACAAGAGGTCCATGCTAATACAGATATAAAGGTCAAATCTAAAGTTCTGTGAGACTTGACCAACAACTGACTGCATGGTCACTTGTCCATTTCCAAAATGGCCAGGTATGCAACCAACTAACTCAATCCCCATTTCACAAAATAAACATAGTGTAAACAAAGATTACAAAGCACACCTCATGGCAGCTTTTTATCATGGCAGCAAATAGGTAGTTGTCAAAGATTAAGCAGTTTTAAATTAAATCTTCTTAACATTAATACCCAAATCTTCCTAACATGTGCAGTCAAGTGGAAAATATAGGTCATGACCTACATTTAAAAATAGATTTGTGATCTACTCATAAAGGCACATCATATGTGCAAGTTTGGCCTTTCATAGCACTTAAAATAAAGAAATAAAACGTCTTAATATTGATACCCAAATCTTCCTAACATGTGCACTCAAGCAGAAAATATAGGTCATGACCTACATCTGAACGTAGATTTGTGATCTACTCATAAAGGCGCATCATCTGTGCCTTCCTAGCACTTAAAATAAAGAAATAAAACTTCTTATTGTACTACTGCGGACGCTGATGCAGACGCCAATGCAGATGCCGGCGTCAGGGGGATAACATAAGCTTTCTGTCACTTCATGAGGTGAGCTAAAAATTAACATTAAAATGAATTTATATAATTCATACTCCAGATAAAACACCACTAAAGACGGTATGGCCCGATTGCAAAGTAAGTTTTTGTCACTAACTGGGTCAAGGTCAATAGGTCAAATAATACAGCATAAATTGAAAGGTTTCATCAGAGGCAACCTACGTGTATAAAATAAAGTTTCTACTGCATACAATTCCATAGATTTTGCTTAAACCAGGAACTTTAATCAAAATCCTTAACTAGGTTAAAGTCCCAGGTCAAGGTCACTAGGTCAAATGCTACGGCATAAATTGAAAGGTCTTGTCATGGGCAAGCTTCATGTATAATATAAAGTTTCTACTGCATATAGTTACTTAGATTTTGCCTCAACCAGAAACTTTAACCAAAATCTTTAAGTAGGTCAAAATCCAAGGTCAAGGTCACTAGGTCAAATGTTATGGCATAAATTGAAAGGTCTTGTCATGGGCAAGCTTCACGTATAATATAAAGTTTCTACTGCATATAGTTCCTTAGATTTTGCCTCAACCAGAAACTTTAACCAAAATGTTGACGGCAGACGGACAAACGGACGGACATCATCAATCTATAGACCAGAATTGCTTTGCAATCCGGCCAACAAAAAATGAATTGAATCAATGGATACATATAGTTTCCTCTATAAATTCTTATGAATTGAATTTCCTCATTGTGAATGATTCAAGATGTAAGAGAAAATTTTAGAGCTTCAACCTGACTCAGCTTAGACCTTGTGAACCTATGGGTTCTTCCTTTTGCCATGCTCCTATGTACAATATGAAGATGACAATGCAATAGTTTGCACTCTGCATTATTGTATTTAAGCAAGTTTGAGTTGTTTTAACCTTGACATCTATCCTCTGACCTTGATAATCTATAGGAATCTTATACCTCTTCCCATGGCGATCAATTGAGACAAGTATACAATCTTATTGACACCACCCCCACCCCCACCCCCACCCCCAGAACATTAGGAAACACAGACTGACAGACAACACAACTTGTAAAAGACATTAAATTTGATTTAAAGATGCATGCATTTAAATTAGGTATGTTTTAAATCAAGTATTAAATTTTAGTATTATTTTCTAGTTTTTTTGATAAATTTTATCACATGAATCATGATGCCCCCCCCCCCCCCCCAAAAAAAAACTTCTTTTTTTTTGTGATTCAATTTTAAAGTTCTTATTCAATTTTACCATTCCTGCCAGTATCATTGTCTTTTTTTAAAGTCAAGAAATTACAGCTAGACTACATGAAAAACAACACAATTAAAATTAGATTAACATGCATAAACAATACTGAATTAAAATATACAAATAGAACTGTACTGAGATAAATAAATGTTTGATATACAGGTATAATTATTATAAGTCAAATACATGCATGTTAGCTAAGTGATTATTTTCTGAATAATTCTTTTTAAAGGTTTTTCACTAGCTTAAAAACTGGCTTTTTTTATTACTTCACTTTCTTTTTAATTAATCATAAACAGATGACACAGTGTCAAATTTTTCCTCAATAATTCTTGTTCGAAAACAGCAATTTCTATATTTATCATGCTCCAGAGTATTAGGATTACATCATATCAAAAGAAACTGACATTATAAATATTTTGTTTGCAAAATTCCTTCTTCAACAAAATTCTACTTCATGTATGTAAGGCTATAAGATATGACAGAAAAGTGAGAAAAGAATGAATACCGTACTTTTTTTCTGAGTTTCCAGCTGTGATCGCTTCTTCCTCTCTTTGCGTTCCATTATTTTACGGGACATCTTTTTACAATCTTCTGTGGTCTTCGTAATCATCTTACAGAACTGTAAAAAATTACTACATGCTTAAACTATACGATGTGAACATCTTAATAAACCAAAGGCATCATCTTATTCTTTAAAATTTTGACAAAACCTAAATCATGAATTATAAAACTATGTTGCATCTTTCATGACTGAAACTTGTCTTGCAAGAACTATACAGTTCTAAATTACAATAAAGGTGATATTTGTAAATGAAGATCTAATTAATACTTACCTATACAAAACAATTTTGCTATCATTTCTTATAATGATAGATATCATTTACACAAAATATTGACATCAATAAATTTAATCAGTTTCTATATCATTTTAACTTTCTATTTTTCAGTTTTTATTTTGATTTTTTGCATCATATCAGAAAGTCTATGTTTTGCCTTCTTTTAACCATAGTATAAATCAATCAGTATCAATAGACCATTTTCCGATCTTGTTCGAAATCACAAAATGTCCAAGACAGCATCTTTTGACGTTGTTTTACATTATGACGTCATTGTTAAAAAACGCAATTCCATTGTGACGTAACAATGAAAAAGTGCGCAAAAATTGCCTACCTCGGACATTTTGCGCCACTTTGTCAGCCATTAAGAATTTTGGCAAGTCGCCTATTATGCGGTCTTTTCGATTTACAGAGTGACTTCCCAATCTTGACAGAAACTGTCATAGAAGTATTATGATGTTAACAAATTCCTACAGAAACATAATTTACGCATGATCTACCTTTATTTCATGCTGGTATCCACAGAATTTTATGATGTCATGATTAGTTTACATGAGTACGTCAGATACTGCTCCAAATGCATTATAGATAGCTTATAGACAGAAACGAATCTCCATATTGAAAAGACTAAATCAATTAATTAGAAGTTGCCTACATTTTTATCAAAGACCACAAGAAATTACTTCAATGAAAACTTTTTATTCTTCAGAATACATGTGACCCTTACAAAACATTTCCGTACAACAACTATGCTAACAATGGTCTAAAAGCTCAGCATTACATGCAATGTGACCTGCATGCTTTTCTCATGAATTGATGAACAGTGATAATGATACTTGAATCTTGACACTGCTATTTGTAAAGCCTTAAAAAATTTGAATATGTGATATCAAATGATAGTAAAGAAACAAAATAAATGATGAAATAAGACTCTGGTTGCTAATTGATAATTCTATGAATATTCCTCAAATAATGCAAAATCATGCATCAACATTCCTTGCATGTCCACTTTATATATACACGTTATACCATATACCTTGTCAAAATACAGTCTCTCCTTGATAGGGTTTTGTATTAGAAATACAGTTGAGTTTTATCTATAAAACTTTATTACATTTTCAAGAAAGGGTAATACATTTGTATGATCTTGAAATAAATGTTATTGTTTTTCTGTGCAACACATACATGACATATGTATATTTATCATAAAAATATGTAAATATTCACATTGAATATGTTTATTGGGAACATAAATACGTAAAATTTATAGAATTTGATCCTTTGGTTTCAAGGCAAAGCAAACACATGTAAATGTAATAAAATACATGTAAAAGAATGGAATAGCAATTTGAAATACATATTTTTATGAAGTACAATAAACATATACTTTCAAATTTAGAAAGAATCAATAAATAAATTTTGTTTCATTTACATAATGCATGTATCAATACATCTGGAACAATGGTATAAAATTATTTTACACCCAAAAGAAGCTTTTTGAAAATCTTATCTTTCAATAATAGTTTAATAATATGATAGTATATTCCAATGATAGTAAATATAGTATTATAGTTCGTGTGAAAACATTTACCTCTCCATAATCCAGCTTTCCATCTCTGTTTTCATCTACTTCATCAATCATCTTTTTCACCTCACTTCGACTCATCTTTTCTCCTTTCTGAAAAAAATACAAGAATATATTTACATGAAAAGATACAATTTTATGTGACAAAGCTTCATTACAATAAATATGAATAAAATGTCATACAAGATAAAAAGAATCTGTATAATTCTTTCACATTGTGTGCAGAAGATACAAGGGTTGATTGATACGTTGTGAGCCTCATATTTAAGGATTTGAATTTTATCAGACATTTTGCATTATTTTTTCTACATATACACTTTTTCCACCAGTGTTTAAGGGCCTCAATACCACTTTTAAAGAACTCCTTATCTTGACTGGTCAGAGAGCCATCCGCTGCAAGTATGATGTCATCATCGAACTGAAAGTGGGCGTTAGAAATATCTGCTTTCAGTTTTGGGAATAGATGAAACTCTGATGCAGCAAGATCAGGTGAATAAGCTGCTCAATCAAATTAAAGCCACAATCATGAATGGCAGCCACGGCAGTGACAGACTTGTGAACAGGAGCAACACAGTCCTTTAACTAGTGAGCTTTCTGCTGCACTTAGTTTAATATTTTCCCGTAACAGTGTCAGAAGTGAAGCATAGTATGCACCAATGATTGTATGTTCTTTTTGGAGATAATCAATCAGCAGAATACCTTCTGCAATTGAAAAAACCGAGGCTCACAACATATAAATCAGCCCTCATAATTTCATGCTAATTTACGTTTAATATAAGGCCATGTAAAATAAAATCTATGTTTCTCAGACACCGCCGCGCGCTATAATTTGCCGCCGACGAGACGTTTTTATTGCAACTTCAGAAAAAAATATCCGCCGTGTCTCATCCTCGATCGTCGATTAAAAACGAAATATTCATTTATTTCATTGAACATGCTTATTGTCCTTTAAAATCGTCAAAACTGTACCCGATGAATAAATACTTTTAAAAGCCCGTATAAATAACGGCGCGTTCCGTATTTACGTTACGGGTAAAGACTTTATCAATGCGTCGTTTAAAGGGAATTGTATAGGATATACTAACAATGTGCCGCGGACACTTGGACGGCTGGCTATTCGCGTGTTTAATACATCGAGTATTACATGTATTAAAACATTCGTATAGTTTTCTTTATTGATTTCCACAGCATATGTAAATACCTATGCCAAACAATAGCAAGTGTCCATTGTAATACTTCCGAATCTATTAACGATGACGTTCACGTTGTAAAAAGTATAAATAAGGACCGCTGACGAACGCAAGAGAAACGTAGTTAAATCCTTAAATCTATGAATAAAAGAATGTATATTGTACCCGGGCCGTGTACATTATTTTATCAGACGGTGGTTAATGCTGAACACTTAAATTTGATTTCTAAAGATTCTGCTTCATCCAGACTTGACTTCCGAAGATATACGCTATCGGCCAAATTTTTATGTACCATATGAACGGATCCATCCGAGGAAGTGAGGGGTTGTATTTAATTTGAGCTGGGTTTAATTAAGATGTGAGCAAATAACAGCCATCAAGTCTCTTACATGTACGCGATTCTACTAAATATTCACGGCAATCAAAACATGTCATACTTCGTATATCAAATTTTGAATCGATTATCTTCTTCCATTCAGACAAATGAGCTACGTCTCCCCGTTCTCAGAAGGAATAGGTTATTTTAACCAACTTATTTACAGGAGAAAGCCATAAATTTTAATGTACATGTACCATTATTTTGACTGACGGTTCATAGACAGTTGTCTATGAAGAAAAACGTGGTGGGGGGGGGGGGGGGGGGGGGGGGGGGGGGGGGGGGGGGGGGGAGGAGGGAGGCAGCATAATATATTTTGCCTTACATGAATAATGGGGGGGGGGGGTTAAACAGGACAGACGACTTCTTTGCCTTACATGAATACTAGTAATAAGAGTACTTTTGATGGAAAAAAAAAAACAAAAAATAAAAACCCTACCTACCTTGCCACTTTTTTAGACCCAATTATCTGGGAAACATAGAATTTATTTTACATGGCCTAAATTAGGGTTGTGGCATAAATTTCTCGGATGCTTTTTGCAGGTGAGTAGTTTGTCGAACAATACAATGATTTTACAATCACAATATTTATCAAACAGATGGGATCTGGAGCTTCAAATATTTTTCTGCAAATTACAAATGTATATGAAAAGGTCTATAATAAATGATTATGATAAAAAAAAAATCTTCTTCTCTTAAAATCTATCTCCTTCTTACTCACAGTTGTCATCAGTTTGAACAGTTCGTCTAAAGAAATATATCCATCTCCGTTGATGTCGATTTTACGGAAAGCTTTCATCAGATCATCTGTTGTGGTAACAGGTTCTTTGCGACAGATATCAACAAAGTCGTCGTAGGTTAATTCATCTATAGCAAAACAAGACTGTCAATTTAATTGAATTCACTCAGATCATGTTCATTTTATCCCAAACCTATTTGAAATACCATCAAAACTTTGGTTAAAACCTGGTATCACATACCGTTTTGAATGTATAAGGCTTAGGTGAAGTCTTGTTTAAAGAATACTTTAACAAACCGCTTATATCCTTCATCAAGACCTTAAGAACAACGATTAGTTAAGGAGATGCTTTGTTTTGTTGAAAGTACTAAAGAAATAAGAAATAACCTGTACTTGAGGTCCAGTACTTAGCCAGAAGCCTTGTGGAGGGATTTCTGCCTGCTTGTTGCAAGACTGTAATTAAAAAAAATAATTTAAAAAATTACATAATTAACATAATTATGTATCTACTTTCATACAGTATAATTATGAAACCAATCTAATTTTAACTGACTGATTTATTATTAGCTTTCTTCATCTCAAATTGCAATGTTCATGATTTCTCAATTAATTGTGTCTTACCGGTACAGATGTCTACAATTATGCAAAATCTAGCTAGTAAACTTACTTGAGCTTGTAATCTTTCAAAGAAAATATGATGTAGCCCAATAATGAGATTCATTAAATTGTACTGCTATACGGGCTGTACATTTATATAAAATAGTAAAATGTTTCAGTCACAAGAATATACAGTCACATGTACCAGTATGTCAATGTAACGTATACAATATTGAAACACAGCAAATACGGGTAGATTACACGTGTAGAATTATAAGTACAATTGTATGCATTAAATGACTGATAATGTCAAATAACATGCAAAAATGCTTTCAACTGAAAAATAGCAGAGTTTCTTTGGAGCATGCCTTACTCTCTCTAGTGCCAAAAAGACAAAGATCAGTGCCCAGTTTCACAAAAATTCTTACGAAAAATTTCAGGATTTTTCGTACCTTGGATCATCATCAAATAAAAGCTTATATCTTTTTTCCATTTAGATTACATTGCGCTTTCTGATATTATTTCTACATACTTTTAAATTCAGAAGACAAAACATCACGATTTTTAGTTTATAAGAAGAACTAAGTGATAGTAGTGCTGGTAGCGTAGTGGTTAGCGCGGTGGACTACGAATCCATGGGTCGTGGGTTCGAATCTCACCGTCGCTGGACATTGCAAACCATTGTAACCTTGGGCAAGTTACTTTACACTACGTTGTACTCTCTCTACCCAGGAGTAAACCGGGTACCTGGCAAATGAGACGAGCTGGCAATGTGAATGAAAAGCATTAGCGCCTAAACGGCTGCTCTGCTTGTATACTCCCAAGGGAGTTGTGCATGCACTGGATTGTACAGGTCTCGCCAGGGAGGTAATTGTGGAAGTCGCGTGAGGCTAAAGCGAACGAGACTATAAACCCCTACCTTTACTTTTTTTTTATCAAAAGTTACGAAAATTCCTAAAACTTTTCATGAGTATTTTTGTGAAACAGGCTGCAGATCGATTTATTTAGTAGTACATGTACAAAGTATGATTTCAAAAGCCTCTCACCTTGAACTAGTTCATCCTTGGATTTGATTTCATCCTTGATGTCATCATATACAGACAGATACGCTGCCTTACACTCCAACATAAACTCTCCGTCTGATAGAGAGGCCCGACTTGACCGTCGTGACATTCTTTAAGTGTAGATCCTAGTTAACTACAAATAAATAATGTCGTTAGTATTTTAGATATCTGTAAGTTTATACACATTACAATTTATGTCCAATTTTTTTTTCAGTTTCACAGTCATAAGAGATATTCTGGGTAAAATGTTTAATCTACTTGCAGCCATTCATTTGGATCATTATGGGCACAATGGGTATACTCTAAGTGATTATTATACGTTATTCCAAATTATTTATAATTCTGATGAAAAATGTGCCTATACAATGTACATATTTCTATAACATACTGATGTGACCTTGACCTTCTTTTTTCTTTCATGTTAAGTGTAACATCTTAGCAATATTGTAAATAGTAAGATTGTATCTTTATTCCAATATCATGTGTTTACTGTAGCCAAGACATAGAGTGAATGAATGTAGTAATTATGTTACCACAATTAAAACATTTGCTGTAGGTCTGAATGAAGTACATTATTGATAAGCATACATATAAACTGTCGGTTACAGTTAACTTTATATCATTTACTTTACAAAGAGAAAAAGTTTTGATTATTAATCATCAGTCAGTATTCTTCATTCAGTTATTTACCAAATATGAAGAAATTCTGATAGAAAATGTATCCTCTACTGGTCCTATACAAGAAAGTGTGGTGTACACAACCACACACTGACTAACTACTACTAATACTGAATAGTCTTATTATATCTCTCTGTAACTATATGTTGCAATGAGGATTATAAGATGACATAGTCTCAGGTTGGGGTTAATTCAATCTGACGTCCTGAGGTGGAGTAGATTTCTCACTGTCTTTTTTATAAGGTATCATTTTAAGTTCTGATCACCTTAACTGATGCAAGAGAATGGTTATTAAATATCTCAGTTTAGAAAAATAAGAGCAATTAACTGGAAACTATTAAACTCGTCAAATTTCAAACTTTAGTATTATAATCTTAATCATTATTAGCCATCAAATTGTCGAACTTAACAGAAGAAATTATAAAGGGTTGTACTAATAAGCAGCTTTACATACATTGTTATTGAAATATATTTTGTTACACTGTACTTATAGTTATAGCCATATCAAGTTCAACATGATCAATATATATTTCCATGAAGAAAACATAGTGTAATCTCCGAGCTCATCTCCGCGGCAACGCTGTCACATGACCAGTATCTGTACCTATATTGCACAAAGTATTTCCAGATGCATCACCCACGCAAGTTTGGTTGATAAAGAATTTAAAGAAGGCTGGAAAAGAAGATTCTAATTCTACCATACCTGGTCGATCAAGTGTGAAATATAGGTCAGATGCAGCATCAGTGTACAGTGCATTGCTGTACCGCTAAGCATCCTCAGATGCATCACCAACACAAGTTTTTTTCATTGATCTAGGACTTAAGATAGGCCGGAAATGGACCTGTCCCATTTTACTTAACCTGATGGCTGAAGCATACTGTACCATGATATGCATTAAGCATCCTCAGATGCATTACCGACACAACTTTGGGTGACCTTGGACTTATAGTAAGGCAGGAATTGACCTGTCCCATTTTACCTAACCTGCTCACTCAAGTGTGAAATGTGGGTCAGATGCAGCCTCTGTACCATGCAATGTAGTAAGCATCCTAAGATGCATCATCCATGCAAGTTTGGTTATTGTCATGTGGTACATTGTATTTGGCATTCCCTTCTCTCTTAAGATAGGACAAAATGCAGTTACCTTTAAACCAATAGATCAAAAAACAGAATGTCTGATTGAATCAATTATCAATATTCATCAGGGCTCTCACACCTATTTTTGGGACTGGGACCCAGGTCCTTTGATTTTGGGGAAAATAATGGCATTTTCTCATAAATTGGGAAAATATATGCAATAAGTTCAAGGATGCCTTTTCACTTGAAAATGGAAATTTTTAACTAATTTTGTTGAATTTTCCAAGAGGTGTAAAATTGGGAAAAATGGTCAATAAATTGGGAAAAAAGATACTATTTTGCATTGGGAGTGGGGCCGAATATGGGCCCAAAATTAGGCTGATCGAGAGCCCTGTTCATTGATGAAAATGTTTCTTCAATATAGATCAAGATAGCCAAATGAGCTTTAATAAATTACCAAGAAACTCAGGTATAAAGAACCAATACGGAAGATTGCAAATACAGTCTTCTGACCAAAGTTATACGGATCAGTTTCAACGCACTCTCTGATTGTTCTCCATTATTTTGACGTCATCAATTTACTTGGGCAGAAAAGTTGCCCAAGTTTTGAACAATGGTTTAGGCAGGTGACTAAATGCAAATAAGAACGGAAACATAGTTTAGATCAATCTTGCAATATTATAAATTAACACATTCTGCAGTCTGACATCATGAACAGGTTTATTAACTTGAAAAACGCTCCTGTATGGATATGTGCATTGTTTTCCTTTTTCAATTTTAAATGTCACAATGTTCAACTAAATCACAGAGCTGTTTACGGGAAAAATCATGCTTGTAAGTATGACAACATTCAGGATGCCCTGGTCCAGAGTCTTAATTTAGTTAGTCCGACAAGTCTGATGTGGGGCAAAATACTACTTGGTTGTTTGCCCCCCCCCCCCCATAAAAACCCCAAACATCCAACCAATAGGGACAATTTGTGTCAGACTAGATTTACAGCAGTGAACTTCATATCATATGCATACATTGTATGATACAAACATCCAATAACATTTCTGGGTGGTATTCTAGGCAGCAAAGTAATTAGTAAAAAAACAATATTTTTAACAGCACAAAAAATTAAATAACCCATACTTTTCAGAATATCACTTGTTTTCTTTTGATAAAATTATGTTATTTCATGTATCTGGAAACCAAGAACGCCAGAATAGAAACATGCGCAAACTGGCACTAGGGAGCGGCTATTATTTTATTTATGTATATTTCAGCTATTTTACGACTTTTATCAGTTTATAGTACCGTCTCCAGATTTAAATGAAAAGCTACATAATATATTTCAAAGAATATAGAGTATAGAAAACGATACATATTTATACAAAGTAGAATAATATTTCATCGACTCTCTGTCACAAAATGTTTTCTCCCTAATAGTCATGGTCAATTGTGCGTTTCATCTTAAAAAAAATATCTTCCTTATTTTCCAAGCAGCATTTTGACGTCGTCCCTGCTTTCGTTTTCATTTTTTTATGCCTCAGGATGGAGTTCATGAACATGATAATGATATCTTTTTTAGCAGTACTTGTAAGATGGTGTGTCTCATTGAACAAATATTCAGGTACAAATTTTTAAGTGCTGAGTTCTTGGGTGCACAGTAAAAGTGGTACTGCACCCTGTCGGTGACCACTCAGTATTCCGAAGGTCTAAAAAGACGAAGGTTCAATAGTTCGAAGGCCCGATAATTCGAGGGACTGATAGTTCGAAGGTCCGATAGCCCGAAGGCCTTATAGTCCGAAGGTCCTATAGTTCGAAGGCCCATAACTCCGAAGGCCCGATAGTTCGAAGGCCAAATAGTCCGAATATCCAATAAAATTCCTAAATTTGCCATACTAGTTAGGGACTTACCATTTGATTTTTAGGGGAAGGGGAGGGGCAGGAAGACTTTTGCCAGCCAGAAAATTTTTGTTGGCCATTTTAAGAGCCGGATTATTTCTTTCTTTTTGTAATTTTCCAATATTGAAAATTACTCTAAAGTTTAAATAATTCAGCGTGATTTTTCGGTCATTTTACACATCAAACACTTACAATGTAATTAGTTCATCTCTTGTCAGCAGATCATTTCATTTTAATTTCTTCAATGGCATATGATACCTATAATCTATTCACTTAAATATCGATCATACTCAATTCAACGGAGACAGGCTATATGGTGCTGATGATTTTTGAATTTGATTAAGCATAAAGTTTGTTCCATTTTTACTTGTACTTAGTTTATGACTTTTTTTTTTTTTTTTTGCAGCCTATGCAGCTATTGATACACCTTCATAATAATGAATAACAGATCTGATTTTAGTTTCACGATTAACATTTTTTTGCAGAGTTATGGACCTTGAACTTAGAAAAGCTCTTAGCCCTAGGACCTTCAAATTTTCATTGTGGGTTGACTTAAGCAAGTCAAAGAACCTAATGGTTTTTTTTTAAGCTAGGGGTCAAAGGTCAATGTCATTTTGTGGCTGAAGGCAACGTATTTTTTTTTTATTTGTAAATTTTTATTTTGATTGTTTATTTAAATACTATTTTCGATTCAAATTTTGTACACCTGAAGACACGTTTTTTTCATATTGTTGGTATCTTAATCATGTTAAATGAGAATTGTGTTTAAAGGTCAAGTCATATTAAAAATTAAACTGACACAATTGCATCGAATTTCACAAAATTAATACCCCGACGGGCGTATCTTGCAGCGTTGGCGTTGCTATTTTTAACTTACGTGCGATTGCAGAGATCTGTTTCAAACAACATAATATCATTTCTTTATGATGCTACCTTTTAAATCTGATTTGATAATTGGGTGTATATTCAATTCAACTTCTTTGATAATATCTCTTTCAGCCCCATCCCCCTCCATTTAGATTTCTAAATCTGCCAATATCAATTGTACAGGAGGTATCTTGTATCAAGTTCATATCTACAGGGCATTCGGACTTACAAACCTTCGGACTATCAGGCCATAGGACCATTAGGCATTCATACCATCGGACCTTTAAATCTATGGTCTAATAGACCTTCGAAATATCGGATATTCGATTTTTTAGGTACTTCGGATTATGGATCTCTTTGTATATTTGAATGCAGTACTTTCGGTCTATCGGGCCTTCGGACTATCGGGCCTTCGGATTATCGGGCCGTATATTTATCGGACCTTCGGCTTTATGGGCCTTCGAACTATCGGACCTTCGGAATACTGGGCGGACACCCTGTCCGCGCAGCTCACTTCAGAAATCGGAAAATTAAAGTTTTCTCTAATTTGTTGGCATATTTTCCGATTAAAATTTATATAGGGGGATAGATCTCGAACTCTCATATCTAACGGTGTATGATATATGTCTGTACGACCAATAGTATGCTCACAGTGAAAGAAAATAATTTTAGATAGGGAGTTTTCTACATGTATGTTAATCAGGTCCGGGATTACTCCAGAAATGGCTTTAATAGCTAAATATGGCTTTAATAGCTAATATGAATTATGGCAAAGCCCTTGAAGCGAAGACGTTGCATGAAATTGCATGGGCCGACGCAAGTTGCAGTGTTTATATAGGATACGAAACTAAGGATTTCAAAAATTCATATATCATACGAAACTAAGGATTCAAAAATTTTCTTTCAGGATACGAAACTAAGGATTCAAAATTTATCAGTCTCCTGTTGCAGACATCATAAGCTAACACTTTTCAACTATTTCACTACTTTTCGTCCTAGCTTTCTATTACACACTGTAAACACGAATCTACACCATATAGCTACAAAAATAGATTCATCTAGAAATATTTTCGTATAAAAACTGACTAAAATGGCGGCGCCCATCTTGCCTTGGTTGAAGAAAAATAAATTGGTCAATATGTATCTTTTCTTCCTTATTTTCGTTCATTTTCCACTTGTTTTGTATAGATGTGTTTATACCATTAAAGCTTGCTCAGAGCAAGCGGGCCCTTCGGGCCGGGGGCCGCCGCTTGCTCACTTCGCTTTGCTATAAATGGCTATATTGAAGAAATTATTTTCAGTACTAAAAAATAAAATTTTTGAATTTTTTTTTTCAAACTCAAAATCGCAAATCTTTATGACCATCTGATCAAAGTTTACGAAAGAAGATGGTATGCAAAAGTTACAATTTTCAAGTTTTGACCAGGATAAGTTTTCAAAATTTTGACTCATTCAGTCTCAAAGATGGTACATTTTACATGTCAACTTCTTTAGTAAACATTGTTCAGATCACAGGCACATGTAGAAAGAGCGTCAATATCTTGTATGATACCCCTTTACAGGTCATAAGGGAATATATGTATAGAAAGACAAGGCTTCCGACAAATTTTCAGCTAGAAGTAGCATCTGAAATGTTTGCATTTGTCATGTTTGAAGGGCAAAATGGGGTATGACCATAAAGATTTATTTGTATACTTCCTAGAAACATCAATAATTCACCCAAAAAGACCTTATGACATAGCCTAATCGCCTACCTAAGTTGGACTGTTTTCTACTTTCTGTCTTGAATCTCCATTGCCAGATTGGACAAATACTGATTCATTCAGAGGCTTTACTCTGCATACTGTAAGCAGAGTAAAACACCTGGAAGATTCAGACAAGCTAATCTTCAGGATATTGACGCTCTTTCTACATGTGCCTGTGGTTCAGATGGTCATAAACATTTGCGATTTTGAGTATTAGATCAAAATTCCAAAACTAACGTTTTTAGTACTGAAAATTATTTCTCCAATATAGCCATTTATAGCTATCATAGCCATATTTAGCTATTATAGCCATTTCTGGAGTAGTCCCGGACCTGTTAATTTTAGCATGACGTCGTCGACCTTCTCCATAGACTCAGTGTTAAACATCGGCGACGTCGCGCTAAAATTAACATAGAAAACTCCCCATCTAAAACTATTTTCTTTCACTGCGAGCGTAATATTTGTCGTACAGACATATATCATACACCGTTAGTTATGAGACTTCGAGATCTATCCCCCGATATACATTTTAATCTCAAAAATTGCCGACAAAGTAGAAAAAACTTCAATAGTGAGCTGCGCGGACAGTAGTCCGAGTCACAGGCACATGTAGAGAGTCAAAAATCCTGTGCCAGTATGATTCCACTTTACAGGTCATTCTTGAAGTCGGACTGGTCACATGACCAAATTTCCGCCATGTTTACAGGGGGATGTGCCTCTAGATTTTTCAGTGTGCCCTATGAAGAATCCATGATTTTGTTTGTTCCTTCTTTAAATCTCGTTTTACATTGGGGTTTGAGGAGCTAAGAGCTAATTCATCAATGGTTCCTTCAATGAATTCTAGTAGTTTTATTCTTGATATAGACGTTAGATTCTAGATATAAAGCAATTTCCATACACTATGCTCTATGATAAACACCGAGTTTATCCCCCAACTATTTTTGGAACTTCTCTGTGCTTATCTCTAATTGAACCTTGACCTACTTTTCAAAAACTTTAACATTTGGGCATAACTTTTGAATGGTAAGTGATGGGGCTTTCATATTTCGCATGTGTATTCCTTGTGACATTACCTTTCCAATGATACCAAAATTTTTGACCTCATGACCTTGACCTTTGACCTACTTTTCAAAAACTTTAACATTGGGCATAACTTTTGAGTGGCAAGTGATAGGGCTTTCATATTTCACATGCGTATTCCTTGTGAGATGACCTTTTCATTGAAAGCAAAAGTTTTGACTTTGTCTACTTGACTTTGACCTTTCACGTACTCAACAGAAAATGGTGTTCATACCAACAAAGATGCCACCGGGGGCGTTTCACAAACACAGGCTTTTTTTATTTTGAAGGGCAAACCCGTGTATGACCATGAAGATTGATTCATATACTGCTTAAAAAAACATAAATAATTCATCTTTCTGTCTTGAACCTCCATTGACGGATACTGATTCATTCAGAGGCTTTACTTTGCTTATTGTAAGCAGGGTAAAACACCTGGATGATTCAGACTAGCTAATCTGAATCCATGCGTTTATTGTTATTATCATTAAGAAATAAACGAAAAAGTTCCTCAATTCCACGTACATGTTCTTGCAATTCCTTTTAAATTACCTGGTAAAACTATATCAATTGATAAGAAAGTACCGCTAGCTTTTTACTCGCGGCGATCACACCTGAACACTGAAGCGTTTTATACGATTTCACTGAGTAGCATTCCATAAAGAAAAAAATGTTGTTTACTTCATCATATTTGAATAAAAACACAGAAATGACTTTTGTTGAATAAAAAAAATCATAAATAACATTCTGAAATATTGAATAGGGAATATTAAACTACATTCCGATTTTATCGGAGGAGGGGGGGGGGGGTGTTGAGAAGCAGACCTATCTATTTTTACAATTTTAACTTACGCTTTTGCTGCTCATTTTTATATTTAAAACATATTTCCAATCAGAATTACTTTTAGAAACAAACGATTAGAAAATGAAATAGTATATATATTTGTTGTTACTTGAATTGTGAAAATTATTTTAAAATGTCAAAGTAGGAAAACGATCGTTAGACGATGGTTTTTTTTCTCGGAATTGCAATCAATTGTTTATACAACAATTAACTTTCTTTAATAACACTTTCATTAGCAAAATTTTACACTTTTGGTAAGAAAAGGGTACTGGGAGGTCTGGAGATGAATCAAAATATCCATATTTTCCGGTGTCCCTACTACATGCATTATTGAATGTACATGTGATATTGATTTTGTAGTGTTTCGTACATGTACATGTATGTTTATCGGGAAAGGGGTAAGAAATGTTGTCTGAAAAAAGAGAAAATTTATTCACATCTGATAGTTGCATAGAAAAATGGGAGTTCATGCCCTCCTCCCGGATTCAGATACATGTACACAAGTCTGAAACCCAACCCCCTATTCTATGGAAAGCCAAATTAACAGAAACTCAAATAATTAGAGAGCTCTTCAATTAATTAAAGAGCTCTTTAAAAGAATTAGAGAGCTCTTCAATTATTTATAGAGCTCTATAAAAGAATTGAAGAGCTCTCTAATTAAATTATAGAGCTCTTTAATTCTTACATTGCCGATTATTGTAATTAGAGAGCTCTTCAATTCTTTTACAGAGCTCTTCAATTCTTTTACAGAGCTCTATAATTCAATTAAAGAGCTCTCTAATTCTTTTAGAGAGCTCTTCAATTGTATTAGAGAGCTCTTTAATTGTATTAGAGAGCTCTTTAAAACGGACATATCCATATTATAATTAAAGAGCTCTTTAAAAGAATTATAGAGCTCTTTAATTGAATTAATGCGCTCTGTAAAACAATTGAAGAGCTCTTCAATTGAATTGAAGAGCTCTCTAATTACAAAAATCGGCTTTGTATGAATTAAAGAGCTCTGTAATTGTATTTGAGAGCTCTTCAATTCTTTTATAGAGCTCTATAATTACTTGAAGAGCTCTTTAATTCTTTTAAAGAGCTCTTTAATTCTTTTAAAGAGCTCTTTAATTCTTTTAAAGAGCTCTTTAATTCTTTTAAAGAGCTCTTTAATTCACATATTTATTGCGCTCATTAAAAGAATTAAAGAGCTCTCTAATTGTATTATTGAGCGCAATAAAACAATTATTGCCCTCTTTAATTCATTTATTGCGCTCAATAATAAAATTAGAGAGCTCTTTAATTCATTTATTGCGCTCAATAAATGATGGGAATTAAAGAGCTCTTTAAAAGAATTTGAGAGCTCTCTAATTGTATTTATGAGCGCAATAAATGAATTAAAGAGCGCAATAATAGAATTAAAGAGCTCTTTAATTGAATTATAGAGCTTTCTAATTCTTTTAAAGAGCTCTTCAATTAATTGAAGAGCTCTCTAATTATTTGAGTTTCTGTTAATTTGGCGTTCCATACTATTCCCTGCTCCAAATTTCCTCAAATCTGTCCTTGGATTACATGTATAATCACCATGGTAATAAAAAGAAAGTTTCTTTTTTAATTTATCCATAAAATTTGACCAGAACTAGGTAAAGGTACGGTTGGAA
The DNA here is from genome assembly GCA_028142955.1 of Pinctada fucata. Classification (NCBI taxonomy): domain Eukaryota; kingdom Metazoa; phylum Mollusca; class Bivalvia; order Pterioida; family Pteriidae; genus Pinctada; species Pinctada fucata. The sequence continues at coordinate 62,648,341 of AP027103.1, read as the reverse complement.
TACCCGTTATATGTAATGCTTCAGTGGTCATGTGTAATCGCTGTGAGGAAAAAGCTAGCTGTACTTTCTTATCAATTGATATAGTTTTACCAGGTAATTTAAAAGGAATTGCGAGAACATGTACGTGGAATTGAGGAACTTTTTCGTTTACTTCTTAATGATAATAACAATAATCTTTTAAGCGTGACGTCATGAGTCATTTTACAGTAATGGCTGACATCTTGCAAAGGAAAACAAAGGCATTCGCTCTTCCTCAGTTTCTCAATCTAAAATGCCCCTATTACATTACAACAAAAACAATTGCATCACAAAGTCGAAAATGTATGTATGGTCTTAAAAGAAAATTCGAAAATGTGTATTTTAATTACGAAACCAAACTTAGTCTTTTTGATACTTATATTTCTAGTGTACTTAGTAATGCGGGGGAAGTCTGAGGGGTTTTATAAAACAGATTTCATCGAAAAAATACATTTAGAATACCTAAAATATGTTCTCAAAGTCAAAAAATCTACTCCTAATATGATGGTATACTCAGAACTTGTAAGGTCACCACTATTTATTTAAAATTTTATTTACAAATACTGAAATAATGGATCAAGCTCTTAAAGACTGAAAATTGCATTCTACAAAACATTTACAAAGATATGTTGTACAGAATAGATAATGGAAATTGTAATAGTAATATGTGGCTTTTGTGTGTTAGAAATATGTTATTTTCTTTGGGTCTCGGAGACTTAAGGAGCTGTCATAATGTTACAAATGACAAACTTTTTTTGAGTGTTTGTTAAACTCGCTTGACTGATTGCTTTTTGCAGGAGCGAAACTCATTTTTTGAATGTTCTTCGAAATGACTCTCCTATAAGCGTATTTTTGACAGGTTCACTTTACAGTTCTATCTTACCATAGATTTACCTACTAAGGCCATAACAAATTAATTAAATGTTCTTTGGATTTCCTGCACCATATTTTTCAAAATTCAAAAAATAATATTATAAAAATAAAATGCTCGCCCGCACCACAAAATTTCTGACGCAAGATTTTTTAAGGGTCGATTCTGACTTCTGCAAATCTTAAAGCTTCTAGAAGTCTGAGATTGTGCAAATTTCGAAGAAAATGATACTTCTTGTGCTTGAAAAATTATGTTGGGAGCAAATTTGTTGTCCCATCGAAAGTCAAGGAGGGGGGAATGTTCGAAAATCTTTTCTGTAGAGTTATGTGCCAGGCTTCCTAGTTACCAGATTTCTATGGGGATTCCTTTTTGAGTACGGAAAACATAAGAAATTTATTACTGGGGTAACCTATATCAAAAATGAAATTATTTTACTCGCCCGCACCTTAAAAACTGCAATACTTAAAAAAAAATAAAATAATTATATTTTCGCTCGCTCGCACCCTTTTTTTCACAAGAAAATCCAAAGAACATTTAATTAATTTGGTATGGCCTGAATTTATATCTATCATTTCTAAATTTAGACTTTCTGCTCTTTCTACTCACATTTTAAATATTGAGGTAGGCAGATATATTCCAATATTGCTCGTCAAAACAGATTATGTCCTGTATGTAACTCGGTTGAAGATGAGTACCATTTTGTTCTAGTTTGTCCTCTATATGATATTGTATAAAACCATATTGTTGGAGGAGACCTTCATCCTTTAAATTAGTACAGCTTTTATCCTCAGTTAATGTTAAAGAATTATTATACCCCACGCAAACGAATTTTCTTTTATACTATTAATGGTATGCCTTTCATATTTCATACACACATTCACTATAAAGAGTCCTACATTTCGGTACCATGACTTTTGATCCTGTGACCTTGTGCCCTTGACCTTCACCCTATACAACATTTTATCTTAAGATGTTTTGAAAGCAAATTTCTTTTATACTATTAATGGTAGGCTTTTCACATTGCATCATAAATGATCCCATGTATAATTTTCATTAGGAAAGTTTCTACTCGAATCTTGTAAGATACGTCATAATGCTGTAAATCTATCGATTCATAACTCATAACTTGTATTGTTATTGAACCTCCTTTCGCAACTCATTACAACAGCTCATTTTCAAGTTACATATATATCTTTTCCATTGTCTCTATGAATTTAATGTATATTTATTGTACTTATGCATTGTCGTATGCCTATAAGTTTATGCTTTTGGCTAATAAACATTACATTATTATCATATAGGTACATTTTTTTGTACGTTTTTATCATGCAGGTACCGATAACATTGATCAGATAATCACTTTAATCCTATTGTTTGGCCACTTGGGAGATCCTGACTGCAAGGCACGCATGTGAAACTGATTTAAATCTATCTTGCTGTCAGAAAACTACTCACCATACGGAGCATATGTATAGGGAGAAGTGATATGTTCATTCACAGCTTATTTAAAAGGGAATTCAAAGTCACTGGACGCACTTTTAGAAATTTTGTTGTGTCTGAGGACTAGGGACAACTTAAACCAAGAATTTTTTTGTAACTCGTCATGTGGGCGACCAAGTTGACAACTTTTGGTTGCCCACATGTCAATTTCAATCACCAATACGAGTAGGCGAGTTGGAAAAAATTATCACTGTTCACCATTCTTTTTCAGGAGCTGGGAAGAAACCAATGTTTGGAGATTACGAAGCACAGAGACACTGGATGGAAATAACTTATAATTTACCTGTCTCACAATGGTATATAAATGTTAAAACATGTTTACCTAGTCTTCTAGAGTATGACATAGATATGCTTGCATTCATGTTATTTTGATGCAGAGACATCTTGTTTATTACAAAATTAATTCCATCTTTAATATTAAGATATCATATCTTGTGGTAAATGAGTACTATTGCCATTGCAACAAAATTATTCACGCATGTATTTCTCCATGGAACATAAAAAGATCATTTTAACAAAACACACTTAAACTTAAAGCAAGAAGCATGTAATGAGATGAAAATCTTTGATGATTAAAAGGCTATTTGTATTTAATTTCTTTCCATTCATTTTTCAGGTATGTTAATTCAACTAACAATGATTTGATGTATTGGGGACTGGATTATCCCCCATTAACAGCATACCATAGCTGGTTATGTGGATATTTGTAAGTATAGCTTCCTATGTAAAATACTCGCCCAAACTTTTTAGTTTGTAAAAGGTCTTGAAAGTTGAATTTTTTTCCCTTTCTATTTAGAGCAAACAAGATCAATCCAGCCTGGGTAAAGCTGAATGCATCTAGAGGATATGAAAGCTACACACATAAGTTATTCATGAGATATTCAGGTATTTCATTCCGAATTGTTTGTTTAAAAAGTAAATATTTTACCATTACATGTACCTGTAAGTATTTAGGTATTCAATGGGTAATAAAAAAACAATTTAGTTTGTCAACAATATGTATGTGTCATTTCATATTTTCTACATTACTTGAAATTGTAAAAAAAAAACTTTGTTTTCATATAATAAACTGTATGATTCAGTGACAGTAGCTAACACTATTTACTATTTGTGATATGCATATTTCAGTCATAGTGGCTGATGTTATGGTTTACTTCCCAGCTGTGTTCTGTATTTTCTGCTCTCAATTTACTAGCTCCAGTCAACAGGTGAGACAATTTTCATTTTAGGCACAGTGCAATCTAAGATCAATTTTATATGTCATCATCTGAAAATATAACTGATAGCATAAAATTTTAGGTTGCGAGTCTGTTTTGTAAATTATCTGCTTTGTAAATTATCTGCTTTGACGGACAAGAATACATGTAGTACAATGTAATACAAAATAATTTTTCATTTCATTTACAATTGATTTAGTTTTCTTGACATCATGCAATTTTCTGTTAAACTCTGTTTTTCATTGCTTGTAAAGGTAGTAAATGAAGTTATTGTGCATTTTAAAGTCTAGTATACTGTATGTGTTTTTATCTTAGCGAGAACATGCAAAAAAGGGACTAAAGTGCTCAAGTTGCTTAATCATGAATTTGTGCACATGCCATGTTTTTCCATGATGAAGTCATTAGAAATGAAGATTTTAGCATAGTCTTAAATAAGTGCTCTCATGGTAGCGCTAACTGAGCTCAAATATGAAGCCCGCTAAAATAAGTACAAATGTACATGCACATGTTAGCTTATAATATTTTTCTTTTTTTCAGGACAGATCCTCATTGTTAGCACTTCTATATCCAGGACTTATTCTAATTGACCATGGCCATTTTCAGTATCCTTTCTGAGTTTTTTTAAGCTCAAGTGTTTAAAGTAAAAGGTAGAAGTATTTAATACATGTACTACAGTCATTGATAATTGTATGAATCTAAATATTTTAGATCAATTATGAATTTAACAATTTGCAATGCAAGGGCAACATGTAGGGAATTTGCAGAGATTGTCAAGCATGATCAGATTCAACGTTCAATATAATTGAAGATAACCTTGAAGCTCAAGGTCACATATCGAGTAAAACATTTGATTGGTGACACACCTATTCTTGAATAGTATACTCTGTAGGTATATATGTATAAGATTTCATAGAAAATTACATTATTTAACTTACAATTTATTTCTACATGTGTATGTACTTTATTTATGCAGTGTAATAGCCCTTTCAAACAAAACATGAATATTTAGAGTAGATATTAAATATTTACTAAACTTTCTGACTGTCAAATCACATGTTATGAGAAGAGATATTAAGGGAACAAGATATAGCTTATTCCACAATTTCGAACCATGGATCTGAAATGTACATATGTAATATTATGTAATATTATACGGATATCTGTTACCAGTTGTATTATTCTATCTGTATAAAATCATAAGCAATGAATGGATATCGCTAATTATTTCCTTCATCAGATGACAGATATAATTGTATAAGTTTAGGACTTACGCTACTAGCAGTGCTATTTATAGGAAAGGAGAGGAATCTATGGGGCTCCTTGTTTTTCTGCCTGGCACTGAACTACAAACAGATGGAGCTTTATCATGCTCTACCATTCTTCTGTTATTTACTTGGCTACTGCATCCGCAGGATCACTGGCAGGGGGTAAGGAAACATCTGGAATTTTTAAACTATTTTGTCACACTGCAAATAAAGTTCTAGGAATTTCATTGGTTGTTTAGCAGTAATTATGAGACTATGTTACCCGTCTGCAGCCGTTAATATGGAACTCTGTAACGTCGTGGATACCTTATTATATTCTTGACGTCATAGCGAGCATTACCCGTAAAATGTTCAAACTTTTTGAATTCTATTTTTTGCCTTAAGTGAATTTCATTTAAGAAATAACAACTAGCTAGCCATGGTATATTGTCCTGTAATTCTGGAAGTTTGTTGGAGATTTTACACCAGGTGAGTTCTATGGTACATATAGGGAGAAAATTTCAAGTCATATTAGAATTGTGATTTATTCATTTTGAATAAACCATTCAAGGGTACAATCTTTTTAATCATGAAGAAAATTTTACAATCCATCCACAAATGAAAAAGTTAGAAATTTTACTGTGAACCACAGGTAACTGTTGTTGAGATTTCTTTTTTGGTCTGATACATGTACATGTACTTGTAAAAACTTTGCGAACTTAAGTTGACTTATGAATGGGTAAATTCAAAAGGAACGCAATAATTGGTAAATACATATCAAAATGGAAACTTTTTAATTGATTGCACTCCTTATACTGATAAATGGTATAATGCGGATGAAATATCTTGAAGTAGCTTCCTACGTGTAACACTCACTATACACGTTCTCTGCTGACGTGTAGCTTGTAGCACAAATGATGTCAAACGCAATAAATGATGACATTACAATAGCAGTTCAAAATACAATTACAGGTACAAGTAACAAGTAGGAAATCTCAATCTCTCTAATATTTTAAAGATCTATTTATCAATATAAGATACAGGTACATGTATCTTTGATTATGATACCTTAAATCCATTCTTTTCAGATTACTTGACTTGATTTGTATCGGTGCGGTGGTTTTATTGTCATTTGCGGCTTGTTGGGCTCCATTTTTAGCCAGTAAAGAATTAGTCCTACAGGTGCTACACAGAATTTTCCCTGTAGCCCGAGGGTTATATGAGGTAGGTAGATATGAAGACTACTGATTTTATGTTTAACCTGAATAATGTAAGGAAGAACTTTGTAGGAATAGTATAGACAGAATTTATATGGTACAAGTAAATTGTCCTTCCATCCAGTCATTTAGTCGATTGTTTGAATTTTGAATTTGTCGGATTATTTTGATTTGTAGTGGAATTTTTGTTGTGTGGAAGTATTTCTAGGTCAAACTATCAAGTTGTTTCAGTTTTAAGGAGTGACAATTTATACTGGTCAAGGACCAGTGGCTGCCCAGGACCAGTTACCGCCTACTGCATTTTAAAGGGACTTAAGGTTGAAATAATGACATGAAAATTTTTTAAAAGGCTTTTACACGTATATTTTCCTGATTATGAAAAAAAAATCTTATCCGGTCGCTAGAATTGTTAAAATAAGAAGAAGAGGATTATTGACATGAATTCTGGGGTTGGGGAGAGGGTAGATGTATTCAATCTGTCAATGTGGTTGTTTGCTTTGGGATTTTTTTCATAAAAAGGCACCATACTATCAAGTAAAGATTACTCTCATTACTGTGAAAGCACTGGAACAAAATATTTCTGTTTACAGAAATAGGAGTCTAATAGGCGGTAACTAGTACTGCAGTCTTGCAGAAAGTGTCCAATTTCAGTTACACTTTAACACATTATTTAAACAAAATAATCGATTTTTTTCAGAGAAAATCGTATATAATCCAGTGTGATAAGGGTACACCATTGTCCATTCAAAGTTTCAATCAAATATTTCATCAATTACAAATTTTATTAGCAAAATACCCTGAAAAATAGGTGGCCACTGGTCCTCCACCAGTATGCAGAAAGATAGTTCTCCTGTTACAATTAGGCTTAGCTGCTTATTTCATTCTTTCAATAACTTGATTAATAACTCAATCTGACAAAATCTTAATAAAATATGATATTTTCATTGTGTGACTTGACTTTTCAAGGAAAGGAATATCAAATAAATTATTTCTTGAATTACTACAGGACAAAGTGGCCAATGTTTGGTGCAGTTTATCTGTGATAGTCAAACTCAAACAAACTCTCACTATGGACCAGCTCATATATCTATGGTAAGAAAATCAATTTGTAGATGTATATCTCTCCACAGACCAGCTGCATTTAATATTTCTCAAATTAAGACATAAATGAAGAAAGTTTTCAGAGTTCACTTTGGACATTGTCAAATCAAATTTTGTTTATCTTGCACAATGTAGGGATAACTTTCTTCATTAACCATCTGGTAGACATACTTTTACACAGCCAATTGTGCCTCATATTAAATTCATGTGAAATTTACATGAAAGTTCCCATGAAATTTATGTGAAACAAGCACGAACATGAAATTTGCATGAATTTTTTCACATGAAATTCATGTGAAGATTTTTACATGGATGTTATGTGAATTCAGTTTCCTGTGAAGGTCACTTAGAAAAATTCATTTGAAATTCATGTGATGGAAATTTACCGGTACGTGAAATTCATGTGAAATATTTTTCACATAAATCTTATGTGAAATTCATATGAATTAATTTTACAGGAACGTTCATGTGAAATTTACTTGATGCTCATTTCATATGAATTTCATGTGAGGCACAATTGGCTGTGCACTTTTATAGCTATACACCTCTTACTTGATGTGCACTTTACTTTCATCTTTATGTACCGGCAACTTAGCCAAGCATGATGAGGCACAACACCTAATGAGGGTCAAGGTTACATTTGATGTCAAGGCCACATATTAAAAATCAAACATATGACAGGCAACATTACTGTTCATTATAAGTCTTTTAATATGGGTTTACTGGTGTTCAAATAATTCTTAGCTCTACTGGTCTCCGACCAGTCGAGCTGATGTGATACCCCGTCGTCCGGCGGTCCATCCGTCCGTCTGTCCGTAAACAATTCTTGTGCTCGCAACTCCTCTCAAACCATAGGTGATAGAAAGTTAATTCTTTTTGCATCCAACTTGGTATGTGGTCTAGTTGTGCACCTGACATTTGGTTTCAGCCCCTGACCCCCAGGGTCTTAGAAAATGGGCATGGTTATGAAAATCTATGTAATCTTGTGCTCGCAACTCCTCTGACACTACAAATGATGGAGACTTAATTCTTTTTGCAATATGATGGGTCTGTGGTCTAGTTGTGCACCTGATATTTTGTTTGAGCCCCTGACCCCCAGGGTCTTGGTTATTTTCTCCTATATAGCTCTATGTAATCTTGTGCTCACAACTCCTCTGACACTATAAATGATGGAGACTGAATTCTTTTTGCATTATGATGGGTCTGTGGTAAAGTTGTGCACCTGATATTTTGTTTGAGTCCCTGACCCCCAGGGTCTTAGAAATGGATGTGGTCATTTTCTCCTATACAACTCTATATAATCTTGTGCTCACAAATCCTCTGACACTATAAATGATGGAGACTTAATTCTTTTTGCAATATGATGGGTCTGTGGTCTAGTTGTGCACCTGATATTTTGTTTGAGCCCCTGGCTCCCAGGGTTTTAGAAATGGGTGTGGTCATTTTCTCCTATATAACTCTATGTAATATTGTGCTCGCAACTCCTCTGACTATAAATGATGGAGACTGAATTCTTTTTGCAGTATGATGGGTCTGTGGTCAAGTTGTGCACCTGATGGTTTATTTGAGCCCCTGGCCCCCAGGGTCGTAGAAATGGGTGTGGTCATTTTCTCCTATATAACTCTATGCAATATTGTGCTCGAACTCCTCTGACACTATAAATGATGGAGACTTCATTCTTTTTGCAATATGATGGTTTTGTGGTCTAGCTGTACACCTGATATTTTGTTTGAGCCCCTAGGATCTTGGAAAATGGATGTGGCATTCTTTTTTGAAATACTATATCTCGGATATTATAAATTATATGAGTGATATTCTAATTGCAGTCTAATGGATATGTTGTTTTGTCGTGCTACTTATAATTTGTTAGAGCACCTGCTCCCTATGGTCATTGGTTAAAAAAAAAAGAAAAATTGATGGAAATTGATTAAAGAAAAAACAACCAGGAGAGCCACAGTCTCGTCAGAGACTTCTGGTTAAGTTTACTATTTTGATTTACTGTAAATTGCTTTATTTTCGTCAGTACCAATTTTCGTCTATTCGTTCAAAATGACCATTTCGTCAGTACGTAAATTCGTCATCAAAAGGTCCATAATATGTAAATTTGTCTGTTCAAATGCCAACTTTAGATTCAGATGAACCGTATGTGTTTATTGTTTGTTTAACAATTATTGGTAAACAAACAATTAGAGACATGTTGACTACCTAGCTTGTATTGAAAACATATCATTTGGTAATTAGAAGTACATTATATGCGACGTTGTGTGTGTATTCAGTTTTCATTGATTTATCATTTGCCTGTCATAAGTACTCATAAAACTTGGAACCTCCAGCTTTTTCATTCCCCCTCCTCTTTGCTCCCGATGCTATTTAAGTTTACCAAGATACTGATTTAATGTTTTCCTTTCTACACTATATTTTGTCAGTAGTATTTAAATTCGTGGTATGTAATTTCGTCAAGGGAGGCACTGACGAAAATGACAAAAATTGGTACCTGACGAATAAAACCCAATTTACAGCACATGTAGTCAGCATTAAAAGATGATCTTAAAGACAGTAAGAATTTAATATGATGTCACAAGATTAAGAATGTTAGATATCAGTACAATTTCATAGCTAATTGAAAGTTTACAATATATGTATAAAACACATTGCAGATTTTTTTTCAAATAAATCATATAATTAGCAACTAAAGTCTTGTTTTTCAGTCTAGTCAGTACAATGGTATTTCTTCTCCCCTCTGCCATTGACCTTCTCATTCGACCCAGTCTCAAAAGATTCAAGTATTCTCTGGTATGTATTGTGAAGGAACTTCCCTATATACAATTCCTAAATTTTTCACTAATTATACCCCCCGCAAAGGAAGTTTGGGGGGTATATAGGAAACTTCCTGTCCGTCTGTCTGTCCGTCTGTCCATCCGTCCGATTAAGAAGTTCTTAAAGCAGATAACTCTTTAAGTATAAGTGATAGGGCTTTCATATTTCATACATGCATTCACCATAATAAGTACTACATTTTAATACCAAGACATTTGACCTAGTGACCTTGACCTTGAACTTTGACCTTGTAGTTATATTTTCGTTAAGAAGTTCTTAAAGCATATATTTTTTCACATATAAGTGATAGGGCTGTCACATTTCATACATACATTCACCATAATAAGTACTACATTTTGATACCAAGACATTTGACCTAGTGACCTTGACTTTGACCTTGTAGTAATATTTTGGTTAAGAAGTTCTCAAAGCGAATATCTCTTCAAGTATAAGTGATAAGGCTTCAATATTTCATACACTCATTCATCATAACAAGTATTACTCCATGACATTTGACCTTGTGGCCTTGACCTTGACCTTTGACCTACTTTTAAACTAGAAGTATAAATAGGGCTTTTATATTTCACATATATATTCCTCATGATTAGAGCTCTCATTTAATACCATGACTTTTGACCTAGTGACCTTGACATTGACTATTGACCTACTTTTGACCTTTGACCTACTTTTAAACTATAAGGGGTAGGGCTTTGATATTTCACATATATATTCCTCATTATGAGAGCTTTCATTTGAGATCATGACTTTTGACCTAGAGACCTTGATCTTGATCTTTGACCTACTTTTAAATTATTAGGGATAGGGCTTTGATATTTCACATATAGATTCCTCTTGATGAGAGCTTTCATTTGATACCATGGTTTTTGACCTAGTGACCTTGACCTTTGACCTACTTTTTAACTGTAAGGGATGTGGCTGTGATGTTTAACATATAGATTCCTTTGTCATAAATGAATCCGTTTAGAGAAAAACGTTCCGCGGGGGGTATAATTCGTCACTTTACGGCAGTTCTAGTTTTTTTTATGCAGCTTCTTGATACAGTATGAAATATTGTCAACTCAAAGGTTTATTTTATAAATCTCATTCTTGTATTGTTTTCTTTTTAAGAATTCTAAATGTTGTTGATTTTACATGTATTTCATTCTTTTTCAGATAAATTCTTCACTGGTATTCTTTTTGTTCTCATTCCATGTACACGAGAAAAGCATTTTGATACCTGCAGTGTAAGCCATACTCAATACATTATTCTGAAAATCAAGAATTATTTTGTGTGACCATCATCTTTGTCATTGATGACTCATGGCATTTTCTCTATTAGTTTACTGTTAATCTGTGTACTGTTAATCTGTGTACTGTTAATCTGTGTACTGTTAACCTGTGTACTGTTAATCTGTGTACTATTAATCTGTGTACTGTTAACCTGTGTACTGTTAATCTGTGTACTATTAATCTGTGTACTGTTAACCTGTGTACTGTTAACCTGTGTACTGTTAATCTGTGTACTATTAATCTGTGTACTGTTAACCTGTGTACTGTTAACCTGTGTACTGTTAATCTGTGTACTATTAATCTGTGTACTGTTAACCTGTGTACTGTTAATCTGTGTACTATTAATCTGTGTACTGTTAACCTGTGTACTGTTAATCTGTGTACTATTAATCTGTGTACTGTTAACCTGTGCACTGTTAATCTGTGTACTGTTAATCTGTGTACTGTTAATCTGTGTACTATTAATCTGTGTACTATTAATCTGTGTACTGTTAATCTGTTTATCATTACATTTACAGGATAGTATGTTTAATGGTAATGGACCATCCACTCTGGTGTCTGTGGTTTACTGTAATATCTACATTCAGGTAATTACAAGATCTGTTTATCTAAAATGTAGTCTATGGATTTCCAATTCTATTTTAGATACATGTATAACAGTAATATTCATGGTGAAGTAATTTAAAATTAAATCCATACATTTTTGTCTAAATATGGTGGACTGTCACATGATATATGAACAAAATTACCATAACTGATACAAAGATTACAATGTATATGTTTTTAAAACACTTTGCAAATTGCCCTTGTTGGCAGCTGTAAATAAGTTGCTGTTACTTAAAGAGTCAAGGTCATAGGGTCAAAGGTCAAGATATAAAGTGGAAGGTTTCACAATGAAGGATTGTCACTGTGGCAATACAGTATGAGTGGCCTGTTTTTGTATACTAGTCAAAGTAATCATACCGATTGTTTCGACTTTGTATATACATGTAGCATTACATGCACTTATGTATATGGGCGTCCACTGGCCAATAAAAGACTGATTCCTCTACCTTGGATTGGTCCAAGTTGCTTTTGTTGATTGTCTAAGCTTTGTTTGATACAGTTCAAAAGTTATGGTAAAAGTCCAAGGTTTGGTCAAAGTTTTCAAAATAAGGTATCTCATGAAGGTCTAGATGAGAACACACATGTTCCCACATCTTTATAAAAAAAGGAAGGGATTGAAGGGAAGCATATATATTCTGTAAATTATTTTCATTATTCATTCAGTGTTCCTAAAAATAACTATTGATATATTAATTTCTAATGAAAGAGATAAATAATGCACCTTTCTTATCCTCATGAAATTTGATTGAAAGAGTAATTTTCATGAAAGAAGTAACCTTTTAATTGCAGCATGGTTCCACTGCTTATTAAGGATGGTTTGATGATACCCTATACAGCATCTCTGTTACTGTACTGTATCACCTATATCAGCATCATGCCTGTATTTACCTCTACTCAAAACTCAAAAGTCCATTTGCTCGAAAAATTCATAGTAAGTGTCTATTGGCCCATCTTAAAGTACATGTACACGTAGTTGCTACATCTCATTGAAATATGTACTTCAATTATGCAATGGGTCTCTCAAAAGTATAGAATAGAATAGTAATTTATTCCAAATTAGGGCCCATCTGAGCATAACATATAACAATTATGATTGGATATATATAGGATCTCAAATGAATTTTCATTTCAAATGATGAAACGAGTTGTGTGTTTTCTATCCCCAAGCCTTTGCGAGGGGATATACAACGCACAATGATCTTTATAATACATGTATGAAATGAAAATTCATTTGAGATTCTTTTTATCACATGATTCTTCCAAAAAAATGTTTATTTCCAACATGAAATCAATGATTCTGAGAACTAGAGACGAATCACGCCATGACCTACAAGTCGTCTGCTACGCTATGAGAAGTAAGTTCCCGATCATATAGATGTTCTGTGTGTAAAGAAAAAAATATTTCAACTTTGTTTAGTACTTTCACACAATAATTATTTCAACAACAACAATTTCATTGATATTGAATTTGCGTCCTAATTTAACATATGACTGATATTTGAAAGGTCACACTTGTCACAGTGTGCGTAGGTGATGAGGCTCCAAACTTGACCAATCATATTCAAGCAGAGCGATATGTAACGTGTTATCATAACATTTGATTATGAAATGGCTTTATGAAACTGCATAACGGGTGTATCATGTGATAAATTTGAATATGTTAATGCAATGAATAAGTTTGAAGATAACTACATGTATGTCACCTGGTATTCAAACCGGTGACCACTCAGTATTCCGAAGGTCTAAAAAGACGAAGGTTCAATACTTCGAAGGCCCGATAATTCAAGGGACTGATATTTCGAAGGTCCGATAGCCCGAAGGCCCGATAGTCCGAAGGTCCTATAGTTCGAATGTCCATAACTCCGAAGGCCCGATAGTCCGAAGACCCAATAGTCCGAATATCCAATAAAATTCCTAAATTTGTAAGCTTTATGATTGAATATGATTTTTATTCGCTCGTCATAAGACGGGACGTATTATATTATGGTGCTGTCTGTGAGACTATTAAAACCCCGACGTGCGTATCTTGCAGCGTTTGCGTTGCTATTTTTGGAATCGCAGTGGCGGATTCAGGAGGGGGCGCCGCCCCCCCCCTCGACACTGACCCAAAATTTTCCAAAAACAGGTATATCTTGGCCCATTTTTAGTCAATATCGGAAAAATTCGCCCCTTGACCCCCCGGCAAATGGGGCGCTGGATCCGCCACTGAATCTGATTTCGGGTTGACATTCATTCACTGTTTTAATAGCGCATACGCCTACCCAGTCTATCTCTGCACCTATGATATTTCTATGAAATCTAGAACATACATCTTCTTTAACTCATGTTTAAAGAAATAAAAAAAAAACGTGTGTTTTGCATGTGTTACCAATAAATGTATTCGTACATTTTCAAATTTGAATAAATAAGGACGTCCTCGTTATTTTTTTCTTTTGGTTGACTTATACAAACAACTAATATTTCCGACGTTCTGATCGATGGCTTTCAGCAGTAAAGACATATCTTTGAAAAATTGTGACAGTTAACTAGATCTTGTTACAAATATTTTTCACTACTTTCAAAATAACTTAGTTGTTTAGAAGCAGTTTGCGCTGTTGAACTGAAGCCCCTCCCCCCTCCCTCCTTATTTCTTTTTTTTTTTACGATTTTGCGATTGCAGAGATCTATTTCAAACAACAGTCCTTGTGATGATATAATTTCTTTATGATTTATCTTGTTACCTTTTAAAATCCGATTTGATAATTGGGTATATATTCAATTCAAGTTCCTTGATAATATCTCTTTCAGCCCCTCCCCCTCCATTTCTAAATCTATCAATTTCAATTGTACAGTCAAGTACATTTGTATCTTGTATCAAGTTCATGTACATGTACAGGGCATTCGGACTTTCAAACCCTCGGACTATCAGACCATAGAACTATTAGGCCTTCTTACTATCGGACCTTAAAACCTATGGTCCAATAGACCTTCGAAATATCGGATATTCGATTTTTTAGGTACTTCGGATTATGGATCCCTCTGTATATTTGAATGCAGTACTTTCGGTCTATCGGGCCCTCGGACTATCGGGCCTTCGGATTTTCGGACCGTCTATTTATCGGACCTTCGGCTTTATGGGCCCTCGAACTATCGGACCTTCGGAATAATGGGCGGACACCTTCAAACCTTGAAGTTTTAAGTCAGAGTTTGTAAATAAACAGCAGTGTTTCATTGGTCAAACTATGTTTGTCCCCAGCTTGCAGTTGGTTGTAAGGTCTCTCTGTAGATAATGTGTAATGAGAATTGCTTTTGTAATCTTATTGCAAATATAACAATGTACATGTACGTGGGTATTTTTCTAAAGAAGCAAAATTTGAATGAAGAATCACATGAAGGAAGCTCTTTATACAGTATTCACTTTATACTCTTATTTGCTTTCTTTTCTGTAAAAATTTCATTTAGTAATATCCTGTTCTGCATTCTTGTTTCTTCTTTTTCAGTTTATCATCTCAGTAATTGGAGTTGTGATTCTCAGCGTTGCCATAGTAACAGTGAAGCCCCCTCCACACTTACCAGACTTATTTCCCGTCCTTATATCATTGTTCTGTTGTGGACATTATATCGTCTTTCTGTTATATTTCTATTATCATCAATTTACTTGTGAGGAAAACATGGCACCATCAAATGTCAAAATTAGCAAACGGAAAAAGAAGCAATAGACACAATAAAAGAATGATATAGAAATGGTTTTTGTTGTGTTTTGTTTTTGGAAGTTTCTGTACATGTACACTTGGAAAGTCAAAAAGAAATAAACATTATTCTCATATAGACATATACAAATCAGCAATGAATTATTTTAAATGTAGAATGTAAGCATACTGGGTATACAATGTACTTTGAACATGACAATGTTTGCAACCTTTGTCACTTTATGACCAAAAGGCAGATTCAAAACTGAGCATATCAAGTGTAAAAAAAAATACCTAATGGGATGGACCTACTGGGTATTCCATTCTAAAGCCCTGTCATTTGATTTTAATTACTTCTCATATTCTCTAAAATTTCAACAAAGACACCAAAGTGTGTCAAAAACTGATAAATATGGAAGATTACATTTTCTGATATTACTTCTATGTGGGAAACTATTGGTCTTTGATTGAAGTGTTTTTTTGCAAGATGCGATATAATGTATCCGATGGCATTTATTCTGTTGAATAAAATAGATTTCACTCTTGCTCATAGGAAGCCTAAATAAAGTTTCTTTATCTTAAAGGACAAAGAGTTTTGTCTTCCATTGTAACATAAGTGTAAAATCAGAATGACATATCAACAATTGTAGCAACGGTAAAGTTGACACTGCATGTCATGTTCACACGTTTGCGCAATTAATGTTTTATAATAACTTAATCATGCAGTTTTTCTTACTGTTCAAGTTTACATTGACCCCTCTTACACTAAATTTATGATGCACATTAAGGATGTAGTCTTATTGTAATTCTACATGTACATGCACTTACTTATCCTCTTCACCATTTTATGACAGAAATTAGGATAAGTTGCATTTAATTAATAACAAGTTCTTACAATGTGAGCAATTACATGTATATGTAACTATAATTATCAACTATAAATAATGAAATTAAGTATCGTTAATTTCTTAACAATGACACCAACATTCTTAAGCATACAGAAGATTACAGAGAATAGCAATTTTAATGACACTGATGTCTAGATCACATCATTATGTCTTGTCCAAAAGAATTAGCCATAATAAATAATTGATTTTCAAGGTTACAGATTGGAAATGGTCAAAATCTGTGAATACACTCAAGAGGGCATAGCTTAAATTATTCCCTTACAACTTTGTTGCCGAAGGGAAGTAGTATGGGACTGTGTGTTGTGAACCATGAAAGCTTGTGGAGACTCTAAAGGTCACAGTTTACTTCCAGACTTGATCAAACTTTGCGTGAAAATTGTCCATAGTAAGAAGACAACACCTATTGATTTTCAAGGTCAAAGGTCAAGGTAACAATGGGCAACAAAAGAAAAATCCTTGTAAGCACTAGAGGAGTAACAGTTTACTTTCAATCTTCCATTAATTTTCAAGGTCAAGGTCACACATTTGAATTGCTCAGAATCCTTTTATACACTCAAGAGGGCACATTTTCACCAGAATTTGATCAGATTTAATCATCTGATTGGAAGAACCCTTTTGATTTATAGAAGATGGCACCTACTGATTTTCATGATCAGAGGTCAAGGTCACTTTTGGTAATAGATAAACCTTGTGGACAGTCTAGAGGTCACAGTTTACTTCCAATTTCTGTTCATGGTGAGAGGACAACACCTTTTGATTTTCAAGGTCAAGGTCACTTAATTGGTAATCATAGAAAAACCTTGTGGACACTCTAGAGGTCACAGTTTACTTCCAATCTTCATCAAACTTTGCATGTAAGTTGTCAATGGCGAGGAAGTGCTGAAATAAAAAAAAAGTACGTGAAAAATGAAGGCCCCCATCGTTATCTTTGTCAGTATAACAGCTGTAATGTAAAACATTAGGTCATATTCCAAGGCCCACAGGACATGCCATAGGGAATACACATGTAAAATATGAAAGCCCTATTACATGATCACTTACCATTCAAAAGTTATGATCAAGGTAAAAGTTTTTCAAAAGTAGGTCAAACTCAAAGATCAAGGTCAAAAATTTTAGTATCCTTTGGTCCAAGGTTAAAATTTTTCAGAAGTATAGGTCAAACTACAAGGTCAAGGTCACAAGAAAAAAAAAACTTTGGTATCCATGGAAAGCTCTTGTCATGAGGTATACAAATGTGAAATATAAAAGCCCGATCATATTTAAAAGAACTCTATGGCCAAGCTTGTTTAAAGTTTTTGCGACAGACAGAAAATTTAGGCAAAAAAAACTTATTTCCAAGAATCTTCGATTACAGTGGCATGAAAATATTTGGGTTTGCAAACCCCCTCCATCACACCCTCCATTCTAAATATTAAATGGTCTAATTTGAAAGCAATAAAGGAAAACAAAGAAGTTTTTAAAAATCCTCAAACTTTAATATGGATAAAGAAGTTTAACTTCTACTTCGTAGTGATCGCCCGAAGATTACAATATGAATAGCTTTGGTCCGAGAAATAAACAAACAAAACACCCCCCTCCTCGTTAAAAATTCAACTCGAATGGACTTTGTGATGAAAAGTCTATTTGTCAACATGTCTTCAAAGTTTATTCGGAAAATCTCTATACCTTTCATTGCTTATCAAATGTAGCGCGAAGTAAGAACAGAAGAAAATAGAACAGAGAAAAATGGCAGAAGCAAGGTTTAGATAAGATGTTTTAAGCTTTTTATTGAAGAAATGTTAACCATTAATACGTACGTGACAGTGCAGAGTACTGAAGGAGAAAATATTCAGATAGCAAGAAAAAAAAAGGGGGGGGGGGTTGAATCGTCGGAAACCCACATCCTAGCTATTCCCTCAAATACTCCTATTGACAGTTTTAGGAGGGTACACTTTCCCAACCCTAATATCTCACCTGAAGCTATCATTGCTTAATAAATAACCAAAAGCTATTCAATAAGTCACCCTGTTATAAAAAATGTTGACGCTAATGTTGATTTCTATTGTCCTGTTCACTACTGTCCTGTTCACTAAATCCAGAGCACCATGTTTTGGAGATTTATTCGGTCATCTGAAGAATTTTCCTATAATTTATAGTTTCCGAGAACTGACCTCCTTTAGTCGTAACTGGAAATGAACTTGTTTTAGATATATATTTGCGATCTTCTTATTGTTAGGGAATTCTTCTTTTAATGCGTCATATGGTGGCATAATCCTGTGTTTTGTGCTGTGGCACAAATAAGTTTTTTTCCTTTTCTACCAACTTTATTACAATCACATTTTGTTGTGTTCATAAATCTTGGTCATCCAGAAGCTTGAACTTCAAATCCTTACGAGGGAAACCGATTTTAAGAATTTTTTTTTTCATTAAATTCTCTTACTATCCTATAAGACAAGTGTCTTAAAATGTGCTGTTTTCTAAAATGCCGCACAAATGATTAAAGGGGGGCAGCACAAATACAAATGTAACAGGAGTATATATTTGCTATTTTTGGAAACCAGAGTTACTTCCCATTTGAGACTCAATATACAGACGCATTTCAATTTCCATACGATCTTTTAATTCCACAGTAAGGGGAAAGTATCACCCGGGAAGAGAGTTTCTTGCGGGGATACCATGCCACCAGAAAACAGGGCTTGGCTTTTTTGTGGGTAAGGACAAGTGTCTTAAAATATGCAGTTTTCTAAAAAGCGGCACAAATAATCAAAGGGGACGGCACAAATAACAGGAGTATATATATATATACAGACACATTTCAATTTCTATACAATCTTTTAATTCCTTTATAAGGGGGAAATATCCCCCAGGAAGAGGGTTTCTTGTGGGGATACCATGCCACCAGAACATGGGTCTTGGCTTTTTTTGGGGTGTTACCACAACTGTCTTAAAATGTGCAGTTTTCTAAATAGCGGCACAAATCATTGAAGGGGGAGGGGGCACAAATAACAGGAGTATATTATACAGACGCATTTCAATTCCACTACAATTTTTTAATTCCGTTGTAAAGGGGAAGTATCCCCCGGGAAGAGGGTTTCTTGAGGGGATACCATGCCACCAGAGATGGGGCTTAGCTT
This sequence comes from Pinctada fucata, assembly GCA_028142955.1. Taxonomy (NCBI): domain Eukaryota; kingdom Metazoa; phylum Mollusca; class Bivalvia; order Pterioida; family Pteriidae; genus Pinctada; species Pinctada fucata. Next base: position 62,628,771 of record AP027103.1, on the reverse strand, counting down.
TTTGGGGGGTTAGGACAAGTGTCTTAAAATATGCAGTTTTCTAAAAAGGGGCATAAATAATTAGAGGGGGGTGGCACAAATAACAGGAGTATATATACATGTATATACAGACGCATTTCAATTTCCATACGATCTTTTAAATCGTTGTAAGGGGGAAGTATCCCCCGGGAAGAGGGTTTCTTGTGGGGATACCATGTCAATCGAAAATCAGGCTTGGCTTTTTTGGGGGTTAGGACAACTGTCTTAAAATGTGCAGTTTTCTAAATAGCGACATAAATAATTAAAGGGGGACGGCACAAATAATTTTAATAGTATTTTTCATTCATACACAAGTAATTATTACAATACAATCGTCCAATCATTCATACATTTTATAAAGGTGTGTTCGAAATACGCATCTACTACTAAATTCATATATAATACATTGAACTAAAATTAATACAGTCGAATAGAACACTCTTTTTCATGCATGATTAGTTACACTTTCTTCTTTGACAACTTTCCACCATGGCGTCCAGAAATCGGGTAATTTATGAATCATGAAATTTCAATAGCCAAGATATAATTGGTTCTGCCAAGGAATGGCCCATTTTTGTAAGGAAACTTTTTTGGAGCAAGAACTTGGTCCACTGGGATTGTGCCCGCATTGCGGCATTTGTATTTATAAATGGCCTAAATCCACGTGTGTTTATGGAATGGATGTATCTCATGGGCCTGGCAAGAGACAACGCAGCAATTAATCATTTTGAAGCACTATTCAGGTAATTTAACTCATTTTGATTCTTTTTTCATTTGAGAGATACTGAAGCAATGAATTTATTTCTTCTTTGTAATCATCAAATACCATGCATATTCAATTTTCTTTTATTTATGATTTCAGGTTATTTGAAGGTGGGCGGAATCATACCATGTATGGCTGGATCCAGAGACAGTATCAGTACCTGGACAGGAGACCCCGTATATATGTTCATCGTTCTATGCACAGGGGACGTTGATTATATAACTTGACTATCCTGCAAAATATTATTAAATTCCATTCATCTGATCTAAATGATGTATTCTTGTTATTTAAAAAAAAGATGTATGAAGGTGCGTATGCAGAAATAGTCTCATTAAAGTATTAAACATTTATTCTGTACTATAAAAGCGCAGATTGAGAAGAGGGGACTGGTACAGAAATTGTATCACTTGACCTTTATTCTGTCCTACACAAGTGCGGATCCAGAAGACGGATCAAAGGTTAAGCGTTATTCCAAAGCCTTCCCAATTAAGTACGTGTATTTTACCTTTATTCTGTCTTATACAAGTGCGGATCCAGAATATGGATCGAAGGTTAATCATTATTCCAAAGCCTTCCCAATTTAGTATTTGACCTTTATTCCGTCCTATACAAGTGCAGATCCAGAAGACGAATCGAAGGTTAAGCATTATTCCAAAGCCTTCCCAATTTAGTATTTGACCTTTATTCCGTACTATACAAGTGCGGATCCAGAAGACGGATCAAAGGTTAAGTCCTTTCCAATTTTGTACATTTTGTATGACCTTTATTCGGTCCTATACACATGATACAGGTAGATCCAAAAGAGGTTTTACAGTGGATAGAAATCGTTGATCTGAAGTTTTTGGCCTATCTATATACACGTGATAAATGTGCGGCTCAAGAGGGGGATGTGACTGTCGACAAGGACATGCGTTTGACCTTTATTTCGTTTAAACAATATATCAAACATAGAATTAAGAAACGGATTGTATACGTTCAATAGGAATATTTGAAAAAATTAAACTACGTAAATACGGAATACATGTGAAGTTTTAGTGAAATATTTTAACAATTTTCACTATAAATGTACCCTATAAAACAAACTATCTGCATGATCTTAATCATATTTACTCATTGTATGGATGGATACATGTACCTTAGGTAGAGCAATATGCATGCATTATGCAAATTATTGTAAGTATACACCATCATATCTATATGTACTTATGTTGAAATCATATCTCATGATTTATGCAAATTATTAACAAATAGAAGCGCATAGGATTAAACTGATCTAACTCCTACATGTAATATGGTATAAAATCAAATAAATCATGAAACCACTGTGTTTCAGATCTGTAGAGATTACATGATTTATGCTAATTAGCTTCATTCTTCGTTCCTTATAGTTCTACCTATCTACAGCACAACTTTCAAATTCATGCTTTATGCAAAATAGTATATTCTTTATAAATGCAATACCTGAGTTTTCTATCTTTCACTCAAATTTGACCATGGAGGAAACAGGGAGAAGTGGTGGAAATTATAGAGATCAGGTTTTGAGTGATTTTCATCTTCTAAGTCCCAGAGATTTCTCCAATCCATGGAACTTTTACAGTCTACTACTTCACTTTGAGCCCTCTGTCTTTCAATGGTAAAGAAACAACAGATTACTGGCCGATAATATTCCCTGCCAAGTAGATCCATGTAAAGGGAGGATGGTATGAAAGAGTAATGCTAGCCCTACCGGAGGCCTAAATTTCAGATGTCTGTCCAACAGAAATCACGGAAAGCCCTGCAGAATAAACTCTTTTTTTTTTTGAGAAATCCAATCTTCCTATTCAAGACATTCTGCTATTCATCAAATCTTACTTGGACAGTGTAAGTCTATCCAAGTGTGCGTCATTTTCTGGAATGGCCTATGGAAGCACCGCCCTAAATTTGGCATCCTACATGAGGGAGCTATTTAAAGAGCATTTTCGCAGGAATACCAAATCCTTGAAGTTATCCGGAATACTTGAAATTGACGAATCCCTGTTTGGCCGCAAAGTGAAACACCACTGAGAGGAAATCCAAATGCAGGTTTGAAGGTATGTTTTGCACTTTTTAGCTCACCTGGACGAAGTTGAGTGAGCATAACCCCGCGCGTCCGTGTCAGCGTCCCCGTCCCCGTCCGCGTCTGGTTAAGAAGTTTGGGGTAGCTCAGGGTAGCTCAGTATTTGGCAAAGTACTGATGCTACAATAAGCAAACTTGCACAAGTGATTCATCTTTGGATGCTGAGGTAAACCCATGCATCGGATGCTGCATCTGACCTACATTTTCCGCTTGATTGACTTGGTTAAGAAGTTTTGGGTAGCTCAGAGTGGCTTGGTTAAGAAGTTTTGGATAGCTCAGTATCTTACAAAGTACTGATGCTACAGTAACCAGACTTGCACAAGTGATTCATCTTGGGATACTGAAAGGAACCCATGCATTGGATGCTGCATCTGACCTACATTTTCCGCTTGATTGACTTGGTTAAGAAGTTTGGGGTAGCTCAGATTGGCTTGGTTATGAAGTTTGGGGTAGCTCAGTATCATACAAAGTACTGATGCTACAGTAACCAGACTTGCACAAGTGATTCATCTTGGGATACTTAGAGGAACCCATGCATCGGATGCAGCATCTGACCTACTTTTTCCACTTGAGTGATATTGCTTTTAAAAGCCATTATTGAGCAAAGTATAAGTGCTACATGTTCCAAACTTACATGTTGGATGTATCTTTGATCAAACTTTCATAAAATGACCTTGACCTACTTTTTCCGCATGAGTGATTTTGCCTTTAAAAGCCAATATTGAACAAAGTATAAGTGCTACATGTACCAAACTTGCTTATTGGATGTATCTTTGATCAAACTTTCATAAGATGACCTTGACCTACTTTTTTCGCATGAGTGATTTTGTCTTTAAAATCCAGTATTGAGCAAAGTGTAAGTGCTACATATACCAAACTTGCATATTGGATGTATCTTTGATCAAACTTTCATAAAATGACCTTGACCTACTTTTTCCAGTTGAATGATTTTGCCTTTAAAAGCCAATATTGAGCAAAGTATAAGTGCTACATGTACCAAACTTGCATATTGGATGTATCTTTGATCAAACTTTCATAAAATGACCTTGACCAACTTTTTCCAGTTGAATGATTTTGCCTTTAAAAGCCAATATACATGTACTTAGAAATATGTTTGAATTGAATTTTGCTGCCAAGAGGTGAGCTTCGTAATCTGTGATTACCTATGTTTTATTTCTTGAATAAGTTTCTTTCTTTAAATGCCTTTCATCTACAATTCATTGAAATATAACTTATTAAATATATTCTAAATTCAAAGGCAATTAAGTTAATTTAATTTCAATTCTAGATATGGATATTTGGCATGGTGGAGAGAGAGTCAAACCAAATAATTTTATACCCTGTATCTGATAGATCTGAGGAAACTCTTCTTCCCATTATCATGCGCCATGCTGAGCCAGGCTCCATTATTTACAGCGACGGTTGGTCAGCATACATCAATTTGAAAGATACAGGATACAATCATTTCTCCGTCGTACATAAATATTCATTCAAGAAAATATGTATCAATGCCACAACAAAGGAGGTCGAGGTTGTAGTGCACACAAACCAAATAGAAGGTGCATGGAAGCAATGCCAAGGCCCATTTTTGAAAGATGTCGGGTACAAGGCAGAGTCAATTGGAAGGGCATCTTGCCGAAATCATGTGGGGTAATGAAGTTAAAAATGACACTTATTTCAGTTTCTTAAAGCTGGTTAAATCAGTCTATCCTCTGACATCCCCACCGAAGTACTCTTACAGTAGTACCCCACTGTTTGACTCATGGTACTCTGGAAACCCCGACATAACACCACCTGTTGAATGGGAAATTATGCCAGGTAACTTTCATATGGAATGTTATGAAGAACTAAAAATATCTCTTTTAAAACTATATTTTATTCATAAATACTCAAAATGAAATACATTTATCTTAGAATAAGTCATGCAATACTTGCCTGTATGAAGTGTAATCATCTATGCAAATACCCTCTTCTTTCCATTTCTTTATCTTCCTGATTGATACCTGTTGTACCCTATTTGTAGGAAACACTTATGCCGAATTGGACATGGAATCGAGCATTCAAAGTCACAGTTCTGAAGGAGGACCCATTACCAGTGACCCTGATACAAGTTTCCCCACCACATTCCCTTCAAACCTGCCAGTGCCACTTGTTAAGGCCTACAACAAATCAATCCATGAGGTCCTGTAGATTTTCTTTAGCACAAGTATTTCATCTTGTCCCTAAGATGAGAAAACTTCAGGGGATCTGGCTGAAACATCACTGGTAGCTTCTCCAGAACCATCAGGTATGGCACTGTGTATGCACGATTAAAGTATGCATACGTTTTCCAACTTTTCTTAACATTGAATGCACGTACGCCAAAAATGGAAGAAATTAATCAAATAGAAATGCATCATGTTATGCATTCTGTAATCAGGGATGGGGTAATTAAAAATGTAATTGTAATTAATCACAATTAATTACATTTTTTCAAGTAATTGAATGTAATGTGTAATTGAAGATTTTTTCAATTACTTGTAATTGTAATTCAATTAATTACAAGGCAAAAACTACATGTAATTCCAATTACATTTCAATTACTTTTCAATTACATTTGCAACTAAAAAAATTAATACACAGATTAATCTGTGAAAAAATTAAATTGTTGTGTAATCAATTATCAATGAGGTAAGCCTCAGATAATGGTTAAATAAACAGTTTTACCTGAATGACCACAAGACCTAATGTGACTTATAGTTATCAAAACAAAGTCTTGTTATGTGTTTCTGTTCTAATTAAGTTGTTTGTCACTTCTGAAAGGACCTCCATCATATAAGTCTAAGAGATAATGCATTTTTACCTGATTGAATGAATGCATGAATAAAATTGTCAAAGGTCACTGTATACAAATGTGATTTGATCTTCAGATAAATTTAACAAAATTCATTTGGGAAGACTTACTAAAGACAAGGAAAAATGTTTATTATTTTTAAGTGCCAAGAATTCTGGGGAAAATTTAAAGGCAAAATGCTTGTTTTTCACATCAATGGTTTCTCAGGGAATCTTAAACAGGCATTGGACCTTTGAGCAATCATTGTCCTGAACTTTCTTTCATTTTGTCAGAGACTTGAAATTACCATTCCGGCATTGTTAGAAAATGAAATGCTAAAAATAAATTCATTAAATGAAATGTAATGTGTAATTTAATTAATTACATTTGCAATGTAATTGTAATTTAATTAATTACACTGCCGAAAAATGGCAAAGTAATGTGTAATTTAATTAATTACATCGCTAAAAATTACAATGTAATGTGTAATTTAATTAATTACATTTCAATGTAATTGACCCCATCCCTGTCTGTAATTATGATTTAAATCATACCTTATTTCTTTCAGCTTCCACATCTAGAAGACGAAATACTAGGGCACGCAGAAAAAGTGAGCAGGTATGTCACCCTATAGGATTTCACCCTAAAGAATCCGAATCTGATTCTGACTTTACCGCAGAAGGAGGTGTAAAAACTGGAAAAGGCAGGCCTTACAAATCCAAAAATGCCAAATATCCATACACGAAAGAAGCATTTGTGAGTTTATCATCAGACGATGACTGACAGATTTCTGAAACCGAAAACGAGGCTGTTAATTAAACATGACAATGTTGTAGCAGTGGAAGAACAGGACTGACCTGACTGATTTTGGAATTTTGTTATTTACGGAATAAATTGCATAAATTGACAAAAAAATATTGCTGTATTCATTCATTTATATTTGTACAAGAATTCTAATTGTTATGCTTACGGAATACCGGTAAAGCCATTTTATGAACTTTTTATGTAGAGAAAATTTGCAAACTTAAAAAATAGACACAAATCTTCATAAACGAATAAAACGGAAAAGAAATGGTGAAAAAAAACCCCATAAAATTGGTTTATTCCGTAAGCATTTTAAATTCAAAGTCTTACTTAAGAATTTTAAATGGTGATCTAGATATTAGAAAATCTTCTCACGCAGTATTTTATTCAGCGGAACTGAAAGAGTGAATAAATGTCTGCAGAAACTGCTTTGTTATGCTTAAGGAATAAAGCAATTTTATTATTTTTCAAACAGAAATAATAGTAAAACTTCATTTAGATTATTATTTTGATGGACGATCAAAAACAAATATCACAGCTGCGGAACTATAAGAGGAAGATACACAGAAACCACATTGTTATGCTTACAGAATAAAACTATTTTATGAAATTTTCATATAGAAACAATCATAATTTGAAAAACAACGGAAATGACATGAACAGTACAAACTCCAAGAATTTTTTTTTTAAAAAGTCATAAAATTGGTTTATTCTGTAAGCATTCCAAATTCAAGTGTCTGGATGACCCAGATTTATGAACACAACAAAATACCACACTTATCAAGGTTATAGAAACAGATAAAAACTTATTTGTGCCGAGGCACAAATAACAGGATTATGCCCATATTGTTATTTATAGTAACCAATGAAATAGTTAGGCCATGTAAAATAAATTCTATGTTTCTCAGATAATTGGGTCTAAAAAAGTGGCAAGGTAGGTAGGGTTTTTATTTTTTGTTTTTATTTCCATCAAAAGTGCTCTTATTATTCATGTAAGGCAAAGAAGTCGTCTGTCCTGCTTCATAGAAAACTGTCTTGGAACCGTCAGTCAAAAAAAAAATGGTACATGTACATTAAAATTTATGGCTTTCTCCTGTAAATAAGTTGATTTTTTTTAAAGTAAAATAACCTATTCCTTCTGAGCACGGGGAGACGTAGCTCATCTGTCTGAATGGAAGAAGCTAATCAATTCGAAATTTGATATACGAAGTATGACATGTTTTGATTGCCGTGAGTATTTAGTAGAATCGCGTAAGAGACTCGACGGCTGTTACAGTATTTGCTCGCATCTTGTTTAAACCCAGTTCAAATTAAATACGACCCCTCACTTCCTCGGATGGATCCGTTCATATGGTAAATAAAAATTTGGCCGATAGCGTACATCTTCAAAAGTCAAGTTTGGATGATGCAGAATCTTTAGAAATCGAATGAAGTGTTCAGCATTAACCACCGTCTGATAAAATAATGTACACGGCCCGGGTACAAATACATTCTTTTATTCATAGATTCAAGGATTTAACTACGTTTCTCTTGCGTTTGTCGGCGGTCCTTGTTTATACTTTTTACAACATGAAAGTCATTATTAATAGATAATTGATTCGGAAGTATTACAATGGACACTTGTTATTGTTCGGCATAGGTATTTACATATGCTGTGGAGATCAATAAAGAAAACTTTACGAACGTTTTAATATATGTAATACTCGATGTATTAAACACGCGAATAGACAGCCGTCCACGTGTCCGCGGCACGTTGTTAGTATATCCTATACAATTGACCTATCGCCAACTCCTCCCCCGGCTGCCGCAATACCAATGATATTATCTCATATCGTTACAGGCATGCTAATAATAGCCTCTGCCCTGCACGTGCTGGGAGCTCAGACAAACTAACGCGTTATCCTCATAACTTAAGTATAGAAATGTAAGATAACATGAGCATTTAGCACATAGATTTACATCATTTTCTTGATTTATTAAAATGGTTGAAAGATGTGCACATAGTACAAGTAGTAGTGATGATGACAGACATCGGGGTAATATTTTTCTCAGATCAAATACATAAAAAGTGTTTAAATAAAAATCGGCACGGTCATCAACGGATAACACGAAATACATAATTTGCGTATACATTTGATCAAATATATTATATGCGCATCTCATAAGAATTAAAAAAACCGATTTTGAGAAGTTCAAACATACATGAATACCCAAATTAAAACCCATTACAAGCTGTATAAGAATAGGCAAAAGAGGGGGGGGGGGCGTTTTTGAATGAATGTTACCATTTGATTTGCCTAAAGCCCCTGTCACACCTACACGTTCTCTCGAGACGTTCTTACTACGTCCTTGAAGTCCTTGAAATTTTTCATGAACGTAGTGAGAACGTGGCATTTTTCACCCGGAAGAGCTCTCCGAAACAATAATTGACGACTCCATTACGTGCGCAACACGACCTTTAGCGTCCGTAACACGTTAGTAGCGCTTCCTTCCCGTCTTTAATACGTTTAGTCAAGTTCGCACTACGATCGGCCCCAAGTTCACACTACGACGACGGCGTCTTTGTTACGATAGTACGACGTGCTTACTGCGTTCTCGAAGTCCTTACTGCGTTCATGCTACGATCATGACACGTTCAAAGGATAAATTGTTTGTATGAGGTCTATTTTGATTTTTTCGACCTCTAAAACCAAGAACGTGGTAAGGACGACAGAGACGTGACGATCTCCATATGGTTATATGTAAAAGTTTTAGCCATCTGTACTACGACCCTACTACGTTCACGACACGTTTCTAATACGTCCATGAAGTTCTCAATACGTTCGCAAGTAGTCCCTAACACGTTCCGTAATCACCGCGTCCTCACTACGACTGTTTTGAACAGTTCAAAACGGTCGTGGTGGCTCGGCGTACGGGCACGTTCGTCGGCGTCCTTACTACGACCTCAATACGTATCAACGAGTTCTTACTACGTTTCCCGCGTCCTTACTACGTTCATACCACGTTTCGTACAATTTTGGCGGTCGTAGTGCGAACGCCATGCCAGAACGTGAAGGTGTGACAGGGGCTTAAGATGAAATCATATTGATATTATCTTGACATTAATTCATTTCATACTATCATTCTTAAGTACTTTTGTTGTAAAATCAAAAAGAATCATTTAAATAGCATAAAGCCCATATAGGAGAATCCAGCTAGATGGACAGAGGGTTGCCCCCCCCCCCCCCCCCCCCCACTCCTTTGGTTGTACCCTAAAAAGATCAATGATAGCATAAGCACAAAATGATGTTAAGGCCAAGGGAATAAAAAAAAGAAATGGAGGCCTAGAAGTAAAGAAAAAAGCTACGGTTTTAAATTATGCTCAAAATATTTGAACATGCCATTCCCTAGAATTTAGAAAAAAAAATATTAAAAAAACTCTGGTTCGCATCGCTCCCGTTTCTTCTTCTTCTTTTTTTTTAAATGAAAAAATAAAATTTTGATTTTATGTTATCAGTGATCTTATACACTTATTCATTAATTTCCTAAATTGTCAGGCTTATTACACTCGCAATTTAAATCTTAGTTTAAAAAATATCAAATATTATAAATGACCTCCCCCCCCCCCCCCCCGCACACCAAAAAAAAAAAATCAATAAAATCAATTATCGTAATAATATATATTCACGTGTTATAAAAAAAAAAATGCTCACACCCCTGGGCTGTACCCGCGGACGGTGTTTCATATTTAACCCCTACCCGACCCGACTCATTTCGCATCCTGAAACATATTGTGTTGGACGCCCTCGAAATAACTTTCACAAAAATATTATACTCTTGTTATGTTGATTTTAGAGATAAAGTACATTACACATGATATATTTCATGGAAAAATCATTACGAAAATTAGTTGAAATGGCATATTTTGTTGCCAATTTTCCTATAGAACATGTACTGTTTACATCCGCCTTAGCTGGTTTTTGTCTGAGCTAGCGGGATCCAGCGTATTTGGTAATATGGGCGGAGCTTATCTGGGAATTGGCGATAGGCGAATTCCCTTTAAACGACGCGTGGATAGAGTCTTTCCCTTAACGAAAATACGGAACGCGCCGTGATTTATACGGACTTTAAAAGTTTTTATTCATCAGGTACAGTTTTGACGATTTTAAAGGACAATAAACATGTTCAATGACATAAATTGATATTTCGTTTTTAATCGACGATCGAGGATGAGACACGGCGGATATTTTTTTCTGAAGTTGCAATAAAAACGTCTCGTCGGCGGCAAATTATAGCGCGCGGCGGTGTCTGAGAAACATAGATTTTATTTTACATGGCCTTAGTTTGAATAGATTCAGCTCTTCAGCTGATTGGGTTAAATTCCCTGCTTTAATTATATAAGTGCTTAGACGGTATCCAAATGCGAGGGTTTCTTCTTCCAGTAATGTGCTGGGCTCCTTGTGGGGCATTATGGCACATGAAATTTTAAAAACATGCCAGGGAAGGTGTTGCGAATTTTACAACACTACCGTGTCCCACTGTACGTATTATTCACTTCCGTACAATGCGTCTGTTATCGTTTATGTTTACATCAAGTCGAGTCAAAGTGTATTAGCAGAGATTAATCTACAATTTGATCTTAAATGGTCCTCTGGACCCACTGAAACATGGCCAATGGGTCCCCAGCCAAAACAATGGGTCCCAGCAGAAATTAATGCGTCCTAATTTCTACAAACCTTCTCTTTTTGCGGCGTTTTAAGTTTGCGAATACAAGTGAGCTGAACTGCTCACGGCGTTTTGTGTCCTTTAGATCGTTATATAAGTACCACAAAATAAATGTCTAACCTTATTTTGCCGACTTAGGTATATTGATTGTTTGTTTAGTAAGTAAGCGATGCTTCGTACATGTGTATAGTAAAACGTTATCCAAACAAACCATTTCTATACGGTATACAAAGACGGTACGCTTATGGTGTAAATTAACGATTTCAATAAATTTCATTCATAATGTCACATTAAGTTTGCAATGGAAGAATTTTTCATAAATATATTGCATATTTTACATCTGAATCCGAACTATATAGAGAAGAAGACACCCATCGCACTGCATACATTACTTTTAAAAATGTTGCTCCGCAATGGTTTCTCATAAGATATCACAGGTCTGTTAGGTTTTAAAAAGCTGTCAAAATGTAAACAAGAGACATTTTCACGTTATACAGCTAAATAAATACTGTAAATACACTTTCTCGACTTTGAATGTTTAATTTATGTTAACATGTCATGAACTAAAACAGACACATTATACGAAAGTGAACAATGCGCACAGTGGGACGCAGCGATCGGAAATCAATGGGTCCTGAGCAATTTTTATGCGTCAGAGACGCAGGACGCAGAGGTAGATTAATCCCTGTATTAGCCATATCAAAATTTGTCAATTGCAAACTTTGCAGGATATTATTCATATATCAATTGAAAGAGTTTTACTCCTAAGCACCATCTTCGTGTACCTCATTTGGATTATACTTTTTACCAGCGACATGTACATACGTCCCTGGTTTTACTATACATCCTCTCTTGCATACATTAGGCAACTAAATAAACAATCAATTACTTTAAAATTAGGCAATCAAGGCCATTTGATTAATTTAATGGGATATGGACATGTTAGTGGGGTTTTTTTTCTTGAACAAACGTTCTCGCAAATATAAAATACTGCAAATTAATTAGTCATCTCATTTATATTTGCGCACTAAAGAATCTGCGAAAAAAGATAGTTTACAGTATTTAGGACCATTTATTTCTTCTTGGTAGAGCTGATACGAATGTTCCAATATTCACGAATGAATAGTTTTGAGCAAATATTCAAATGGAAAATTGGTATTCGAATATTCCTTAGTATTTATTTCCAAGGCCTGTAGTAAGCTTGGTATGTCAATATTTTGCCTTGAATAAGGTTAAGGAGACAGTAAGTGTTATTCTTACACACACGGGAATGACATCAATCTTGAAAACATCCATTAGCGCTTGCGTTCTGTTCAGTATAGGTGGCTTTTAATTTTAAACCATTTGCATTGAAGAAAATTGATCAAAGGTCTATTACAAAAATTAATGATTCTTTATTCTATATATATATATTATGGAGTATTTTCAAGCAAAAGCTGCACCTGGATACAATACTTGAATACATGTGTCTCAAACTACACCAAACCCCTCTTATGGCCATATTGTAAAATAAATTTATTAAAAAGGAATAATTGATAACTTTTTCTGGTTGCCTTCAAAGCGATAGGGAATCAACATTCCGTTTTGACCTTTTTTTTTTTCTTTTTTTTTGAGGGGGTGTTCCTGAGGTCGAAACTATCATTCACTAGGTATTTGCATCATCATATAAAAATATGCAAGATGTAGAATGTACTGCATGTTTCCGTATCATTTGTATATATGTTGAAATCATGGCGAGAAATACAAAAAGCAACAGGACAAATGATAACTAACTCGTCTGTGCAAAAAGGTGGGTACTGGTACCTTCGTGTGAGGGTGGGGCATGATAGAGTGGGAGGAGGCATGTAATATTTGCCGGGGGAGAGTACTGTAATTTTCCAGGTTGAGACCATATTAGTGTCAGATTGAGACCTTATTGGTGTCAGATTGAGACCATATTGGTGTCAGGTTGAGACCATATTGGTGTCAGGTTGAGACCATATCGGTGTCAGGTAGGGGTGTAACAATATACATGTATCAATATACTGCGATATTTAATAGATTTGTATCGTATTGCGATACAAACTTTATATCACATTGTAGAAAATCATAGGAAATGGCCAGTTCACAAAACTTCATTCTTTCCTATCACTATTAAATGAATGTATGTACACTTTAATTTGCTGTCTGCACTGCTCACTTTGGAAAGTAGATAAACATGGTTTTGCTTATTTTACAATGTACATTTTGTAGCTTGTTAGAAAAGTATTTGAATTTGTACATCATGTATGTATCTCTTGAAATATTCTTCTACTCAGTAATGTACAGTACTGATATATGTGTGTACCGGCATATTTATAGGTCTTTGGAAGATATCAACACAGTTCTGGAGTTTGCCAAGTTAGAGAAAAAGGATGTAAAACCTGTTGTCCAGAGTGTATTCTTCTCCCCAGAATTGGATAATGAAAGCTATAAACTGCTAGAAGTAGACGAGTCTGTCCTTGATTCTATTCTCTCAGGAAAACAGTAAGTTGACCTTTTGTCAAAAGTGGATGAAATTGTACTTGGTTAGCTGCTTCGGGTAACAATAATGAGTGTAAGCATTCCCTGTTTGGCTAGCCACACCCGCTGTCGATGTTCAAGTTTTGTTGAAAATGCACAATTACTTTAAGTCAGATATTTTATTATTTTTCTTCTAAGAAATGTGCATTTAATGTATGTTATCACTTCTTTCTATGTAGAAGATAGACTGATTTCTGCTTTGTCGATTACATGTATTTGTCAGCTGAATTATGATGTTGTTAAACTCTGTCTGAGGAATCTTCGAAACAAAATGTTTTTCTAAGAATGAGTGACAGAACTTAGTATCAGATAAAATTATAAGAATGAGTGACAGAACTTAGTATCAGATAAAATTATAAGAATGAGTGACAGAACTTAGTATCAGATAAAATTATAAGAATGAGTGACAGAACTTAGTATCAGATAAAATTATAAGAATGAGTGACAGAACTTAGTATCAGATAAAATTATAAGAATGAGTGACAGAACTTAGTATCAGATAAAATTTTAAGAATGAGTGACAGAACTTAGTATCAGATAAAATTTTAAGATATGATGTGTTTGGATATCCTCCTGGAATATCTTAAAGTCCATAGAAATAAGATAAAGACTAAGTGTATGCTCACAGAAAAAATGAAGATGTATACATGAATATAATGCTAAATGTTGTTGGTTGGTGTTCAGGGTGGTGATTCGAGGGGATGAGGAGGACAGTGCCACCCTGTGTACAGACGACAAGACATACGATATCAAGGAAGCAGATATATCTAATGCTATGCTGATAATACCTGATTTAAAAGTCGGCAAGGATTTGTCTAATGTAGGAGAACAAAATGCACATATTACTCAGGTAAGCAAGTACTCAAGGTCCTCTACCAAGTGTGTGATTTTCGTGCCGATCGGTTAACAAATATGGCTGCCAAGGGCTCTGATTGGCTGACGCATTTTCATCTTCTCTGCAAACGCTGCATAGCATTTCTCGAAACCTTGCAGGAAGCAAGTATTCAAGGGCCTCCACCAAATTGTTCACTATCATTCTTTTATCTGCAACTCAGGTGAGCAATGTGGTCCCCTTGGGCCTCTTGTTTCATTATTATATCAGTATCAAATGGCCCTTCAAAGCATAGTTTGACATGTGATTGATTTCGACTTCATAATGTAAAAAGTTTTCTAACAGCAGAATGTACGGACATCTGCTTCATTTGTAATCTGAGCTCTTTGTGTTTATTCAAAAAACTTCTGAAATGTGAAACCCTTCTTTTGGAAAGTATTTACAAAATGAATTTTTAAGCATGATAGAATTTACTATCAATTTTTATATGACACCATTTCATGTTACATGTAGATTGTTTTATCCCTTTGTCTCTCCATCAGGTCACATCTGTAATGCATAACTACTATGAACTGAGGCCGTGTAAACCTAAAGTGAAGAAGCTAAAGTCTCTCCTAGAAGAAAATAAGTTTAGTGGAATGGAGTCAGAGAATGATGAAAGTCATCAAGGTCAAAAGGTAAATATATACAGAGCTTCTATGGGGCACATAATATCATTTTATCGTCACCTATTTTATGAGAATTTCTTGGGATTTCGATGTTCAATTTATGGATCACATGTATAATTAGTCCCCTACTGGCAACGCCGAAGGGGACTCTTAGTTTCCTCTCAATCTGTCCGTCTGTCTGTCAGACCGTCTGTCACATTTTCAGTTTTCCGGACTTTTTAGCTCACCTCATGAAGTGAGAGGGAGCTTATGCTATCACCCTATTGTCTGCATCCACGTCCGCACTAGTAAGTTAAGAAGTTTTATTTCTCTATTATAAGTGCTAGGAAGTTCAAACTTGCACAGATGATGCGTCTTTAAGAGTAGATCACAAATCTACTTTCAAATGTAGGTCATGACCTATATTTTCCGCTTGAGTGCACATGTTAGGAAGATTTTGGTATCAATTTTAAGAAGTTTTTTTTCTCTATTATAAGTGCTAGGATGTTCAAACTTGCAAAGATGATGTGTCTTTAAGAGTAGATCACAAATCTACATTCATATGTAGGTCATGACCTATATTTTCCGCTTGAGTGCACATGTTAGGAAGATTTGGGTATCAATGTGAAGAAGTTTATTTCTTTATTATAAGTGCTAGGAAGCCCAAACTTGCACAGATGATGTGTCTTTATAAGTAGATCACAAATCCTAAATTTTCCGCTTGAGTGCACATGTTAGGAAGATTTGGGTATCAATAGAGTACACCTATTAATGCAAAATTTGGGTCAATAAATAAAAAGATACTCTACTTTCCTTTCTATTTTGTTTTTGTGTGGTATCATTTTTGTTGGTTCTCAGTAGGACAGGTTTTCAAATTCAAAACTGTAATCTTTGACTACTTTCTGTTTGCTGCCATGATAGAATGCTGCCATGAGGTGAGCTTTGTAATCTTTGATTACACTATGTTTTTCGCTGTTGTTGCATATATTGAACTCATTTTTTGGTATGTGGATATATCTCAATGTGATACAGATCAAGTTTGAGTTTGATTTTGATTGACCTACTTTTACAAGAGTTATGGCCCTTGGACTTAGCAAATTTTATGAAAATTTCAGTTTTCCAGACTTTTCTTCGGTTCTGTTGCAGATAATGAAATGATGTTTGGTATATGAATACATATTAGTGTGATACAGACCAAGTTTGAGTTTTGTCTTCATTGACCAATTTTTACAAGAGTTACTGCCCTTGGACTTAGCAAATTTCTTGAAATTTTTAGTTTTCCAGACTTTTCTTGGCTGTTATTACAGATAATGAACTGATTTTTAAGTATGTGAATACATAATAATGTGATACAGATCAAGTTCAAATTTAATTCCGATTGACTGATTTTCACAAGAGTTATGGCCCTTGCTCTTAGCAAATATCATGTAAAATCAGTTTTCCGGACCTTTCTTCAGTTCTATTGCAGATTAATAAACTGATTGTTGATATATGAATACATCTTAGTGGGATACACACCAAGTTTGAGTTTGGTTTACATTGACCTATTTTTACAAGAGTTATGGCCCTTGGACTTAGCAAATTTAATGAAATTTTCAGTTTTCTGGACTTCTCTTGGCTGTTGCAGATAATAAACTCGTGAAAAGAGATTCAGGACATAAATTTATGCCACTGGTAGGGGACTTTTATCGCTCAGCGATCATTACATTTTTGAATACTTTCATTATTTATGTTTCATACTATGATTTGAATAGTTTTTATATGAGGGTACATTTACAAGGCCAGGAATAAAATTCCAGTTTACAACAGGCAATTGAATGAAAAGTTTATGAACTATATAAAATTCACTGATTTCTGTGTACGGTCATCAAAGTATGCATCTGAGATTACTATGCAAACTCCTACGCATGCGTCTGATTTCAGTTCTGCTTTTATTCACATTGAAGTCTACCTCTGCCGTCATCGCTTACTGTTTGTCTGCAAGATTCTTGCAGACTGAAACCAGGGCTTCATACATGTATTTGTAAATTAAGTATTGCAAGTATATACCATCAGGTTTGACTACATTTATGAGGTATACATTGTACAAGCAATGTCTTTGCTTCAATGCATTACAATGCGAGATTAGGGATTCTTTCTTCATTCGTATGTTGCGCACGTGATCAACTGAGCGAGAAATCTCCAGTAAAAATCAAAAATTCAAACTACAAATTGACACCTACTGTCTTTAGACGTGTGTCTTGTGAATTTTCTACATCAAGATAAGAATCATTTCCTTCATTGCCTAAGCACTCGTCCCTAAGCACCCAAAGAAGTGTGCCTCTGCCTTTGAATATTTTGCACTGTTTACTTCAGAAATATTAATGTGTCACTGTGATGACATGCAGTACTTGTGAGGCCTCTCGGGATTAATCATCGTGTGAAATGGCGTAGGAAAATAGCCATGACAGCAAGGTCATATGGCAAGCCTGTGCTGCCTATGACCTTGTCTGCTAGTTGGTTACGATTATGAAAGATTAATGCATTTTACAGAAGTAAAAGACAAGGATCAGAGGTCAAGTTCATAATAGTTTGATATTTATTTCAACGTTAATTGATTTTTGAATAAGATACTATTAGTCCAGCTGAATGGTGAAATAATTGTGCAAATTTTCAGGAAAGCATGAAACTTGGCACAATTGTCCTTAAGGCCATATTCTACAATATTGGCTACAGTGATTGGGATAAGCATGCACCCTGCGCCATAGTCACATTAAATATTAAAATGGCACATTTAAATTTCACTGAGTGCGCCAATGTGGCGCATTCAATTCTTAAACAAATTTTGGAAATTATTCTTTCTTTTACTCAATGTGGTGATGACTTTACCATATTCACTTCTGACTTTGCCATATGAATTGCATTCTTGTTGACTCATAAAAACTGAATGCAGATCTTTACATGTTCTGGTTTGTTTTGTTTTGTTTTTTTTTTTTTCAAACTGCTCATAGCACATTCATTTTCAACAATGGCACATTCGTTTTGCAAATGGCACATTAATGTTCCAGGATATGGGGCCATTGTCACATTCACCTGATTGCCTATCCCAATCACTGTTGGCTATGGACCCACCTCGAGAAATCAAAATGACCACTATTTTCAAGATGGCCGCCATTTTCAAGAAAAAATCTCATTATTCACTTGATAATTAATCCTTTTTTATCGTTTATGTAACGATCAAGTCAAACTTACTCAAGAAAATGTTAGATTCTCAATTTATGATATTTTTATCATGCAGAGGTCAACATGAACTGTGATCATGTATAAATTATGTCATATGACGTTACGATATCTTTCTCTGTATGTACAAACTTTAGATGTTTTCTATGGTCACTGTTACAAATCATAGAAAGTTGAAATTGGTTTCAAATGAGAGCGTAAACACTGCTCGTTAGTGTGTTTTCAATTTTGTTAATCACATTCTTAGGAATCTGTGACTATTGTTACGTTAGTGACCCTTAGTTGTAATGAGATGGGGCAAGAAACCATACTTCACCAATGACCATATTTTCATGGTAAATGGCTTCTTTTTGGTTATCAGAAATATTAAGTTTACCTTTATATCATAATAAATATCACCGAGGCATTTATATTGTGGTATATTGTGACATCTCCTGCTCTCAAATTGTGAAGAAAAATACCTCAAAATGGAGAAAAATGAATAAAAACAATTCCATTGTTTAGATTGAGGAACACTGACGAGGGTTAAGTACCTGAAACGTGCATGTCTGGTCCATGCTGCAAATTTATCTGTTCTTAAATGATGCTATTGAATTTGAAGACGTTTAGCAATTTAAAATCTATATATTAACGTCCTTTTTTAAAAAAAAAAATAATGAATTAAAAGATCATATTTTACATGATTTTGTAGAAGAAGTGGTGACAAAATATTTCTTTGAACAATAATCAATGTTGTAATTGTGCCTTTGTGTGCAAAAAGGCTACTTATCAACGAAAACGGAGAAATATGGTCACCCCTGCAACCATGGATATAAAATATTGGGACATTTTATAAGGAAGCAAAGACCTGAGTAACATTAATTCTTTTTGTATATTTCGAACGAGAATGTTCTTAAACTGAATTTTCGCAAATTTTTTGATTGGCTTATGTATCGAGACTTAACAGGAAATGTATGCAAAATGCGGCGAAATATGATCATTTTATTTCTCGATATTTAGGACCTGATTATTTCCTTTACGTTATGTTATATTGAAATATCACAACTGATTCCTGAAGTCATAAACGTGTCAAAAGAAATTTATTTGCTCAGGTTTTTTAATCAATTGATGAATTTCAAACTTTTGAAATAATTCTAAAAATGACGATTGATGTTTGATTTTGAATAAATCAAGAAACTTTTAATGTTAATGATGTGGACTATTTGTCCTTTGAAATGAACTCATAACATAGATAGTGATCAATAATAGCATATAATAATATGGAAGTGACTTGGTATCAAATAGTACCTATCATTATAAAATATTTAATTGTCTATAGTTATATTGGCATAAATTGTGCACAATATACAACTGTGACAACAGAAATACCCTTGGGATTCATGTTCTAATACCATCGAATAAGGCAAAGACCTACTGCACTTGTTTTCTGAATGTTGGTTGTGCTTCTTAGTTGCTTTCAGAAGATTCAGTACAAATTGTATCACATTTATATACTTTTGATGTCTTATAAATTTGTGTCTTATTTTAAAATGTTTTGATGTCGTCTTTGGTGTTTTGTCTTCCATTTCCTATATTGTCTCTTGTTTTGCTTTTGTATTGGTGTTTTCGATTTTGGGTGTTTTGGGGATTTTTTTCTGCAACAGAGATCCCTTCCTTTTTTAAATACTAGTATTAAAACCTTTCAATTTATCTAAGGGCTGTTCCTATTCTGTTTTACTACAAACCCATTTAAATTCGATAATAAAGACCAATCCCAATATATAAAACTTTGGACAAAGAAAGACCTTGTATATGATGCAAGGATGTTCACTCCAGAAGCTTAAAAAATTGAGGCAATTTGTGAGGTTCACAAAATGCTTAGGCACTGTCCATTTGATATTCTGGGGGATGGTCTTGGGGTTTTTGTCGGAGCAAGATTATTTTTTTCGCCCCGGACCGGAGCAAAATTATTTTTTTCTTGCAAAGTTGGAGCAAGAATTTTTTTTTTTCTAACAAGTGATGTGCAATATACAGAGAATGTTTTTGATTTATCAATAGAAATTCTTTATTTTTATTCAAAACTCTAAAATATTACTTTATTTTTATGAAAAAAAAACTTCACTGTTACAAGTAAGAGGGTCTGACAGGAGGGTTAATTCGATTTTAAATTGTGGAAAAACTGATGTTCTCCTTCAAAGCTTGTATATTAGATTAGACTCTATGGTGACACATGCATTTATTAATATTACATTATATTGATAATATATTTAAGCCTTTAAAGAAGCCCTTTTTTCCATTAACATTCTTTTGATATTTTCAAATATGAACTTTGCCATTCAGAATTTTTGTTTTGATGAAAAGTTATGGCGAGCCAAAATGATTTTATATAAATATTATATAAACTGTGGCGAGCGAAGCCAGCTGGAAAATTTTCAGGAATTTTTAGCGAAATTTTATGGTAATTCTTCAAATTCAGATTACTTGTGAGAGCAAGATTATTTTTTTCTGACACACCATGAGCTAATTTATTTTTTTCATCAAAATTCAGAGCAAAATTATTTTTTTTGGAAAAAAAGAACCCAATTCCCCCCGAATATCAAATGGACTGGCCTTAATGTATGATTTATAGTGATGAAAACAGTTTTTTTAGCTCACCTCGACGAAGTTGAGTGAGCTTATGCTATAACCCCATGCATCCGCGTCCGTGTCCGCGTCAGCGTCCGGTTAAGAAGTTTGGGGTAGCTCAGTATCTGACAAAGTACTAATGCTACAGTAACCAAACTTGCACAAGTGATTCATCTTTGGATGCTGAGGTGAACCCATGCATCGGATGCAGCATCTGACCTACATTTTCCGCTTGAGTGACTTGGTTAAGAAGTTTGGGGTAGCTCAGTATCTAACAAAGTACTGATGCTACAGTAACCAAACTGGCACAAGTGATTCATCTTTGGATGCTGAGGTGAACCCATGCATCGGATGCAGCATCTGACCTACATTTTCCGCTTGAGTGACTTGGTTAAGAAGTTTGGGGTAGCTCAGTATCTGACAAAGTACTGATGCTACAGTAACCAAACTTGCACAAGTGATTCATCTTTGGATGCTGAGGTGAACCCATGCATCGGATGCAGCATCTGACCTACATTTTCCGCTTGAGTGATTTGGATAAGAAATTTGGGGTAGCTCAGTATCTGACAAAGTACTAATGCTACAGTAACCAAACTTGCACAAGTGATTCATCTTTGGATACTGAGGTGAACCCATGCATCGGATGCAGCATCTGACCTACTTTTTCCACTTGAGTGATTTCGCTTTTAAAAGCCAATATTGAGCAAAGTATAAGTGCTACATGTACCAAACTTGCATATTGGATGTATCTTTGATCAAACTTTCATAAAATGACCTTGACCTACTTTTTCCGCTTGAGTGATTTTGCCTTTAAAAGCCAATATTGAGCAAAGTATAAGTGAAACATGTACCAAACTTGCATATTGGATGTATCTTCGATCAATCTTTCATAAAATGACCTTGACCTACTTTTTCCGCTTGAGTGATTTTGCTCTATAAAGCCAATATTGAGCAAAGTATAACTGCTACATGTACCAAACTTGCATATTGGATGTATCTTTGATCAAACTTTCATAAAATGACCTTGACCTACTTTTTAGCTCACCTGAGCCAAAGGCTCAAGTGAGCTATTGTCATAGTGTGGCGTCCGTCGTCCGTCCGTCCGTCGTAAACTTTTAATATTTTCAACTTCTTCTCAAGAACGGCTGAAGGGATTTTGATGAAACTTGGTATGCATGAAGTACTAAAGGTCCTCTACCAAGTTTGTTCATTTCGGCTCGATCCCTTCAGGGGTGGATCCAGGGCGGGGTCAAATAGGCCCCGGAGGGTACCCCTCTTCAAAAATCTTCTTCTCCAGTTCCACTGAATGGATTGAAAAACTAATTGTATCTATGTGATCTAGAAGGATGTATGATTCAAGTTTGTTCATTTCGTTAAAATCCGACAACTAATTTTTGACGCGTTTTTGACGTCTTTTCGGACTTAGTCAGAAATGCACATTTTTGCACTTTTTCTTTAAATAACTCAATAAGTGTATGATTTTACACACTCATTTACTACATATTTATCATATTTAACTTACTTAATGCTTTGATATGTATTTTATGCTTAAATTTTATTTTTTTGATTTTTTATGAATTTTTTTCTTATGTAAAAAGGAAGGGGGGGGTGATTTTCATACATTTTCTGCTTCTTTTCTATAACCACTCTTCAGATTGTCATGACAATTTGTAGGTATGAGGTACTCATGTATGGTACCCTACAAGTGAAAGAATTTTGTCCAGATATCCACTTTTGGATTTTTAAGGAATATTTTTTAAGATTGTACATAGGTATAATGTATGTTTTCTTACCAAAAAAGAAAAGAAATTCTCAAATCGCACTGGGTTATACACATTGATACTACTTTTGAATGAAGAAATTTTATTTGAATCACAAAAAAAAAAATGCCGTAAAGATTAAAAGTACACAACTTTTTAAATATTTTTTCAAAGCCATGCACCTGGTTCCGGACCGGAATTATTCGAATTTTATGATCTGAGGACCCATTTTCACACGTATTCTTCCACACATGTAGATGTCTCACACACTTTAAAACTATATTCAAAATTTTATTTCATCTATCTAGTAAACAATCACGGGAAGACAATTGAAGATAAACATTGTGTGTATTTTCCACCAATTGTTGAAAATAATAAGAAAATAATCGGAACTATTTGACAGGACAATGACCTAGATATGCATTAATTCATCTTCGTCCCCAAGGCGCATCGTATTCCGCTAGGCGCTTCATTGCAATACAAACCGCAAAGCAGTACTGCGATATATTTCAGGAGATACAGTGCAAACGGAATAGATTTTTATACTTGGAACACTTTCATAATCTGTATCTGTATCTGTATGGGTACGTTGAATTACCAATACTGGCTTGTGATCAACGGAATGAGAGAGCGCATAAACTTACTTAATCGCGCTTCAGGCTGAATCTAAAGCCTTCCACAGTCCTTGACAGCACTTGATGGTTATCCAGTTCGTTCCACTCTGTGACTGTACGTATGAAGAATGAGTTCTTCCTGATGACGGAATTACATGTAGGTATGTTAAAGCAGCGAGTATGGTTTGAGCTATGAACAACGTTCATAATGGTTATCATTCATGTACTTGGAACACTTGCATATACTTGTTATCATGTATAAAGTTTGCTCGAATTTCCTCTGTCTTAGACTCTCTTAGATGAAGTAATTTACGGACTGATTTCTTGAAGAAACGTCTAATGAGTAATCTCTTCCTCTGGATTTTGAGAATGCATAGGACATTTAATATCTGAAATTCTTGAAAATAAATAATTCCGTTCAGAGTTCCTGAAATCTTCCAATGAAATGTTGGACCACAGAAGCTGTTGTTTTAATAGAGAAGATAAATTATTATTCACAACCTTAAGCCACTGTGTTCGTCATCTTGTATGTATAATATTTCTAAGAGGAACACAGAGGCCTGAGGTTGTGAATAATAAAACATTTTCTCTCATAAAACGACAGGATCCTGTGTTAAGACATTTGGGAATTTTTATCTGTTCAAATAATAGATACATAATGAGTTTTTATCAGACCAAATAACTTCTTGTCGGCAAATCCAATGCAACCGATACATTTCATGAACTCTCTCTGCTAACAACTTGCCCGTGTAACAGACCTATGATGAGGTAAAACAATTAGTTAACAGTAAATAACGATGTCGTAGGTCTGCTAGTTGGACAAGCTTAACAATTTCATGGGCCTTTTAATTTGTTTCAAACTGCGAAACCTTAGAGAAACCACTTGAGTTGTTGAACAGCGTATGCTGAAATGCGACGCTCCTTCTCGCCTGTTGAAATATGCATAGGCAAGAAGCGTCGCATTTCAGCATATTTACTTAAAATTATTTGTTCAAGTGGCTTCACTGGGTCATGAGGTTTGATACAACATACACTGCTTTTTTGGAAAACAAACAAACTGGCACAATTTCTGAACAACTCACTTGAATTGATGAATATTGGATCAAAACGATTTTAACTGTACGTTTCATGTATTTGAGATGAAATCAATACTATTCAAAAGCATAATTCATAGATTTCAGTGAATAAAGGCAAACCCGAAAAATCTTAGTTTTTTATGCCCCTGGAATAAAAGATTCGGGAGCATAAAGTTTTTGGCCTGTCCGTCTGTCTGTTTGTCTGTCTGTTTTCCAAAAAACTTTAACATTGGGCATAACTTTTGAATGGAAGCTGGTGATAGAGGTTTCATATTTCACATGTGTATTTACCAAAATTTTTGACCTCATGACCATAACCTTGACCTTTCACGTACTTCTCAAAAACTTTAACATTGGGCATAACTATTGAATGGTTATAGTGATAGGGCTTTCATATTGTACATGTGTATTCCTTGTGACAAGATCTTTCCATTGATACCAATATTACGCTGACCCTGACCTCTCACATACTTAACAGAAAATGGTGTTTATACTAACAAAGATGCCGCCGGGGGCATTCTCGTTTCACAAACACAGGCTTTATAATTTCTGGCATGCTAGCTATCAATAATGAAAGGTTTTGTGTTCAATTTTAAATAAACTTAATTTGTGAAATCATTTCATTGTTTTATTCTTTTTCTGCTGCACATTTATGTGGAATTTTACAATATGATTTTATTTTTGATGTTGCATAATTGAACTATACTAGCTGGGCATATGACGTTGGACCACTTTATCCGTTTTTTTTTTCAAATCAGTAAAAAAGTTATTGTTTTGAAATGTGACTATTTTTTTCTTTTTTGTACCTTTAAAGGTTGTCTGAAAAAAAAACACTTCTCTGCATCCGGCAAAAATCTTTTTAGAAAGGTTGTGGGCTAAAATCCTGGTACTGGCACTATCAGTATTCAATGTCAGTATGTCAGTTAGAGCGTGCATGGGTATCAGGTGAGCGTTGTGCCCCCTGGGGCTCTTGTTCTGCTTGAGTGGTTTTGCCTTTAAAAGCCAATATACATGTACTAAGAAATATGTTTGAATTTAATTTTGCTGTCACGAGGTGAGCTTCGTAATCTGTGATTACCTATGTTTTTTTCATTTCGTCGTCTCTTGATTTTTTTTATCCAATGTGAAAATCAATGAAGAAAATGTGAGTAGCGGAGTGGGTCCATAGCTTAATCAGAGAAACAAAGTGATATCCAACAGAACTAGGTCACAGCATCTACAGCAAAATACTGAAAAATCCCAATGACACGCGAATGGCCCAGACAAGGAAATCAAAACATCAAGCATTAAACATGAAAGGCTATACATAAACCAATGGGCAATTGGTGAAGACTTAGGATGGTCATCTGCCACGTTTGGTTATCAGGATTAACATTTTAAAAGTACTTATACTTATCTCAGTAGTTTGAAATTATCCAATGGATTAAAAAATGTGAGCGAAAAATGTTTGTTTGAAACATTTGTCGCATCAAAAACCCCAAGAATCTGAAATCTGAATCATATACTAATATTATAACGTAATGTAAGTAAATGGTTTCTAGCAAATATAACGTCTGAGCAATTAGAGAAGAGGGGATTGGGTAAAGTCAATTTTCATAAGAAACTTGGTTATATCCCGATATATATGCACAGCCAATGTAATTTTTGGTTATATCCCGATATATATGCACAGCCAATGTAATTCCCTGAGATGTTACTATTGAAAGGAACGTGCTGCAATTCGTGTATTAACACTCGTGACGTCACAATGCATAAGATCTAAAGAAGCATGCCGCGACGGCTGTTCTAACCTGCAGACTGAGCCCGCGGTGACCTGAATCTTAACGTCACTCTTTTACCTAGAAAACGCGATTTCAGAAAACTAGAATGAAATAGACAGCTATGGTGCATATATATAGAAAAAATGTCATAATTTGTGTTTTGTTACGGGTATACAACACACAGCAAGTGCATTTATCGCATGAAATGCGCTAACGCGCATTACATGTACGATAAATGCACTTGCTGTGTGTTGTATACCCGTAACAAAACACAAATTAAGACACTTATTCTCTATATAAAAGAATATTCATTTAAATTACACAGACTGTTATACGCATGCCATAGAATTTTTTAGATCCATTTACAATTGACCCTTCCGAACGCGGGAAAAATTTGAGAAATTCCATGACGTCACAATGCACTTTCGATGTTTGACCGAGGTTCGAAGCTTGTTTGTCCGAGGTAAACACATGGGAAAAGCATTGTGACGTCACGAAATTTTGCATTCTTTTCCCGCAATCGGAAGGGTCAATTAGAATCTGTGTTACAAGACGCCGCTGCGTTTAACTATCTTGTTTGTGATGTCCCCTTACAGTGAGAAGTTTTATGTTTATACCACAATTGTGTGTCTATGGAGACCTCTGTGTATCCGGGTATTGGGAGGGTTGTGAGCACGTAATTCAGATAATTACATCATTTGCTTATAGCAGATAGCCGTCAAAAGATGGCGACGGGTGCACATTGGTCTCCTTCCTTTTATGTGTTGTCATTAATGTTTAATGTTTCTGTACGTCTGTTACGATTGTTTTGTATGATGTTCTAGTGAATATTGTCTCTTTTTGTGATTTGGAGTTTGTATGATGTCATTTTTGTGTCACTTTCTTGTGGGTTTGTTTCGCTGGGTGAATGCAGGGTGGTCATGCTGGAGATCATTCCCTTTTCTTTATATGTTTTGAATAAGGAAAAACATGTAAAAAACTACAAGAACTTCATACAAATGTATGGATATTGAGGATGCTAATATACATCATAACAACTAACACAACAGTACTCTAGATTCCAAACAGAATTAATTACTAAGTTGAAAACACATACAAGAGCATATTAAACATCTTTATTTGATACCAATTTCAACTTTCCAAGGTTTGTAACGGCGAAGATGGAACTCATCTTTGTACAGAGTAAAGTAACGTAACGTCATATGACATCAGATCATGCTTCATGTTGACCTCTTGATGATAAAAAATACCATACATGAAGATTCTATAATTTTTATGAATAATTTTCAATTGATTCTAACTTAAACGGTCAAAATACTTTAATTATCAAGTGAATAATGATCATTTTTCCTAAAAATGGCGGCCTTCTTAAAAATAGCTGTAATTCTAATTTTTCGAGGCGGGTCCATAGCTAATATTGTAAAGAATGGTCTAAAGAATAATTGTGCCAAGTTTCATGCTTTCCTAAAACTTTGCACAATTCATCTATTTATTTGCACGTATCAGCGGACTATATCAATACTATGAGAAGGATGTTATGCTTTGATTTTTTTTCAGTACAC
Organism: Pinctada fucata; assembly: GCA_028142955.1. Taxonomy (NCBI): domain Eukaryota; kingdom Metazoa; phylum Mollusca; class Bivalvia; order Pterioida; family Pteriidae; genus Pinctada; species Pinctada fucata. Next base: position 62,600,960 of record AP027103.1, on the reverse strand, counting down.
GTTTCAAGACCTGTTGAATTTGGTACAAGCCAGTGAGATAGAAATAAAGACTGCACTAGACAAGCTCCAAGCTTGTCACATAGAAGGTATACTAAGGAAAGAAATCAAGTATAAATGTCCCCATACGCCCATAATCTTTGCAACAAGTACATAAATTGTCTCATTAAGTTATTCTACAATGCAAGACATTAATTGATAAGAAATAACATCTCCCCTTTCTCTCTCCCCAAAATATATTTTAAGAGAATTTTTTTGAAAATGAGGATGAAACACAACTCATCAGAACTTAGTACATATTTTGCTTAACCTTGAGGAGTTGCACTAACAATAGTGCATCGTTACTATGATTAATATAACAACATCATTGTAGAAAGTTTCATTTTCTTTTAATTTATCCAATAATTAAAAAAAGCCCACAGAAATGTAAAAATCAATAATCAGATAAGAAAAATAAAGACATACTGCCCCAGTAGATTGAACTTTCAACTGCATGCATAACTTTATAATACTCCTTCCAAAAATGGTGGGAGAACTTAAGTTTCCAGACATGTAAAGTAAAAGGAAAACCATTACAAAAAATCAATTCATTTCTTGGATATACACAGTGCTCCAAGTGCGACTAAATTGGTCGCATTTGCGACTGAAAATTTGGTTTTGCGATCTTAATTTAAATGAACTCGCAAAATTGCGACCATTAAAAAAATTGGGCGCCGAGTTGAACAAATTTTGTACTGATGTATATGAATTAAATTTTAACCGCAATACACTGTGCGGGTACCGATACGTATTACGCCAAAAGAAAATGAATGAATAAATAAATACATCGCTGAGGAGAGACTACGAGCGGGTAACTGGTTTTTTGGTCGGTAAAAACTACTCAGTCATATTCAGCTGCCAGCTAACCTTCCATCTTCTAGACTTAACGACTGTCTAACCTACTTAGACATTATAATTATAATGTTGAAATAGGAATGTTTGTAAGTTTTAAATTAGAACCTTTTTTTCTCAGAAATGCACGTTCAGCAGTTCTTCGATTACAATTTTACGATAATTAAAACAAATCTTTCAGATGCACATGAATAACAGATTTGCGTCGGTGAAGATAAAATCTGTTTATAAAATCGATAAAGTATAGCTAACAGAGGCAGACTACTGACACATGTACGTACAGTGGCGGATTCAGGGGGTGCAGAGGGGGCGTCCGCCCCCCCGGCACTGACACAAAATTTTCCAAAAACAGGTATATTTTGGCCCATTTTTAGTCAAAATCGGCAAAATTCGCCCCTTGACCCCGACAAAGGGGGCGATGGATCCGCCACTGACGTAGTCGTACACTAATAAACAATATCTACCCCGGTAACGTACCCCGGCAATGTCTAGCCTTGCACAATGCTTTAATTCAGTTGTTTTCAAGACAAAGTACAATGAATGGCTCCATACACGTATACACCACAGGCGCCAGATTCCTAGAAAACCACTTCTTAAATTCCTGTCTCTAGGAATCTGGTGCCTGTGGTATACACTTAAGAATGTCTGATTTGAAAGTACATGTAAGACTTTCGTTACACACAATTTTCTTTCTTCATTTTAAAACTTCTTTTGTTACTTGCGAAAGATAGCTAGCGCGCAAGTCCTGCCGATGCAGGGATAAAATTGATTACGTCAAAGTGTTTTCTAGCGAGGCTTCCCCTTTATACTGTAGACTTCAAAAGTTTGTTGTTTATGAGAAAATACAGGTTTTTGTTTCTGGAAAGTCAAACATACACATATAGCGACCAAAAATTTGCTTTTTGCGACCAAATTTTGAAGATGGCAACCAAAATTTAAACAAGGTCGCTTTTTGGCAACCAAATCTTGAATGCTACTTGGAGCACTGATACATGTAGCGTAAAGACCCAGAAATACAGGTCAAGTTAGAATACGGTCACTTCGGTCAATAACTTGTACATGCAGAGTTATATGAAACTTGATAAAATTAGGGGGAGGAAAGTCCATGAATTTCATTAACAGAAGTATGTCCCTTTGAAACTTAATCCAGATTTCGAAATAAAATGTTGTAAGAATTTATGAAGAAGTGGGGATATCCTTTGTCCATCAATCAACATGTTTTCATATTCTTACAATCTGGGTTTATCTAAAATACATGTACTTGTATATGGTTAAATCACTGATATTTCAGGGCATTGGAGAGTATTAGACTTTGATTTTCTCTCACAAGTTTTGAATCACATTATGCGTTTATGTGAGGAAAATGATTGGCTGACATCAGGAATACCTCTGGAGGATTGTTGTCAAACACTAGAAGAACTTTTTCCCAGGTATGTTTACTTCCTTGAACTGCATTTGAACAGTGCTCATAGATAGAAAAAAAAACATTTTTCTGTGTCACTGAGCTAGGTAAAATGTGAGGTTGTTTTGTATCCCATTGCCTGAACTGAAAACTAAAACATATTATCATAACTACTCAACAAGTATGACTTTCATTTGTATCGGTATTGTGATGTCATTATTTCAACGGCAAACCAAGGTGGTGACCAGGACTCTGATGTTTGAAATACCTTCTTATTTCAGAAATCACTTTCATATTTTAGTCACCAAGCCTTTTGCCATAACTGTAATCTTAATTAAACAAAACAAAAAAAAGTATCATTTATACTACTATCTATTCTTATTTATTGTCATGCCTAGCTTGGCACTTTATCTTACAATAAAAAAATTATACAAAGCTGAGCTGAGCTATTGACATATTTGTTGTAAGGCCTAGTATTGTTATCAATAAATTTTATAAATTTATGATATGTTTCTGTAAGATCGGTACTGGAGCATGTTGTCCATTGCTATGGTGACAGTATCAAACCTGCTAATAAGACCGACGAAGAGGAAGAACAAATGGAAATAGGTATGTACATGTATAAGATATTAGATTGTTATTTATAGGTGGACAGAATATCATAAACTCAAAAATATGAATTCTCTTTGAATCACCTTCATCACTTCTAGATTTGTAACAACATTATGTTATATAGAATCACCCATCGTTATGTTGTAGATACAAAGTTTTATAACCTGAACGAGGATAAAATATGCCGATTTTTTGCTGAGCTTGTCCTACGTCACGCTGGAAAGGTATGTAACAATTTACCATGATCACCAAGAAACTTTGGTAATTTTTCTCTAATATTTATCAGATTTCCGTTATTTTTACTCCTGATTGTATTATTATACGTTCTGTATTTTATTATAGTTTAGTCTTCATTTAAGTGATTTCTGGTATTCTCACTGAGAAAATAATCACTGAAGAAAACAGTCTTATCATAGCAATTGTTTATATGGGATTTTCTTCATCTGATTGAATTTAATCTTTTAAAAAAAGCATCGACCATCAAAGAAAGCCTGTTGATAAAGTTTTGAAGTCTTTGCAAATTAAAGTTTTTACAAGATGAGTAGATAATGTTTTATAGATTAGATACATAAAGCCTTCTGATTTGAGTTTGGAACATTTTGTTTTAAAAATTCAGTTTGATTATGGAATGTATATTGGACTGATGTACTATTTTTTGGTTTTTAGTTCAATTTTCAGGAGTTTTTGAAAGTATGGGAACAGACAGTCCCATCAGAAATGAAGACAAGTTTACATCAGTTAGAGGTAAGCAACAATTTAAGGTCTGAATACTAATTAAACATCAGTAGAACCTGAAACATTGTTGTAAAGCACAATGCCTCTGTCTGCATCTACGAGGGCTGATTGATTTGTTTTGAGCCTCGTGTTGAAGGAGATCACAGGATGCTCTTTCCAAGTCCTGCTATTCTCTTATTATATGAGGCCATGTACCCAAGGACTGGCCTCATTTCGTCAATTTAAATCGATAAGGTCACTAAACACTCTGAAGTTAACAAAGTTGCTTTTGCAAAATGCACAAAATTTTGGTGAAAGGGCAGTGATCCAATATATGCATAAAAAAGGTTTAACACCTAAGGATATCCATAGTGATATGGTAACAACACTAGGGAAAGATGCCCCTTCATATGCTACATTGAAAAGGTGGGCGGCGGAATTTAAGCGCAGCAGACAGAGCCTTGAGGATGAACCCCGTCCTGGAAGGCCTGTCACTGTTGCAACTCCAGAAATGATTGTTATGACTGACAGACGAGTTACAGAAAGATATATAGCCAGTACAGTTGTCATTTCACAGGAAAGAGTACATTCCATTCTGACTGAAGATCTTGAAATGAGAAAGCTTTCGGCCCGTTGGGTACCAAGACTTCTGACAGTTGATCAGAAGCATACCAGGCGCACTTTATTGCGTGCTAATCTTAACCTTTTTGAGGGAGATCCTGTCAATTTTTTTTAAAGAATTGTCACTATGGATGAAACTTGGGTCCATCATTTTACCCCAGACAGAGCCAAACAACAGTCATATGGTGGAAGCACCCTGGCTCACCCTAGCCAAAGAAGGCAAAGACGGCTCCTTCAGCTGGAAGGTTATGGCCTTAGTTTTCTGGGATGCAGAAGGTATTCTGCAGATAGATTATCTCCAAAAAGAACAAACAATCAATGGCACATGCTATGCTTTGCTTCCGACACAGTTACTGGAAAATATTAAACTTAAGCGCCGCGGAAAGTTCACTAGAGGTGTGTTGTTCCATCAGGACAATGATCCTGTTCACAAGTCTGTCACTTTCATGGCTGCCATTCATGATTGTGGCTTTAATTTGATTGAGCATCCACCTTATTCACCTGATCTTGCTCCATCAGACTTTCATCTATTCCCAAAACTGAAAGCAGCTATTTCTGGCACCCACTTTCAGTCAGATGATGACATCATACTTGCAGTGGATGGCTTTCTGAACAGTCAAGATAAGGAGTTCTTTAAAAGTGGTATTAAGGGCCTTAATCACTGGTGGCAAAATTGTATAGATACTGAAGGGGGATTATTTAGAAAAATTATGCAAAATATCCTTCAATACGAGGTTCACAACATATCAATCAGCCTTCGTACATATATCTTTTTAATGTAGTTTAATTTAAAGTCAAAGGTAAAAAACAAACTGTATTTAATAAAAGTACTATGAAATGTAAGTTTCATGTTTCAAAATATGAAAGCCTAGCTTTCATCCATCATTTAATATACATGTATGCACAAATGTTGAAGTTTTTTAAAAGATATGTCTTATGTACATGTACAATAGTCAAGTCCAAAAAAAAAATTAAAGATAGTCCTTTTTTCAGGAAGTCGTGCTCTTAAGATGCTCTGCTCAAAAGAAAATAAAATTATGTGTATAGAAAAGTTTTACAGAAGTAATTTATATGCTAAGGTTTGGATCACCAGGCATAAATTTTTCCATGACCAAATGTTTTTGCACACACCAATGCAATCGCAAAATACAATGTATGACAAAGAGTTCTTAAATATATTTCTATTCCATATTTTCCAAATTATGTCCCCCCCCCCCCCCCCCCCCCCCCCCCAACGGGGAGGAGACATATTGGTTTTGCCTTCGTCGTCTGTCCGTCTGTCACACATCGTGTCCGGGCTATATCACCTGAACCGTTTGCCTGATCACTTTCATATTTTAGTATGTTGTTGCTTATGACCCGAAGGTTTCACATCACCTTGACCCAAGGTCATGTGACCAAGGTCAAGGTCACTTTTTTTTTTTTTTTTTAGTGCATTTTGAATGAAATTATGCATACATTCCTGTCCGGGCTAGATCTCTTGAACCGTTTGCCGGATCACTTTCACCCGAAGGTTTCACATCACTTGACCCAAGGTCATGTGACCAAGGTCAAGGTCACTTAGTGCATTTTTAAAGAAATTATGAATACATTCCTGTCCGAGCTATATCTCTTGAACCATTTGCCGGATCACTTTCATATTTTAGTATGTTGTTACTTATGACCTAAAGATTTCACATCACCTTGACCCAAGTTCATGTGACCAAGGTCAAGGTCATGTAGTACAATTTTAATGAAATTGTACATGCATTGCTGTTCGGGCTAGATCTCTTGAACCGTTTGCACGATCGCTTTATATTTTAGTATGTTTTTGCTTATGACCCGAAGGTTTCACATTATGTTGACTCAAGATCATGTGACCAAGGTCAAGGTCAATTAGTATACATGTATTTTAAATGAAATTGTATTTGTTATGTGTATTACGTCCAGGCTTAATCTTTTGAACTGTGATCGGATCATTTCATATTTTAGTATGATGGTGCTGATGACCCAAAGGTTTCACACCACCTTGATCCAAGGTCATATTACTAAGGTCAAGGTTAAATATTACATTTTTTAATGAAATTGTAAATACTATTTAGTCTGGGCTATATCCGTGGAATCGTATACTGGATTACTCTGATACTTTAGAATGCTGTTGCTCAGGATTGGAAGGTTTCTTATCATCTTGACCCAAGGTCATGTGCCCAAGGTCAAGATCATTGTGTTCTTTTTAATGAAATTGTACGTACTAATCTTGTCTGGGCTATATCTCCTGAACCCTTCTTACAATTGTTTTCATATTTTGATACGTTGTTTCTAAGGACTAAATGTTTCTTATAACATTGTCCCAAGGTCACATGATTGAGGTCACTTCTTACTTTGGTAATGAAATTGTATATGCTAATCATGTCCAGGCTGAAATTGTTATGCTTATCATGTTTAGGCTTTATATTTTGAATCATGTATCCAATCACTAATTCAGTTTTTTGTTGCTCATGATCCATACGATGTATTTTTCAGATCACCAATATCCAAGGTCATGTGACCAAAGTCAATTTCACTAAATTTGCTCATAATGAAATTGTATATGCTAATCATGTTTGGGCTTTACCTCAAACAATACAATGAATCACTTTCATGTTTTAGTATGATGTTGCCCATGACTCAAAGGTTTCACATCATCTTGGCCCAAGGTCAAAGTAACTTAGAGGGAGGGGGAGACATCTGTTTTTTTCTGAAAAACATTTGATTTAATTGAAGAAATAGATATTTGTAACATCATATTCAATTATGGAATTGCGACCAGTTTTCTGAAATAGACAGTAGGGAATATTTTCCGTCATATAAGACAAATTTATATAATTTTTTACAAGGAATTGGGGCAGATTTGGACATTAAATAGCAGTCTTTCCCATTTTCATTTTCTCAACTAATTGCCAAACTTTGAATACATGTACATATAAATGTATTATTTCCTTTGTTTACTTTACAGGGTATGGCATTAATTGACAGAAATTGTAAACCAGAAGTAATTTGGTACTTCCCATCAGAAAATTTACCTGAGGATGTTGGAGAAAGGTATTCTTCAGTTTCTCTTTTTCTCCATACCTCTCACCTGTTCTTTAAAAGAATGTTAAATGATCTTGCTTGAAGTCACATGGAAAGTTTATTTTTATCTGTACTAAAATCAGTAGCATTTGTGTTTCAATAAAAATGAAATATAAATACTGACAGAGAATCAGGTCTGCATTCTTCACATTCACCCATAGCATCAAAATTTATCATGTGGAAGAAGATGGAGATTATGTATGAATAATCCCTGACATTTTGGTCTTATTTTCCCAAAATCTCCAATTTTGGTCATGACAAAGAAAATTGGAATGGGGATACCTTGAATTTATGTATATATACATTTGTCCGTATGAACACCAGGTACCATAGTAATAAAACAACGCTGCTTATATTCTTGTAGGTTCAATTTCCTGTTCAAGACACGAGAGAAATGGACTCTAGAGGAAATAAAGCCTTACATAAGGTCAGATACTTACGTCATACCTACATATACTATATATATACTATATACTTTCTCTATTTGTATTTTACTGGGTTTTTTCTGTCTCTTACATTTCTGCCATTCATACTTTCTTATACATGTACATGTGTATATTGTATAACTCTGGCAAGATAGGCAGGAAATCCTGCATTGTGATTGGCTTATAACAGTTAGATGAAGATGTGATATACAAGTATCTTTTACCGGGTGCCAGGCTTTTATGACATTTAATAATACCTTCCTTGTTGACGTCATTGTGCAATCTACAATGACATCATATCCTTTATGAATATTTTAAAAATAGGCCATCCATGGGATAAATTCATTACATAGTCATCTAGTGGCATAGTATGGGTTGATACCAGAACACTAGGTTTTATACCAGGTGAGGCAAACCAGTTCACTAGATGACTTGGTAACTAATAATGCATGAGTAGATATGTTTGCTATCTTAGCAACAATAGTAAGTGGCCAGCTGTTATTCTCTCTGTCAGCACTTGTAGTATCACCCACCCTAACCGATACTAACTTTCGTGTGATCCCTATCACTGTATTAATTGTATATTGCAGTGATTTGACCACAGAGAAAATGGACGTAGGAGCACTACTGACAAAGTATGCTAGAGCATCGTTACAGAATGGAATCAAAGTCTTCAACTCAAGGAAGCCTGTTACATGAATATAAGATAATAAATTTTTGAAAAAAAATTGCTTTTGTTTGTTCTTGGCAGGCACAACGTAATCCTTATTAATTTTGAGGTCATCAGATGAAACTTGGCATACGGAACTTATTTGTCTCTACATGATTACTCAAGAAATGACACAGTTTGATTATTAGGACACCCATGCAACTAGTAGTCAAAGGTCAAGGTCAATCTAGACTAACTAGGATCTGGCAGTGCAATCAATGTTATAAACCATGACATCTTGACCAAAGGAACGCTGCTTCATTCTTTTTGCATTTTACTTAATCTATTGTCTAGTTGTGCACCAGACATTTAGTTTCTGCCATAGACACCCAGTGTGTAGTCATTTTCTCCTATATAACACTATGTAATCTTGTGCCCTCATCTCCTCCAAAACCATTAGAGATAGAAAGTGAATTCTTTTTGCTTTGTACTTGATCTATGGTTTTGTTATGCACCAGACATTTGGTTTCTGTCCTAGACCCCCAAGGTCTTGGAAAAATAGTTATGATAATTTTCTCATACATGTATTTATTTCTATTTCATTTTGAGAACACCCATTCTCACCACAAATTCAATTGATAGAGAATTATTATTTTTAGTCTTGACAGAGTTGAGTGAGCTTATGCCATATCCCTGTGCGTCCCCAAGACTCCCCATCCGTCCTCATCCGGTTTATAAGAAAATTGGCATAGCTCAGTATTGATCAAAGTACTGATACTACATTGACCAAACTTGCACAAGTTACTCATCCTGGGATGCTGAAGTGAACTTACACATCAGATGCTGCATCTGACCTATATTTTTAGCTCGCCGGGACGAAAATTTTTCAAAAAGTTTAACTTTGGCTATATCTCTTGAACTATCAGGGGTAGGTCTTTGATAGTTCACATGTAGATACCTTGTGACAAGACCTTTCATTTGAGACCATGACCTTTGTGACCTAGTGACCTTGACCTTGGACTTTGATGTACTTTTCAAAAACGTTAACCTGGGCTATATTTCTTTAACTATAAGGGGTAGGGCAATGATATTTCACATGTAAAATTTAAACTTTATTTTACAACGTTTGACAAACAAGTTACACAACATATATTAATGTCTCACGTTGGCTCAGATGTTGGCGTGAGGGGGTCCAAGTAGCAGGAGGAAACCGGAGTACCAGGAGAAAAACCTCCTACTGAGGCCTGGGTCGGGGACCACCTACCCTCCCACATAAGACCCTTCGCCTAATCTTGGATTCGAACCCGGGACCTTAGAGGTGAGAAGCGAGCGCGCTACCACTCCGCTAACCCGGCCGATGATTTCGCATGTAGATACCTTGTGACGAGACCTTTCATTTGAGACCATGACCTCTTGACCTTTGACTTTGACATTCTTTTCAAAAACTTAAACCTGGGCTATATTTCTTGAACTATAAGGGGTAGGGCTTTGATATTTCATTTGTAGATACCTTGTGACGAGACTTTTCATTTGAGACCATGACCTTTGAACTAGTGACCTTGAACTTTGACCGACTTTTCAAAAAGTTTAACTATGGCTATGTCTCTTGAACTATAAGGGGTAGGGCTTTGATATTTCACATGTAGATACCTTGTGACAAGACCTTTCATTTGAGACCAAGACCTTTGACCCAGTGACCTTGACCTTGGACTTTGACCTTAACCATTTACTTACTTTTTGATTACTCATACTTTGGCAATATCTTTAGCTCTCCAAGACTAACATTAGATGCATAGAATTCTCATGACAATACTTTTTGTATTTTGGAAGTTATTTGAATTTTTACAAAAACCTGCTACGGCGAGCTATTTAATCTTTGCGCGACTTGGTCAAGAAGTAGCTCAGTATCTGACAAAGTAATCAAACGTGCCACTATTCTTTTATTTGGGTCAAAAGTGATTGTATTGTTTACCATTTGGAAAACAACATTTCACACCCTAGGGCCTTACTCGAGTACTTTATGACCTACAGTTATGCCCTTCAAACAGGCTGATCATGACAAAGGGGAAGTCCTGTTAATTTGGGTCAAAAAAGAATATACCCGTTCCATAGCTCCATTAATTTTTAGCTCACCTGAGCCAAAGGCTCTAGTGAGCTATTGTCATAGCGATCCGTCCGTCGTCTGTCGTGTGTCGTCTGTCGTGTGTCGTCTGTCGTGTGTCGTCTGTCGTCTGTCTGTCGTAAACTTTTCACATTTTCAACTTCTTCTCAAGAATGGCTAAAGGGATTTTGATGAAACTTGGTAGGTATAAAGTACTTATGGTCCCCTACAAGTGTTGTTGTTTTTCGTCTGGATCCCTCAACAGGTGGCGCCACCACAGGCAAAAGTAGGTCACGGGGGGTACCCTCCTTTGACAAACTTCTTCTTCAGAACGGAAGCACGTATCGACAAACCAAAGCATCAGGATGATCTAGAGAGATGTCTTAAGAAGTGTTGTTATTTTTGGTTCCACTCCGAACTCAAATTTTTGACGCTTTTTTGACGTCTCTTCGGACTTAGTCAGAAATGCTAATTTTTGCACTATTTCTTTAAATAACTCAATAAGTGTATGATTTTACACACTCATTTACTGCATATTTATCATATCTAACTTAATCATTGCTTTGATATGAATTTTATGCTTAAATTTTATTTTTTTGATTTTTTATGAATTTTTTTCTTATGTAAAAAGGAAGGGGGGGGGGGTGATTTTCATACATTTTCTGCTTCTTTTCTATAACCACTCTTCAGATTGTCATGACATTTTGTAGATATGAGGTACTCATGCATGGTACCCTTCAAGTGAAAGAATTTTGTCAAGATATCCACTTTTGGATTTTTAAGGAATATTTTTTAAGATTGTACATAGGTATAGTGTATGTTTTCCATGCCCAATGGACCCATGGGGAGTGGCTCCAAACCCCGGCGGGACCCCAACAAAAATTTTTCTTCCCATTCATTTTTTATGAATTTTTTTCTTATGTAAAAAGGAAGGGGGGGGGGGGGTGATTTTCATACATTTTCTGCTTCTTTTCTATAGCCACTCTTCAGATTGTCATGACAATTTGTAGGTATGAGGTTCTCATGCATGGTACCCTACAAGTGAAAGAATTTTGTCAAGATATCCACTTTTGGATTTTTAAGGAATATTTTTTAAGATTGTACATTGGTATAATGTATGTTTTCCATGCCAAATGGACCCATGGGGAGTAGCTTCAAACCCCGGCGGGACCCCAACAATTTTTTTTCCCTTTTTCAGTTTTTTTTCTCTTTTTATTTTTATATTTATCGCTAGAAATGAAACTGTGAAAGAATTTTGTCAAAATATCAACTTTTAGATTTTTAATGATTTTTTAAATAAGACAAGCTATAGCTAGTTTGGCTTTGTGTACTTATTTTCATACTTCGAATTAACTTGGCCACATACGCTATCAAATATACTCTGAATTTATTTTTAAGATGTTGACTTTTTGTGTCGCCTGCGAAGCACAGCGACACTTAGGGATCACTTTGTCCGTTGTTCGTCTGTCCGTCCATCCGTCCCTCCGTCTGTCTGTCACACTTGGGTGTCACACCCCATAACTTTTGATTGGTAAGTGATAGGGCTTTGATATTTCACATGTGTATTCCTTGTGACAAGACCTTTATACACATATCATAATTTTTGACCTTGTGACCTTGACCTAGATATTTGACCTACTTTTCTAAAAATCTAATATTGGCTATATCTCTTGATTGATTAGTGATAGGACTTTGATATTTCACATGTGTATTCCTTGTGATTAGACCTTTCTACACATAAAATGTTTGACCTTGTGACCTTGATCTAGATATTTGACCTACTTTTCTAAAAATCTAATATTGGCTATATCTCTTGATTGGCAAGTGATAGGGCTTTGATATTTCACATGTGTAATCTTTGTGACAAGACCTTTCTACGCAAACCATATTTTTTGACCTTGTGACCTTGACCTAGATATTTGACCTACTTTTCAAAAAATCTAAGATTGGCTATATCTTTTGATTGGTTAGTGATAGGGCTTTGATATTTCACATGTGTATTTCTTGTGACAAGCCCTTTTTTCACATACTATATTTTTTAACCTTATGACCTTGACCTAGATATTTGACCTACTTTTTAAAAAAACCAAGATTGGCTATATCTATTGATTGGCAAGTGATAGGGCTTTGATATTTCTCTTGTGTATTCCTTTTGACAATACCTTTCTACACATACCATAATGTTGACCTCATGACCTTGACCTAGATATTTGACCTACTTTTCAAAAAAATTAAGATTTGCTATATCTTTTGATTGGTAAGTGATAGAGCTTTGATATTTCATATGTGTATTCCTTCTTGTGACAAGGCCTTTCTACACATATCATAACTTTTGACCTCATGACCAAGACCTAGATATTTGACCTACTTTTCAAAAAATCTTAGATTGGCTATTTCTTTTGATTGCTGAGTGATAGGCTTTGATATTTCACATGTGCATTCCATGTGACAAGACCTTTCTTCACATACCATCATTTTTAGCTCACCTCGACGAAGTTGAGTGAGCTTATGCTGTAACCCCACGCGTCCGCGTCCGGTTAAGAAGTTTGGGGTAGCTCAGTATCTGACAAAGTACTAATGCTACAGTAACCAAACTGGCACAAGTGATTCATCTTTGGATGCTGAGGTGAACCCATGCATCGTATGCAGCATCTGACCTACATTTTCCGCTTGAGTGACTTGGTTAAGAAGTTTGCGGTAGCTCAGTATCTGACAAAGTACTGATGCTACAGTAACCAAACTTGCACAAGTGATTCATCTTTGGATGCTGAGGTGAACCCATGCATCGGATGCAGCATCTGACCTACATTTTCCGCTTGAGTGATTTGGATAAGAAGTTTTGGGTAGCTCAGTATCTGACAAAGTACTAATGCTACAGTAACCAGACTTGCACAAGTGATTCATCTTTGGATGCCGAGATGGACCCATGCATCGGATGCAGCATCTGACCTACTTTTTCCATTTGAGTGATTTCGCTTTTAAAAGCCAATATTGAGCAGAGTATAAGTGCTACATGTACCAAACTTGCATATTGGATGTATCTTTGATCAAACTTTCATAAAATGACCTTGACCTACTTTTTCCGCTTGAGTGATTTTGCCTTTAAAAGCCAATATTGAGCAAAGTATAAGTGCTAGATGTTCCAAACTTGCATATTAGATGTATCTTTGATCAAACTTTCATAAAATGACCTTGACCTTCTTTTTCCGCTTGAGTGATTTTGCCTTTAAAAGCCAATATTGAGCAAAGTATAAGTGATACATATACCAAACTTGCATATTGGATGTATCTTTGATCAATCTTTCATAAAATGACCTTGACCTACTTTTTCCGCTTGAGTGATTTTGCTCTATAAAGCCAATATTGAGCAAAGTATAACTGCTACATGTACCAAACTTGCATATTGGATGTATCTTTGATCAAGTTTTCATAAAATGACCTTGACCTGCTTTTTCTGCTTGAGTGGTTTTGCCTTTAAAAGCCAATATACATGTACTTGATTATTTTCTCTGTCTTATTTCTGTATCTATGGTAAACATAGCCGCCATATATCTTGTGTTACAGATTTGATTGGTTCAATACCTCCTTGCCCCTTTAGTAGGGGTAACTACAGGAAATAAAAAGGTGCACACTAAAAATTTTGACTGACTTGAAATGCCTGGAAGTCTGTAAAATTGGTCTTTTTTGATTGCGAATCTTTGGCACGCATAAAAATGTAAAGAAAAAGGGGGGGATCATGCATGTCCTTTTTTCGCAAATTTCACTTTTTTTAACGAAAATGTTCCGAATTTTGCATATTTTCAAACCTATCTGTAGATTGCATAAAAGACAAGATCAAGTTCGAAGTTAAATTTATCACGACTGTTGATTCAATATGCTAAAAATACATTTCCAAGGGCCGCATTTCAGCATATTTACCGAAAATAATTTGTCCAAGTGGCTTCACTGGGTCATGAGGTTTGATACACCGTACACTGCTGTTTGGAAAATAAATTGGCTCAATTTCTGCACAACTCACTTGAATTAATATTGTCCGCTAACAACTTGTCTGTGTTAATTGGATTAACACGATTTTGACTGTACGTTACATGTATTAAGATGAAATCAGTACTATTCAAAAGCTCTCATTCATAGATTTCTGTATAATTTAATATGAATAAAGGCAAAACTGAAAAGTCTTTGTTTTTTATGCTTCCGGAATCAAAGATACGGGGGCATATAGTTTTTGGCCTGTCCGTCTGTCTGTTTGTCCGAAAAACTTTACATTGGGCATAACTTTTGAATGGAAGGTGATAGAGCTTTCATATTTCACATGTGTATTCCTTGTGACAATACCTTTCCATTGATACCAAAATTTTTGACCTCGTGACCTTGACCTTTGACCTACTTTTCAAAAACTTTAACATTGGGCATAACTTTTGAATGGTTAGTGATAGGGCTTTCATATTGTACATGTGTATTCTTTGTGACAAGATCTTTCCATTGATACCAACATTACTCTGACCCTGACCTCTCACATACTTAGAAAATGGTGTTTATACCAACAAAGATGCCACTGCGGGGCATTCGTGTTTCACAAACACAGGCTTTATTATTTTCTGGCATACTAGCTATTAATAATGAAAGGTTTGGTGTTCAATTTTAAATAAACTTAATTTATGAAATCATTTCATTGTTTTATTCTGTTTCTGTTGCACATTAATGTGGAATTTTACAAAATGATTTTATTTTTGATGTTGCAAACTATACTAGCTGGGCATATGACTTTGGATCGCATAATCCATCTTTTCAAATCAGTAAAAAAGTTGTTGTTTTGAAATGTGACTATTTTCTCTTGTTTGTACTTTTAAAGGTTGTCTGAAAAAAAAACTTGTCTGCATCCGGCAAAAATCTTGTTAGAAAGGTTGTGGGCTAAAATCCTGGTAGTGGCACTATCAGTATTCAATGTCAGTATGTCAATTAGAGCGTGCATGGGTATCAGGTGAGCGTTGTGCCCCCTGGGGCTCTTGTTTATGAATTTTTTTCCTTATGTAAAAAAGGAAGGGGGGGGGTGATTTAAATACATTTTCAGCTTCTTTTCCAGAACCACTTGGCAGATTTAAATGAAACTTGGTAGGTATGAAGTACTAATGGTCCCCTACAAGTGTTGTTGTTTTTCGTCCGGATCCCTCAATAGGTGGCGCCACCAGAGGCAAAAGTAGGTCCCAGAGGGTACCCTCCTTTGACAAACTTCTTCTTCAGAACTGAAGCATTTTTCGACAAACCGAAAGCATCTGGATGATCTAGAGAGATGTCTTAAGAAGTGTTGTTATTTTTGGTTCCACTCCGAAATCAAATTTTTGACGCGTTTTTGACGTCTTTTTGGACTTTGTCAGAAATGCACATTTTTGCACTATTTCTTTCAATAACTCAATATTAAATGTATGATTTAATGCAATCATTTTCTGTATATTTATCATTTTTATGTTACTTAAAGATTTGATATGTATTTTATGTTAAAATTTTATTTTTTTGATTTTTTATGAATTTTTTCCTTATGTAAAAAAGGAAGGGGGGGGGGGTGATTTTAATACATTTTCAGCTTCTTTTCCAGAACCACTTGGCAGATTTTAATGAAACTTGGTAGGTACGAAGTACTATTGGTCCCCTACAAGTGTTGTTGTTTTTCGTCCGGATCCCTCAATAGGTGGCGCCACCAGAGGGAAAATTAGGTCCAAGAGGGTACCCTCCTTTGACAAACTTCTTCTTCAGAACCGAATTATTTATCGACAAACCGAAAGCATCTTGATGATCTAGAGAGATGTTTTAAGAAGTGTTGTTATTTTTGGATCCACTCTGAAGTCAAATTTTTGACGTGTTTTTGACGTCTTTTTGGACTTGGTCAGAAATGCACATTTTTGCACTTTTTCTTTCAATTACTCAATAAATGTATTATTTTATGCAATCATTTTCTGTATTTTTATTATTTTTATATTACTTAATGCTTTGATATGTATTTTATGCTAAAATTTTATTTTTTTGATTTTTTATGAATTTTTAGCTCACCTCGACGAAGTTGAGTGAGCTTATGCTATAACCCCACGCGTCCGCGTCCGCATCCGTGTCCGCGTCCGGTTAAGAAGTTTGGGGTAGCTCAGTATCTGACAAAGTACTAATGCTACAGTAACCAAACTTGCACAAGTGATTCATCTTTGGATGCTGAGGTGAACCCATGCATCAGATGCAGCATCTGACCTACATTTTCCGCTTGAGTGACTTGGTTAAGAAGTTTGGGGTAGCTCAGTATCTGACAAAGTACTAATGCTACAGTAACCAAACTGGCACAAGTGATTCATCTTTGGATGCTGAGGTGAACCCATGCATCGTATGCAGCATCTGACCTACATTTTCCGCTTGAGTGACTTGGTTAAGAAGTTTGGGGTAGCTCAGTATCTGACAAGGTACTAATGCTACAATAACCAAACTTGCAAAAGTGATTCATCTTTGGATGCTGAGATGAACCCATGCATCAGATGCAGCATCTGACCTACATTTTCCGCTTGAGTGACTTGGTTAAGAAGTTTGGGGTAGCTCAGTATCTGACAAGGTACTAATGCTACAATAACCAAACTTGCAAAAGTGATTCATCTTTGGATGCTGAGATGAACCCATGCATCAGATGCAGCATCTGACCTACATTTTCCGCTTGAGTGACTTGGTTAAGAAGTTTGGGGTAGCTCAGTATCTGACAAAGTACTAATGCTACAGTAACCAAACTGGCACAAGTGATTCATCTTTGGATGCTGAGGTGAACCCATGCATCGTATGCAGCATCTGACCTACATTTTCCACTTGAGTGACTTGGTTAAGAAGTTTGGGGTAGCTCAGTATCTGACAAAGTACTGATGCTACAGTAACCAAACTGGCACAAGTGATTCATCTTTGGATGCTGAGGTGAACCCATGCATCGGACGCAGCATCTGACCTACATTTTCCGCTTGAGTGACTTGGTTAAGAAGTTTGCGGTAGCTCAGTATCTGACAAAGTACTGATGCTACAGTAACCAAACTTGCACAAGTGATTCATCTTTGGATGCTGAGATGAACCCATGCATCGGATGCAGCATCTGACCTACATTTTCCGCTTGAGTGATTTGGATAAGAAGTTTTGGGTAGCTCAGTATCTGACAAAGTACTAATGCTACAGTAACCAGACTTGCACAAGTGATTCATCTTTGGATGCCGAGATGGACCCATGCATCGGATGCAGCATCTGACCTACTTTTTCCATTTGAGTGATTTCGCTTTTAAAAGCCAATATTGAGCAGAGTATAAGTGCTACATGTACCAAACTTGCATATTGGATGTATCTTTGATCAAACTTTCATAAAATGACCTTGACCTACTTTTTCCGCTTGAGTGATTTTGCCTTTAAAAGCCAATATTGAGCAAAGTATAAGTGCTAGATGCTCCAAACTTGCATATTAGATGTATCTTTGATCAAACTTTCATAAAATGACCTTGACCTTCTTTTTCCGCTTGAGTGATTTTGCCTTTAAAAGCCAATATTGAGCAAAGTATAAGTGATACATATACCAAACTTGCATATTGGATGTATCTTTGATCAATCTTTCATAAAATGACCTTGACCTACTTTTTCCGCTTGAGTGATTTTGCTCTATAAAGCCAATATTGAGCAAAGTATAACTGCTACATGTACCAAACTTGCATATTGGATGTATCTTTGATCAAGTTTTCATAAAATGACCTTGACCTGCTTTTTCTGCTTGAGTGGTTTTGCCTTTAAAAGCCAATATACATGTACTTGATTATTTTCTCTGTCTTATTTCTGTATCTATGGTAAACATAGCCGCCATATATCTTGTGTTACAGATTTGATTGGTTCAATACCTCCTTGCCCCTTTAGTAGGGGTAACTACAGGAAATAAAAAGGTGCACACTAAAAATTTTGACTGACTTGAAATGCCTGGAAGTCTGTAAAATTGGTCTTTTTTGATTGCGAATCTTTGGCACGCATAAAAATGTAAAGAAAAAGGGGGGGATCATGCATGTCCTTTTTTCGCAAATTTCACTTTTTTTAACGAAAATGTTCCGAATTTTGCATATTTTCAAACCTATCTGTAGATTGCATAAAAGACAAGATCAAGTTCGAAGTTAAATTTATCACGACTGTTGATTCAATATGCTAAAAATACATTTCCAAGGGCCGCATTTCAGCATATTTACCGAAAATAATTTGTCCAAGTGGCTTCACTGGGTCATGAGGTTTGATACACCGTACACTGCTGTTTGGAAAATAAATTGGCTCAATTTCTGCACAACTCACTTGAATTAATATTGTCCGCTAACAACTTGTCTGTGTTAATTGGATTAACACGATTTTGACTGTACGTTACATGTATTAAGATGAAATCAGTACTATTCAAAAGCTCTCATTCATAGATTTCTGTATAATTTAATATGAATAAAGGCAAAACTGAAAAGTCTTTGTTTTTTATGCTTCCGGAATCAAAGATACGGGGGCATATAGTTTTTGGCCTGTCCGTCTGTCTGTTTGTCCGAAAAACTTTACATTGGGCATAACTTTTGAATGGAAGGTGATAGAGCTTTCATATTTCACATGTGTATTCCTTGTGACAATACCTTTCCATTGATACCAAAATTTTTGACCTCGTGACCTTGACCTTTGACCTACTTTTCAAAAACTTTAACATTGGGCATAACTTTTGAATGGTTAGTGATAGGGCTTTCATATTGTACATGTGTATTCTTTGTGACAAGATCTTTCCATTGATACCAACATTACTCTGACCCTGACCTCTCACATACTTAGAAAATGGTGTTTATACCAACAAAGATGCCACTGCGGGGCATTCGTGTTTCACAAACACAGGCTTTATTATTTTCTGGCATACTAGCTATTAATAATGAAAGGTTTGGTGTTCAATTTTAAATAAACTTAATTTATGAAATCATTTCATTGTTTTATTCTGTTTCTGTTGCACATTAATGTGGAATTTTACAAAATGATTTTATTTTTGATGTTGCAAACTATACTAGCTGGGCATATGACTTTGGATCGCATAATCCATCTTTTCAAATCAGTAAAAAAGTTGTTGTTTTGAAATGTGACTATTTTCTCTTGTTTGTACTTTTAAAGGTTGTCTGAAAAAAAAACTTGTCTGCATCCGGCAAAAATCTTGTTAGAAAGGTTGTGGGCTAAAATCCTGGTAGTGGCACTATCAGTATTCAATGTCAGTATGTCAATTAGAGCGTGCATGGGTATCAGGTGAGCGTTGTGCCCCCTGGGGCTCTTGTTTATGAATTTTTTTCCTTATGTAAAAAAGGAAGAGGGGGGGGGGGGTGATTTAAATACATTTTCAGCTTCTTTTCCAGAACCACTTGGCAGATTTAAATGAAACTTGGTAGGTATGAAGTACTAATGGTCCCCTACAAGTGTTGTTGTTTTTCGTCCGGATCCCTCAATAGGTGGCGCCACCAGAGGCAAAAGTAGGTCCCAGAGGGTACCCTCCTTTGACAAACTTCTTCTTCAGAACTGAAGCATTTTTCGACAAACCGAAAGCATCTGGATGATCTAGAGAGATGTCTTAAGAAGTGTTGTTATTTTTGGTTCCACTCCGAAATCAAATTTTTGACGCGTTTTTGACGTCTTTTTGGACTTTGTCAGAAATGCACATTTTTGCACTATTTCTTTCAATAACTCAATATTAAATGTATGATTTAATGCAATCATTTTCTGTATATTTATCATTTTTATGTTACTTAAAGATTTGATATGTATTTTATGTTAAAATTTTATTTTTTTGATTTTTTATGAATTTTTTCCTTATGTAAAAAAGGAAGGGGGGGGGTGATTTTAATACATTTTCAGCTTCTTTTCCAGAACCACTTGGCAGATTTTAATGAAACTTGGTAGGTACGAAGTACTATTGGTCCCCTACAAGTGTTGTTGTTTTTCGTCCGGATCCCTCAATAGGTGGCGCCACCAGAGGGAAAATTAGGTCCAAGAGGGTACCCTCCTTTGACAAACTTCTTCTTCAGAACCGAATTATTTATCGACAAACCGAAAGCATCTTGATGATCTAGAGAGATGTTTTAAGAAGTGTTGTTATTTTTGGATCCACTCTGAAGTCAAATTTTTGACGTGTTTTTGACGTCTTTTTGGACTTGGTCAGAAATGCACATTTTTGCACTTTTTCTTTCAATTACTCAATAAATGTATTATTTTATGCAATCATTTTCTGTATTTTTATTATTTTTATATTACTTAATGCTTTGATATGTATTTTATGCTAAAATTTTATTTTTTTGATTTTTTATGAATTTTTAGCTCACCTCGACGAAGTTGAGTGAGCTTATGCTATAACCCCACGCGTCCGCGTCCGCATCCGTGTCCGCGTCCGGTTAAGAAGTTTGGGGTAGCTCAGTATCTGACAAAGTACTAATGCTACAGTAACCAAACTTGCACAAGTGATTCATCTTTGGATGCTGAGGTGAACCCATGCATCAGATGCAGCATCTGACCTACATTTTCCGCTTGAGTGACTTGGTTAAGAAGTTTGGGGTAGCTCAGTATCTGACAAAGTACTAATGCTACAGTAACCAAACTGGCACAAGTGATTCATCTTTGGATGCTGAGGTGAACCCATGCATCGTATGCAGCATCTGACCTACATTTTCCGCTTGAGTGACTTGGTTAAGAAGTTTGGGGTAGCTCAGTATCTGACAAGGTACTAATGCTACAATAACCAAACTTGCAAAAGTGATTCATCTTTGGATGCTGAGATGAACCCATGCATCAGATGCAGCATCTGACCTACATTTTCCGCTTGAGTGACTTGGTTAAGAAGTTTGGGGTAGCTCAGTATCTGACAAGGTACTAATGCTACAATAACCAAACTTGCAAAAGTGATTCATCTTTGGATGCTGAGATGAACCCATGCATCAGATGCAGCATCTGACCTACATTTTCCGCTTGAGTGACTTGGTTAAGAAGTTTGGGGTAGCTCAGTATCTGACAAAGTACTAATGCTACAGTAACCAAACTGGCACAAGTGATTCATCTTTGGATGCTGAGGTGAACCCATGCATCGTATGCAGCATCTGACCTACATTTTCCACTTGAGTGACTTGGTTAAGAAGTTTGGGGTAGCTCAGTATCTGACAAAGTACTGATGCTACAGTAACCAAACTGGCACAAGTGATTCATCTTTGGATGCTGAGGTGAACCCATGCATCGGACGCAGCATCTGACCTACATTTTCCGCTTGAGTGACTTGGTTAAGAAGTTTGCGGTAGCTCAGTATCTGACAAAGTACTGATGCTACAGTAACCAAACTTGCACAAGTGATTCATCTTTGGATGCTGAGGTGAACCCATGCATCGGATGCAGCATCTGACCTACATTTTCCGCTTGAGTGATTTGGATAAGAAGTTTTGGGTAGCTCAGTATCTGACAAAGTACTAATGCTACAGTAACCAGACTTGCACAAGTGATTCATCTTTGGATGCCGAGATGGACCCATGCATCGGATGCAGCATCTGACCTACTTTTTCCATTTGAGTGATTTCGCTTTTAAAAGCCAATATTGAGCAGAGTATAAGTGCTACATGTACCAAACTTGCATATTGGATGTATCTTTGATCAAACTTTCATAAAATGACCTTGACCTACTTTTTCCGCTTGAGTGATTTTGCCTTTAAAAGCCAATATTGAGCAAAGTATAAGTGCTAGATGCTCCAAACTTGCATATTAGATGTATCTTTGATCAAACTTTCATAAAATGACCTTGACCTTCTTTTTCCGCTTGAGTGATTTTGCCTTTAAAAGCCAATATTGAGCAAAGTATAAGTGATACATATACCAAACTTGCATATTGGATGTATCTTTGATCAATCTTTCATAAAATGACCTTGACCTACTTTTTCCGCTTGAGTGATTTTGCTCTATAAAGCCAATATTGAGCAAAGTATAACTGCTACATGTACCAAACTTGCATATTGGATGTATCTTTGATCAAGTTTTCATAAAATGACCTTGACCTGCTTTTTCTGCTTGAGTGGTTTTGCCTTTAAAAGCCAATATACATGTACTTGATTATTTTCTCTGTCTTATTTCTGTATCTATGGTAAACATAGCCGCCATATATCTTGTGTTACAGATTTGATTGGTTCAATACCTCCTTGCCCCTTTAGTAGGGGTAACTACAGGAAATAAAAAGGTGCACACTAAAAATTTTGACTGACTTGAAATGCCTGGAAGTCTGTAAAATTGGTCTTTTTTGATTGCGAATCTTTGGCACGCATAAAAATGTAAAGAAAAAGGGGGGGATCATGCATGTCCTTTTTTCGCAAATTTCACTTTTTTTAACGAAAATGTTCCGAATTTTGCATATTTTCAAACCTATCTGTAGATTGCATAAAAGACAAGATCAAGTTCGAAGTTAAATTTATCACGACTGTTGATTCAATATGCTAAAAATACATTTCCAAGGGCCGCATTTCAGCATATTTACCGAAAATAATTTGTCCAAGTGGCTTCACTGGGTCATGAGGTTTGATACACCGTACACTGCTGTTTGGAAAATAAATTGGCTCAATTTCTGCACAACTCACTTGAATTAATATTGTCCGCTAACAACTTGTCTGTGTTAATTGGATTAACACGATTTTGACTGTACGTTACATGTATTAAGATGAAATCAGTACTATTCAAAAGCTCTCATTCATAGATTTCTGTATAATTTAATATGAATAAAGGCAAAACTGAAAAGTCTTTGTTTTTTATGCTTCCGGAATCAAAGATACGGGGGCATATAGTTTTTGGCCTGTCCGTCTGTCTGTCCGAAAAACTTTACATTGGGCATAACTTTTGAATGGAAGGTGATAGAGCTTTCATATTTCACATGTGTATTCCTTGTGACAATACCTTTCCATTGATACCAAAATTTTTGACCTCGTGACCTTGACCTTTGACCTACTTTTCAAAAACTTTAACATTGGGCATAACTTTTGAATGGTTAGTGATAGGGCTTTCATATTGTACATGTGTATTCTTTGTGACAAGATCTTTCCATTGATACCAACATTACTCTGACCCTGACCTCTCACATACTTAGAAAATGGTGTTTATACCAACAAAGATGCCACTGCGGGGCATTCGTGTTTCACAAACACAGGCTTTATTATTTTCTGGCATACTAGCTATTAATAATGAAAGGTTTGGTGTTCAATTTTAAATAAACTTAATTTATGAAATCATTTCATTGTTTTATTCTGTTTCTGTTGCACATTAATGTGGAATTTTACAAAATGATTTTATTTTTGATGTTGCAAACTATACTAGCTGGGCATATGACTTTGGATCGCATAATCCATCTTTTCAAATCAGTAAAAAAGTTGTTGTTTTGAAATGTGACTATTTTCTCTTGTTTGTACTTTTAAAGGTTGTCTGAAAAAAAAACTTGTCTGCATCCGGCAAAAATCTTGTTAGAAAGGTTGTGGGCTAAAATCCTGGTAGTGGCACTATCAGTATTCAATGTCAGTATGTCAATTAGAGCGTGCATGGGTATCAGGTGAGCGTTGTGCCCCCTGGGGCTCTTGTTTATGAATTTTTTTCCTTATGTAAAAAAGGAAGGGGGGGGGGGTGATTTAAATACATTTTCAGCTTCTTTTCCAGAACCACTTGGCAGATTTAAATGAAACTTGGTAGGTATGAAGTACTAATGGTCCCCTACAAGTGTTGTTGTTTTTCGTCCGGATCCCTCAATAGGTGGCGCCACCAGAGGCAAAAGTAGGTCCCAGAGGGTACCCTCCTTTGACAAACTTCTTCTTCAGAACTGAAGCATTTTTCGACAAACCGAAAGCATCTGGATGATCTAGAGAGATGTCTTAAGAAGTGTTGTTATTTTTGGTTCCACTCCGAAATCAAATTTTTGACGCGTTTTTGACGTCTTTTTGGACTTTGTCAGAAATGCACATTTTTGCACTATTTCTTTCAATAACTCAATATTAAATGTATGATTTAATGCAATCATTTTCTGTATATTTATCATTTTTATGTTACTTAAAGATTTGATATGTATTTTATGTTAAAATTTTATTTTTTTGATTTTTTATGAATTTTTTCCTTATGTAAAAAAGGAAGGGGGGGGGGTGATTTTAATACATTTTCAGCTTCTTTTCCAGAACCACTTGGCAGATTTTAATGAAACTTGGTAGGTACGAAGTACTATTGGTCCCCTACAAGTGTTGTTGTTTTTCGTCCGGATCCCTCAATAGGTGGCGCCACCAGAGGGAAAATTAGGTCCAAGAGGGTACCCATCTTTGACAAACTTCTTCTTCAGAACCGAATTATTTATCGACAGACCGAAAGCATCTTGATGATCTAGAGAGATGTTTTAAGAAGTGTTGTTATTTTTGGATCCACTCTGAAGTCAAATTTTTGACGTGTTTTTGACGTCTTTTTGGACTTGGTCAGAAATGCACATTTTTGCACTTTTTCTTTCAATTACTCAATAAATGTATTATTTTATGCAATCATTTTCTGTATTTTTATTATTTTTATATTACTTAATGCTTTGATATGTATTTTATGCTAAAATTTTATTTTTTTGATTTTTTATGAATTTTTAGCTCACCTCGACGAAGTTGAGTGAGCTTATGCTATAACCCCACGCGTCCGCGTCCGTGTCCGCGTCCGGTTAAGAAGTTTGGGGTAGCTCAGTATCTGACAAAGTACTAATGCTACAGTAACCAAACTTGCACAAGTGATTCATCTTTGGATGCTGAGGTGAACCCATGCATCAGATGCAGCATCTGACCTACATTTTCCGCTTGAGTGACTTGGTTAAGAAGTTTGGGGTAGCTCAGTATCTGACAAAGTACTAATGCTACAGTAACCAAACTGGCACAAGTGATTCATCTTTGGATGCTGAGGTGAACCCATGCATCGTATGCAGCATCTGACCTACATTTTCCGCTTGAGTGACTTGGTTAAGAAGTTTGGGGTAGCTCAGTATCTGACAAGGTACTAATGCTACAATAACCAAACTTGCAAAAGTGATTCATCTTTGGATGCTGAGATGAACCCATGCATCAGATGCAGCATCTGACCTACATTTTCCGCTTGAGTGACTTGGTTAAGAAGTTTGGGGTAGCTCAGTATCTGACAAGGTACTAATGCTACAATAACCAAACTTGCAAAAGTGATTCATCTTTGGATGCTGAGATGAACCCATGCATCAGATGCAGCATCTGACCTACATTTTCCGCTTGAGTGACTTGGTTAAGAAGTTTGGGGTAGCTCAGTATCTGACAAAGTACTAATGCTACAGTAACCAAACTGGCACAAGTGATTCATCTTTGGATGCTGAGGTGAACCCATGCATCGTATGCAGCATCTGACCTACATTTTCCACTTGAGTGACTTGGTTAAGAAGTTTGGGGTAGCTCAGTATCTGACAAAGTACTGATGCTACAGTAACCAAACTGGCACAAGTGATTCATCTTTGGATGCTGAGGTGAACCCATGCATCGGATGCAGCATCTGACCTACATTTTCCGCTTGAGTGACTTGGTTAAGAAGTTTGGGGTAGCTCAGTATCTGACAAAGTACTGATGCTACAGTAACCAAACTTGCACAAGTGATTCATCTTTGGATGCTGAGGTGAACCCATGCATCGTATGCAGCATCTGACCTACTTTTTCCACTTGAGTAATTTCGCTTTTAAAAGCCAATATTGAGGAAAGTATAAGTGCTACATGTACCAAACTTGCATATTGGATGTATCTTTGATCAAACTTTCATAAAATGACCTTGACCTACTTTTTCCGCTTGAGTGATTTTGCCTTTAAAAGCCAATATTGAGCAAAGTATAAGTGCTAGATATTCCAAACTTGCATATTAGATGTATCTTTGATCAAACTTTCATAAAATGACCTCGACCTACTTTTTCCGCTTGAGTGATTTTGCCTTTAAAAGCCAATATTGAGCAAAGTATAAGTGATACATGTACCAAACTTGCATATTGGATGTATCTTTGATCAATCTTTCATAAAATGACCTTGACCTACTTTTTCCACTTGAGTGATTTTGCTCTATAAAGCCAATATTGAGCAAAGTATAACTGCTACATGTACCAAACTTGCATATTGGATGTATCTTTGATCAAACTTTCATAAAATGACCTCGACCTACTTTTTCCGCTTGAGTGATTTTGCCTTTAAAAGCCAATATTGAGCAAAGTATAAGTGATACATGTACCAAACTTGCATATTGGATGTATCTTTGATCAATCTTTCATAAAATGACCTTGACCTACTTTTTCCGCTGGAGTGATTTTGCTCTATAAAGCCAATATTGAGCAAAGTATAACTGCTACATGTATCAAACTTGCATATTGGATGTATCTTTGATCAAACTTTCATAAAATGACCTTGACCTACTTTTTTCTGCTTGAGTGGTTTTGCCTTTAAAAGCCAATATACATGTACTAAGAAATATGTTTGAATTGAATTTTGCTGTCACGAGGTGAGCTTCGTAATCTGTGATTACCTATGTTTTCCTTATGTAAAAAAGGAAGGGGGGGGGGTGATTTTAAAACATTTTCAGCTTCTCTTCAAGAACCACTTTGCAGATTTTAATGAAACTTGGTAGGTATGAAGTACTAATGGTTTTCTACAAGTGTTTTTGTTTTTTGTTCGGATTCGTCAATAGGTGGCGCCACCACAGGCAAAATTAGGTCACGGGGGGTACCCTCCTTTGACAACTTCTTCTTCAGAATCGAAGCATGTATTGACAAACTGAAAACATCTGAATGATCTATTGAGATGTATTAAGAAGTGTTGTTATGTTTGGTTTGACTCCAAAGTCAAATTTTTGACACATTTTTGATGTCTTTTCGGACATTGTCTGAAATGCACATTTTTGCACTATTTCTTTCAATAACTCAATAAATGTATGATTTTATGCAATCATTTACTGTATATTTATCATTGTTATGTTACTAAATGCTTTGAAATATATTTTATGCTATTTTTTATTTTTTTCAATTTTTATGAATTTTTTTTCTTATGTGAAAAAGGAGTGGGGGGGGGGGGGGGGTTCAACATCTTTTCGGACTTAGTCAGTACTGCAAAATTTTGCACTATTTCTTTTGAATATCTCAATGATTTTTTTATGCAATCATTTACTGAATATTTATCTTTTTAAGTAACTCAATGGTTTGATATAACTTTAATTCTCAAATTTAATTTTTTTCAATTTTTGATTGTAGTTTTGATGATTGTTCAAATTAATCAGAGTTGTCTTTCTTTGTAATTTTTATTCACTGTCCTGAATATCTTTCTTTGTTATTTTTATTCACTATACTGAATGTAAAGGCATGATAGATAATTTCAAGATTAGAAAATAATTTTTAAAATATGCATGTATAATGAAAAGAAATAGAAAGAACATTAGAAGTTTTTTTGTTCATTTTTCATCCAACTTTCCTTGGTACAAAGGAAAGGTCCTCAGGAGAGGTTTTTTGTGTCGCATGCAAAGCATAGCGGCACATAGTGATCACTTTGTCCGGTGTCTGTCTGTCTGTCCGTCTGTCTGTCACACTTTTATATAAAAGTGATCCTTAAATGCTGCTATCTTTCGCAGGTGACACATGCATTACTCAAGTCAAGTGGGGTACCCTCCTTTGACAATTTCTTTTTACAGAACTTAAGCATGTGTCCACATCATAATCTAAGATTGTTATACTATCATAATCAAAGATTGGACATGGTTCTCAGGTGAGCGATGTGGCCCCCTCGGGCCTCTTGTTAGCTCTACTGGTCATAGACCAGTCAAGCTTATGCGATACCCCGGCGTCTGTCCGTCCGTCCGTCTGTCCGTCCGTAAACAATTCTTGTGCTCGCAACTCCTCTGAAACTATAAGAGATTGAAATGTAACTCTTTTTGCATTACACTTGGTCTGTGGTCTAGTTGTGCACCTGACATTTTGTTTGAGCCCCTGACCCCCAGGGTCCTAGAAAATGGGCGTGGTCATTTTCTCCCATATAATTCTATGTAATCTTGTGCTCGCAACTCCTCTGACACTATAAATGATGGAGACTTAATCCTTTTTGCAATATGATGGGTCTGTGGTCTAGTAGTGCACCTGATATTTTGTTTGAGCCCCTGACTCCAGGGTCTTGGGAAATTGGTGAGGTCATTTTCTCCTATATAACTCCTATATGTAATCTTGTGCTCGCAACTCCTCTGACACTATAAATGATATAGACTTAATTCTTTTTACAATATTATGAGTCTGTGATCTAGTTGTGCACCTAATATTTTGTTTGAGCCCCTGACCCCCAGGGTCTTAGAAAACTGGTGTGGTCATTTTCTTGATATAGTTGTGCTCTCAACTCTTCTAAAGCTATTATTGATGGAAACTTAATTGTTTATGCAATATAATGGACTGTAGTCTTATTGTGTCATTGATAGTTCTTTTGAGCTAGCAGCCCCTGGCCCCTAGGATCTTGGAAAATGGGTATGGCATTATTTTTTGAAATCCTTTATCTCGATATTAAAAATTATATGAGTGACTCGGTGATATTCTAGTTGCAGTCTAATGGATTTGTTATTTCGTTGTGCTACTTATAATTTGTTAGAGCGCCTGCTCGCTATGGTCTTTGGTTTAAAATAAAATGGAAATTGTTATTTATGTATACTAGTATGTATCCTATTCACTTGTCAATGAGTGAATAAAACAAAACAACCAGGAGAGCTACAGTCTCGTCAGAGACTTCTGGTTGATAATAGTTATAAAACTTCAAATGTCTTGCATTTTTAGCGCGCCGGGACGAAAAAGTCCGGAGAGCTAATGCCATACCCTCGGCGTCGTCGTTGTCGTTGTCGTCGTCACAGGCGCCAGATTCCCAGAAAAAAAATAGAACCATATCTTAAACTCCCGTTTCTCTTCTCTTTACTCTTGTAAAAGGATAAAGAGAAGAGAAAGGGCGTTTTAGATGGGTTATAGGTTTCTCTCTAGGAATCTGGTGCCTGTGGTCGTCGTCCGTAAACAAAACTTTAACCTGGACTATATCTCTTGAACTATAAGGGATAGAGCTTTGATATTTCACATGTAGATACCTTGTGACGAGACCTTTCAATTGAGACCATGACCTTTGACCTAGTGACCTCGACCTTGGGCTTTGGCCTACTTTTCAAAAACTTTAACCTGGTTTCTGACAAAAACCTGTATAGGCGAGCTATGTTATCTTTGATTACCCTATGTTTCTATAGAAATTTGATGTCCAAAAGTCAAGGTATAGCACTTGTGGAAATGGCTTTTCGTCACTTATAACTCGAACATGTCCCGTATTATAGTGATGAGACAAAGTAGTTTGTTCCTGATCTATGGAGGGCGCCGATCTATTTTTAAATGTTATTAGGGGTCGAAAACCAAGTTCCTTAACCAAGCGTTGATATACCTTAATAACGAAAACCAAAACCGGTGGAACTGATTATATAATGACATTTCAATAATTTAGAAAAATCCGTATATGTAGCTTGGCGACTTTAAAAATTATTTTGACTTTTTTTGGTCGTCTGTACTTGCATGAGAAGCTAAATCGGATTTTTCATAGTGTGAGATTTCATTAAGGGGATTAGTTAGGTCATGCTGAATTTTGTTTTGACCTACATAAACTTGAGAAATATCAATGCAAAAATAGTACATGTGTTTATTTGGGGAAAGGAAATATAACATGATTTTATTTAGATATACCGATAGACAATTTAAGCACCAAGATAAAATATCGAAGTTTGCTCCTCGACTTGCAATAAGATAAATGCTGGATTATTTTGTAATCGTCCGTCATCGTAAACCTAGATAATCCTGTTTGCGACAAAGGGAAAAAAGATATATACAAGCGATAATTTAGATATAAACTGTATTTGAACACCCTAGTACATATCCCCTGGATTTTCAGTACGGATTTTACTGAAAGGACACTGCAAAACGTACATTGTATCTGAGACATGGGGTCCGGTGCTTCATCGTCAAAATCCTCCAAAAGTGTCGCCCCTAAAATACGTGTAATGGGGGTGTTTGTGAAAAACAAGCGACCGTCAAAGGCAAGTGATTCTAAAGAATTTCTCCGACTGATGAGAGCCCGTAAGATGGCAGCATTAAGTGCCATGGAAACTACAGGATCTACAATATACAGACTAAGACCCCCGTCTCCAGAGAGTCCCAGTAAAGGAGAGGGCCCCGAGATAGATGATGTCCTATCACTGGTAAGAAGTTCTTTGTATACCCTACAGTCATGGGTATGCTATGTGTATAATTTTCAAACTTCTTAGTCACTATTACGGATATTTGAATGAAACTTGCAGTGGAGCTTCTTTGACTTTGGCTATGCTGACCTACCATTGCACGTCTTTAACTAAAATTACTGCCCGGGTGTTTTCTGCAGCTAAATGCCACCTACATCATCGGTGTGGTGTTGTGCTCTGGATAGCTTGGACTGTAAGAACTGCCGAGATACTAGAAGGTCCCGGGTTCGATTCCCGGTTCGGCCACTTGTTTTTCCTCGCTTGTTACATTGGTGCCTTGAGATTAGCAGCAGAAACGACCAACAACACTTTGCTGTACGGAAAGATATTCTTTGTTGGCCGCAGTGCTTTTTATAATGTAAAAGAAGGGAAGGGATCTCCAACCAGACTCGGTTGCAGGATCGACAGCAAAACACCCGATGTGAAAACACATAGTAGACAAGCACAGCAAGAGACGTAAAAGAGACAATGCACATCAAATACAACATAGATACATAAAACACAAAAGACTAAACATCAACCTACGCTCGACAAATTTGACCTAGTGACCTTGACCTTGGAGTTTGACCTACTTTTGAAAAACTTTAACCTTGGCCATAGCTTTTGAATGGTAAGTGATAGGGCTTTCATATTTCATTTATGTATTTCTTGTGACAAGACTTTTCCATGGATACCAAAAATTTTTACCTTGACCTTGGAGTTTGACCTACTTTTGAAAAACTTTAACCTTGGCCATAACTTTTGAATGGTAAATGATAGGGATTTTATATTTCAAATATGTATTCCTTGTCACAAGACCTCACCATGGATACCAAAAGTTTTGACCTTGTGATCTTGACCTTGGAGATTGACCTACTTTTTAAAATAATAAATCTGGACTATATCTCATGAACTATAGAGGCTATGGCTTTTAAATTATAAGAGGTAGGATTTTGATATTTCAGTAGTAGAATCCTCATGACCAGACCTTTCATTTGATATCATGACTTTTGATCAAATGACCTTGACATTGCCCTACTATAAGGGGTAGGGCTTAGATATTTCACATTTAGATTCCTTGTGACCATAGCTTTTTTTTTTCATTGCACAATAGTATTAATGACCTTTGACCTGTCTGTCTGCTCAAAAATGTATACATCATCTAATACAAACATTTCGCAATCCGGCCTTACCGCCTTTAACGGTTTATGGTTTATTTTTCAAATATGAATAGGTATGTTTACTGTGCACATGGACCCAAGGGTTGTGGGTTCAAGTCCCGGTAACCCAAAAAAGTTTCTTCCTTTTTCATGTTTTTTTTTCCCATGATGTCAACTTTTAAGTAATCTGAGTACCTTTAATTTCATTTTTGGCCGGATTGCAAAGCAATTCCGGTCTATAGATTGACGATGTCCGTCTGTCCATCTGCCGTCAACATTTTGGTTAAAGTTTCTAGTTGAGGCAAAATCTAAGGAACTATATGCAGTAGAGACTTTATATATGAAGGTTGCCCATGACAAGACCTTTCAATTTATGCCATAACATTGGACCTAGTGAGCTTGGACTTTGACCTAGTTAAAGATTTTGGTTAAAGTTTCTGGTTTAAGCAAAATCTGAGGAACTGTATGCAGTAGAAACTATATATTATACATGTAGGTTGCCTCAGACAAGACCTCTCAATGTATGCTGTAATATTTGACCTAGTGACCTTGATTCAGTTAGTGACAAAAACTCACTTTGCAATCCGGCCATACCGTCTTTAGCGGTGTTTTATTGACCCATTTTTTTCTCTTCCATTTCATTTTTTTTCCATCTTGCTCACTCATTATTGCATATTTGTCATATTTAAGTCATAGAATGCGATTATATTTATTTCATGACTAAATTTTATTTTTTGGAATTTTTATGATTTTTTTTTTAAATGATTCATGTGCATATGGACCAAAAGATTGTGGGTTAAAATCCTGACACTGACACTATCATTATGCAATGTTAAGAGTGTGCATGGGTATATCAGGTGAGTGTTGTGCCCCTCTGGGGCTCTTTTTTAAGTTAAAATGCCGCACAGCAAGCCTGGTTCTCCCAACAGTGCCATTCCCCATACAGCAACTGATGTACATGGAGAAACAGGCATTCTGTGAGGCACTTCAACTTAAAAAAAAAAACAAGAGGCCCAAGGGGGCCACATCGGTCACCTGAATTGCAAACAAAAGAATGGTAGTGAACAATTTGGTGGAGCTCCTAGACAGATCGGCACGAAAAATACATAGTTGGTAGAGGACGCGGCCATATTTATTGGCCGAACGGCACGAAAAACACAAACTTGATAGAGGACCTTGAGTACTTGCTTCCTGTAAGGTTTCGTGAAATTCGGTGGAACCGTTTTAGAGGAGTAGTCGAAAGTGTCTCAGTCAATCAGAGCCCTCGGTGGCCATATTTGTTGACCGATCGGCATGAAAAATACAAACTTGGTAGAGGATTTTAAGTAATTGCGTCCTGTAAGGTTTCGTGAAATTCTGTGCAGCGGTTTCAGAGAAGTCTAAAATGCGTAAAAAGCTAATCAGAGCACTCGGGTCTACCGGTATATTTGTGGACCGATCGGCACGAAAAACACAAACTTGGTACAGACCTTGAGTACTTGCTACTTGTAAGGCTTTGTGAAATTCGGTGTAGCTGTTGCAGAGGAGAAGTCGAAAATGTGTCAGCCAATCAGAGCCCTCGGCAGCCATATTTATTGACCGAACGGCACGAAAAACACAAACTTGGTAGAGACCTTGAGTACTTGCTACTTGTAAGGCTTTGTGAAATTCTGTGTAGCTGTTGCAGAAGAGAAGTCGAAAATGTGTCAGCCAATCAGAGCCCTCGGTAGCCATATTTATTGACCGAACGGCACGAAAAACACAAACTTGGTAGAGGATCTTGAGAATTTGCTTCCTGCAAGGTTTCGTTAAATTCTGAGCGGCGGTTGCAGAGGAGAAGTCAAAAATGCGTCAGCTAATCTGAATTCTCGGTGGCTATATTTGTTGACCGATCGGCACGAAAAACACAAACTTGGTAGAGCACCTTTAAAAGCAGTCGAAAATTGTCGGCCAATCAGAGCCCTCGGTGGCCATATTTGTTGAACGATCGTTATGAAAAACACTAACTTGGTAAAGGACTTTGAGTTCTTGCTTCCTGTAAATTTTCGTGAAATACTGTGTTCTGTAAAATGTTAAAAGTTTACGCCGGACGGCGCGCTATGACAATACTCAATAGCTCACTTGAGCTTCGCTCAGGTGAGCTAAAAAAGACTGAAATATTATGAAGTATATGGACATCCTTAAAGAACTAGTACGATTCAATCTTTCATTTTGAACGTTGGAGAAAGATGCTGTCAATTTTATAACCAAATATTTAAAATAAGGTTACAATAAAAATATGAATAACATATTTATTATGCTTTTGAATTCCACTGACCAGTGCTGTCGTACTTGTTGATCAATATGCAAAAATATTTACATATACGTCCAGATTTATTAAACCACAAGGCAAAAAGGTATTAACTCATTTACTCTTTTACACTGAATTAGTTTTGCTGAATCACATAAGCCCCGTTTGCTTACGATTTTCGGAGATTTACTTTGTAACAGATTTAACGGATAATACCAAAAATAAATTAAGACCTTGTAACTGAAGGAAACGGTGACATTTATACGTATACAGCCAGTACATCTTTGAATGAATGGTAGTAAATATTTTTCTGTTTTCTCTGAGATTTTCCAAGTTTTTACAAAGTGTAAAACTGTGCGTTGCTTACTTGTAAACATATATATTTGCGCTACTAGTAAATAAAAATATTTTGCAGAACTGCTACATGCAATCGAATTTCTATAGAGAGTAAAAATAATTTCGGTGGAAGAATCTTACATTTTATTATATATTCTTGGACAATACCATGGCTGATGATACTAGTACAAGTTCATGGGATAATTTAATTCCGAAAGTGAAAGCAGTGGGACTGTTCTCTAAACACTGTGTGAACCACGAAAAAACAAGAGAAGAACTTAACTCATTTGTTTCTGAAATGAAGATTTCTGATCATGAAGTTCTCTCTGAGTTGGCGAGGAATACTCAAGCGACAAAATTTCGAATAAGACGCGAGTCTACGGCTCCCGAAATCCGCATCACGCGTGACACCGACAAAATACTGAAACCACCGGTAAGTTTTGACCATCCTCGTCATTTCTTTATTTCATATTAACTACATTTATGTATTTATGTTGTTTAGTTTATATAAGACGGATCTATAGTATGGTGTCATACAGTTTTCGTTTACCTAGGGAATGAGTAACCTTGACCTGTGATGTGTCACTTATGTGCGAGTTGAAAGGACTGAAACCTATTTTTTTTCCCCTTCATTTTTGTGTCGTACAGGATATTACGCCTTCCCCTTCTAAATAGTGACTATGAGAGATTTAATTGAAAGAAAACATTTTTTCCTGATATCAAATATTTATTTCAGTTCAACCAGGACCAAGATCTTGTATGCAGTGGGTGTGATAAGGCAATGGATCCATTCAAGGACACTTGGTATCCATGTCGTGCGTGTAGTCGTGTGTTCCATAAAGAATGTGTCAAAAAACTCAAATCTGTGCACAAATCTGTGTTTGAAACATTGGAACGGGCAAACACAAACACGGGATGGAGCTGTCATATATGTGTAAGATATTATGTTTTGCTAGTATCCATTGAACATAGATTCACTGATTTATTATGTATTACTTATATATTATGTGCCAATGTTAGTAAATTAATGTAACTTGATTATTTTAATTTTGCATAGGACGACCTAAGCTTACTACTCAACGAAGAAGAATTGAACTCGATCCTAGAAAAGTTTGAGCGTATAGCACAGAATAGAGGTAAATATATCTGTAATTTTAGGGCTCTGCATTGAATTGTGAAGTCCTACATGAATTATCTTTTCTGTCTGTCCGCCCGTCTGTCTGTTTCTACCTCCGTCTTTTCAACAATTACTTTTTAGCTCACATCGACACAGTAGAGGGGGGCTAATGCTATCGCTCCGTCGTCGGCGGGCGACAGGTTAAGCAAAAC
Organism: Pinctada fucata; assembly: GCA_028142955.1. NCBI lineage: Eukaryota > Metazoa > Mollusca > Bivalvia > Pterioida > Pteriidae > Pinctada > Pinctada fucata. Next base: position 62,565,048 of record AP027103.1, on the reverse strand, counting down.
GGGACAGGTCCATTCCCGCCAAACTATCAGTCCCATATTAACCAAACTTGCATGGATGATGCATCCGAGGATGCTCACTACAATGCATGGTACGGATGCTGCATCTAACCCATCTTTCACGCATGAGTTAGCAGGTTAGTTTAAAATGGTTCAGGTCCATTCCTGCCTTACCATAAGTCCTACATCAACTAAACTTACATGGATGATGCATCTAAGTAGGGTTGTCAAATCGGACGTTTTCGTGTAACCGGTTACTCGACTACTTTTCCGATCGAGTACCCGGTTACTCGAACGTTTTACATTACCGACGTTTTATTGATGTCACGCGACACACAACATTAAAAGTTTACCCTTACAAGACTTAGGAAGCTACTACACGTGTACACGAAGTTGTATATCATGAAAACCGCAGATATTTTACGCAATCTCCAAATTCGGTAACAGAACCGAGAATTCTAACAAATATCGGGGGGGGGGGGGGCAATTTTAAAATATATCATTTCCTTTCTCACTCAAGGTGTAGACTACCGGACACAGTCATTCTAATATAGATGCTAGTCATGTGACAATGTTGCCGTCGATGTAATCGAGCTCTGTCATCTCTGATGACACTATGTTTTAAATTAAGAATCTAAGTCTCAATATGGGCTTTCTGAACATTTTCAACTTTCAAAAATTTCACGAGACGTTATTAGAGGCGTCTTCTCCGTCTACTCAAGATCCTCTACAGAATTTTTGTATTTTTTCACGCAGTCAAACATTGTTTTTTTTTCAAAAGCATATTTTCTCTAACGAATCATATGCGAGACTCGTGTGAGCAATATTTATTTGGGCCGACTTGAGCGACCTATGTTTCTATTCTATGAACAAATCTGTTAAAAAAAAACAGACTGCATCTCCATGCAGAAACCAGATTGAGCCATTGTTTTTCAATACATTTGCTTTCTTTTATAGATTCGCGGATATCCTTAGACGATTACATAGCATACAATACGAAGATTTCCGAGGAACCCTTGACACAAGATGACGTCAAACGTTTATCCTTGCAATTCAAGTTGATGGATCTCGATAAAAATAATTACATAGAGTGGTGGGAGTTCTTAAACCATGAAGCTAAGATCAAACTCGGTTGTCGCAGTGAAGTACGTATAAAACAATTTTTTTTCTCAGAAAAAAAGACATTCTAATATCACAATCAGAGATACAGGAAGATAATCTTTTGAATGTATAATTTCAAAAGTGCAGCGAGTATTTTAATACGACATACTCAGTGTTAACGTTGCTAATCTGACGTCATATTTCGCCCTTTCCGAAGATAGAGATTGCATCATAATGTTAATAACGTCATTCTTACGTTGTGTTTGGGATCGATGAATGCTGATTTTACAGTGAATGCATTATTTTTTCCGGTTCCGCTAAAGCGTCGCCAGAAATAAAAAATAGCGTTGGTCAAGCCTGACGTATGTTTGATCCAAAGTATGTGACCTTGACTTTGAGTATCCTTGACCTATATTGAGTGCTGAGTCTCATCATACTTTACCATCCCTGCAAGTTTGAAAGATGTCTGATGTATATCAAGTAAGTTATAGCCAAATATGTGAAAGTGTGACTACCAAACAGACAGACAGATGGACTGACAGACGGACATCGGACAAAGTGACTTACCGGTATTTATGTCGCTCTTGCGTTGCAGGCGGCATGCGGTTATAAGTTTAACGACCGTAAAGTCAGCAAAATTTTACCGGCCGTTATCATAGTGTAAGATGCAAGTTATTCCCTAATTTATTTTCATTGAATTGATTTATTTTTATTATACAGGGCGAGTTAGTGTCTATGTTATCAGAAAAGGAAGTCATTATGGCCAAATCAGTCTTCCGGACCTTGGACGAGAATCACGACGGATCTGTGACAGAATGGGAGGCGAGAAGGATCTACAAAAGCTGGTATAGACGATTTGACGACAAGAAAGACAAGTAAGTGATATCGGCAATCTTTCGTACACCCAGGATTCCTCGATTTTGTCCCATTTTAACTGTTATTGGCTGGTGTAGGGATTTTTACAGACTAAGACAACAGAAAAATTCTGTATGTGTATACATATTTTAGCGGGATACATATTTAAGCGGAGTTTGCACTGTTGAGACTGCGCCAAATCAAAGCTATGATAAATCATTTTTACACACTATTATATAGATTGTAAAAGGGAAAGTCAATCGCGCTAATTCATGATTATGCTGATAAATTTTGCTCTGTTTCCGCTAAAAAATACAATAGTCTAACACTGTATGGGTCTGCTTTAGATCCACTCATGGTTACTTTATATTTGATTTGAACGTCAGCACAACTGATACCTTTCCACTACTAGTAATTGTGTATTTCGTAACTCCATACTAGTATTCTGTTGTGAAACATTATGAGTGATCCATGTAGATATTCTTACAATACCGTTTATTCGTAGACTCGGCATGGAAAGAGAAAGTACAAGTCTAGAACTTCACGCAGAGAGTGCAACGCGTTTGGTGATGGAAAGTGACACAAGTAAATCGGGGTACGTACTTCTATCACATCGTTCATAAAAGATTGTCAATATTGTACAAAACTAAATAAGTATTGTCACTCACTGCATTTTATAGTTACATATATGATATAAATAATTGCTGCATACACATGTATTTTAAAGTGGACTTAAAACTGTATGGAGTTCGATCTCGTTTTCAGGGTAGTGTCATGGGAGGACTTTTTAGCTGGCCAGGCTTTGTACATTATTAGTGCTCGGCCGAACCTCACGATACAACTTTGATTCCAGACGTGGTAGCTCGATACTATTACTTGATGCGATAAGACTGAGTTATGCGCTATGCTTGCGCTAGTACATCATACAAGGGCCTATAGATGTGAACCAAATATGGATTTTGAATAAATCTTTATTTAATCGTCATAGTAACGAGATGAAGGAAAAGTTGCTCAACTCATTGAAGTAACCGCAACATTTGCCTTCTATTGCGTTTACTTAAAAAATGCCAATACATGTTGTTTAAACAATGTTCAATCAGTATATGAAGCTTTGCAATTTAATACACTTTATATAAGATATTCACTTGATTCTCTGAACAAGCTATATGTACTGAAGTGACAGCTGCGCATGTATTCAAAGAAGATAGTAAAGAAATATTGTACAATCATTTATTATCTTTATCAGACAAAAGATATATTGATCATCGAGGATTTAATCCATATTACGTTACCTGTCCAGGTAGTGTAGTCATTTATACTTAATATATCCCCCAAAAGGCTATGTTTAGGCCGGTAATGTTTGCGTACCAAGTATGATACGACCTCACTTGCATCAACTAAGTGTTGTACGTTTTCCCAATGCATGAAAATATACGGAATGTCAAAATGTGTGAAGAATTCATCGGCGTTCTTAAAAACGTCTCTTTCACTCCCTGATATATCAATTTTCAAAATGGCTTTCTTGAAATCCGCATACGGAATAAGTTCATTCAGTGTTATAGATGGTACAATTTTCATACTTTTTAAATCTTCTAAGAATATTTCATCAGATGGAACTTTCTCTATTGTGGCATTATGTATAAAACCTGGTCGGTGAATCATGCGGTACAACCCTTTCTCCTCTGCAATTGCATTCACAAAAAGTTTTATCTTACTCTCATATTGATTGGCTACCACAGAACGATGAAGGTTATTCACTGCCCTATAGCAAGGCTCCAACGCTATCACGTGACATCCTAAACGTGCTGCCGCAAGAGAATAGACACCTAGGTTGGCACCAAGGTCTATAAGATTAAGATCTTTGAATTTGATCATAAGAAGTTTGAATTCAGTAAAAATATCGTTTTCCCACGTGCCATTCTCCTGTAACGATTTTGAAATTATCTTGTCCTCGTACAGGTTGAATGTACAAATAAGTGGTTCCGGAGATGGAAGCATTTTTAGAAATGCGCCTACACACTGTGGTCCATCGAAGCCAGGTGGCCATGTGAACAAATTTACATTCTTTTCGATGATGTTCTCAATCTCACTTTTAGAGGCAAGTCGCTTTTTAGGCTGTAGATTATGATGGTAATTGTCTTGACTAGCCTTTACCCTCTGGACAAATCCTAGAATTGTCGTCTGATGAGATCCAGCAGCCGCAGGTCCAACTGTTGTTGCAGACGTCGGTACCTTGGTTGATTGTGACTCAGAGACTCCATCGAGCACGTCGTCTGCCTTTGAACTTACAGATTCTGAACTTGTAGATTCTGTTATGCCAAAGAAATCCATTATGGATGTTGTTAATGGTGTTTTCGTAGATAAAGATGAATCTGCTGACGAGGCAGAGTCTGGTGTAATCACCATGGACGGACGGCTACTTTCACCGTTTGTTGTACTTACATTCCCTTTCTCATATATCAGCGATCCGTCTGTCTGCACGTCTGTCTTCTTGTCATCGGGATCAAAGACTATCCTCATATGAGATATGGATGACACTGCATTCTTGACGGTTTTCTGTACATGACCAAGATCAACATAGGCGAATACATACACAAGTCCAACAGAGATGGACAACAACGACACGCAGCAATATAGAGCCTTCCGTCCCATGTCTTACAGTTAGAATGAGTGAGACAAACAGCAACAAATCGGTATACATCCCTGCACAGATGCGATCTTTCTATTGTGCTCATCCCGATCGTTTTCTTGATCTTTGACACAGATGAGGGTTCATATGACAGCACACCAGGGTAAACACGGCTAACACAACAATCACCACCACCAACTCTACCATGGCACCCGATAATCTTACCCTACACTACACTGTTACACGTTACCATGTACGATAGTCCACAGTATCAGTCATAAATGAAATGGAATCACTAGGTCACTTTTGTGATTTGCGTGACTTTATAGTAAACTTTTCTCTTAAGCTGTCGCAACATCTTGGTCATCGATTGAGGTGCAATAAGGGAGCGATATCTTCAAGAAAGAAGATGGCTTTATGAAATAAAGTTCAGGCTTGCATGACATACTAGTACCCGTTGTGGAAATTATAGTATAAGAAGCTGCTTTGGAAGGATGTGCAGTTGCCATGTACATCTACCGATCGATGGAATGCATCGTTTTGGTCGTCCGTCTGTCCCGCGCCTTTAATAGAAGGTACAACTAAGATATAAGTGACAGGGCTTTCATATTTCAAGTGTTTTTCTTGTAGGAAGTTGGTACCAATATTTTTGATTTTGTGGTCTTGACCTTGGAGATTTGTCCACTTTTATTTACTAGTAAACAATAAGGCCGATAACAATCATTTGAGTGCCACGACATTCGATACAGAATGTTTGTCTACTTGTATAGCCTTCAGAATAAAATCTTCGTGATGGGCCCCCGCAAATGATCTTGTCTAATGATAGTGATTTTTCTAGGCATCAACAGATATCTATAATTAGATAATTGAATATTTGAACTAATAGTTGAATACTGTGAAATTTTGCTCACATCATGTATGGTTCTATGTTGAAGAGACGTCGAAATGCATCAGATATTCTTACCAATCGAAAGCAATTTAACCATAATAGATACAAATGATTTGGGGTGAAATGAGATTCATTCATAGTCCGTCCAAAGTTTTTTCACTTTTGAACTCCAGCAGTTTCACTAAACATATATCACTCGCAAAAGAACCTCAAAGTACTCTACTAAAATAGTTTTTGAGCCGATCAGTCTCAACAAATAAATAAGTAAGCAACTCAAAGCGTAGCATCCTCTCGCACGGCAGGAACACCAAGGTACTCATCTGCAAGTGACCAACATCTCT